>OU015756.1:9310628-9326794 GCA_907169655.1 Acomys percivali
CTAGCTAGATAAAAAAGGGATATGAGAATGAAGAATGATAATTTAATTCAATAGGATTTTAATTTTTTCCAATTACTTAGGGTGACACTTTAATGAACACTTTTTATTAGACATGTCAGATATAAGTAACTTTATTTTATGTATACATTTATTTTCTTTTAAAGATATGTATGGCATAATTTGAAGAGGCACAAAGAAGAGCTCATTTTTGAGTCAGGATTTCATGTATCCTGTGCTGGCCTTTGTCTCATTATAGAGTTGAGGATGGAAGGATGACCTTGAACATCTGATTCTTTGCTCTTACTTTCCAGGTTTGGGATACCAGAATGCAATGGCATGGCCAGGTTATGTGGTTTGGGGTTTGAATGTGGCCATAAAGGGTTGGTAAGTGCTATACCAACAGGAATACCACTCCAACACACAATGGAAAACTCTCAAAATTAAAAAAAAATATGATAGTAATTTGATATTTATAATTTTTGGAAAAATCATTATAATAGAAGGCTAGATTATTTCTAAATTAAAATTAATAGGCGTTTTGCTTGTGATTGCTTTGAGAAAATAATTTAAGGCACAGAAATATACTGTATAGGAACTAATAATGGTAAGATCTAAAAAAAGATCCAACTAAGACTTTGGAATATTGCCTCAAATCCTCAATTTTCAGAAATTCAACAGTTTGCATCCCATTCCTGGCTATGTAGGAAACAGTAGTACAGAAACCCAGGCTTTGGTGTAGTGGGAGGAAAACCCAAAATCCATTTAACTATAACAAATACTGGTGGATGTACAGTTTATTCATTCACATGGCTGCCTATACCATCCATATTTTATGTCACCCCTATAAACAAGATTGATCTTTGAATAAAAAAGTACTTTGCGCTGGCCCTGCTGGTGCACATCCAGGGTCCTAGTACTTGGTAGGCAAAGGCAGGAGGAGTGCACAAACATGAGGTTAGCCTGGTCCAGGTGATGAGTTCTAAGCCATCCAGGGATGCACACTGAAACTTTGTCTCAACGACAAACAAACAACAACAAAAATAGATGGATCAGGTAGAGTGGCACATTTCTAATTTAGTCCCGGGACCCAGAGGCAGAGGCAGGCAGATCTCTGTGAGTTCCAGGCTAACCTGGTCTGCACAGTGAGTTCCAGGACATCCAAGACTGTGTAGAGAGACCCAGTCTCAAACCAAACAAAAATACAAACACGGATCAATAAGTTCATGAACGGAAGGGCAAGAAGTCTGCTAGGAGATTGACTTCCCAATAGAACAAGTATACTGCACCCGTGGAATCTCAGCGATCTGCATAAACAAGACGTGAACAACTTCAACCCCAGAGGACCTTCCAATGCGGATGGGGAAAATCTCATGGACCCCCACCCCAGATGATGAAAAGCCATTCCAATTGATGACTGACGAGAGAGGGAAAATTTGTCTTCCTTGGGAATGAGCCTCCTAATTGGCAGTGGTTTCCCAATAGCAACTGATGAGCCGCACAGACATGTACATACAAATGACACTAAATGAATTTCATGAGTACATGTGTGCATAAACACACACACACACGACACACATACACACACACACACGTACATGCCTAGACACACCAATAATAGTTAAAGATAAAAGAGGTAATAAATCTGAGTCTAGGGGAAAAGACGGAGGGATCGGTGGAAGGAAAGAGAGGGGAATGATGTGGTATTTTAATAAAATAAAAATATTTACCTTAATAAAATATAAAGGAAAATTAAAGTACATAAGATGTTTTACTAATAATAAAAATAATACATTTTAACATTAAGCAATAACTTCCCATATTTAGAAATTTATGTGTATATACAGAACAGCAATTAATTAGAAAGGGGCATGATTTTGAAAGAGAACAAGCAGTGGTATATAGGAGGGTTTAATAGGAAGAAAGGGAATAGAAATTACATAATTATATTATTATCTCAAAAAGAAAATACAAGAAAAAGAATACCGTAATGAAAGTTTTGTTTTTATTTGTAAATCAGTTATGTTATATAAATATGTTTTTGTTTCAATCTCATGTGTGGGGTTATAGTTTAGGATTTAGTATATCCACAGCTGATAATTACCTCCTTTGGGGCATAGTCTTTTTATTTATTTTAATTAATTTATTCATATTACATCTAAATTGTTATCCCATCCCTTATATCCTCCTGTTCCTCCTTCCTTCCCACTTTCATCCTATTCCCCTCCCCTATGCCTGTGACTGAGGGGAACCTCTGTCCTCTCTATGATCATACGGTATCAAGTCTCTTCTGGTAGCCAGTGGGGCATAGTCTTTACCTGCTGGTAAAGGCCTGCCCTATGTGGCATGGAGGAGGGCGTGGCCTAGGGCTCTGAGGGAGATAAACAGGAGGGCCTGGAGGGAGAAAGTGTAGGGTGTGGTGGCAGCATGCTGAGTATGGCCTGCAGCATGTAGCTGTTTGGAGAGACCAGAGACTTGGAGATAGCCAGAAGAGACTGCTTGCTGAATTTACTGTTGACAGAGATTGGTATTGACCCCAAAGGACCCATTGACCCTAAATAATCCAGGGAAGTAAAGAAGTCTGTGCCCCCCCTCTCTCCACTAACTTTCTTTCTCTTACCCAAGGTTCAGAGGTTGGTGGAAGGGAGGCAGAGGCTTCAACACCCCAGATAAAATAGTGTGTTAAAGAGGAGTGTCAACAGAATAAGTTTTTTTTTTAAATCCAAGTAACAGAAAATGATCATTTTAAATACTTTAACACAGAACAATGTAACAGTTTAATGAGAACTTTAAAAACACCCACAGCATACACCAGACTTTTCTGGTTTCTGACGGGTGGGACATTGTACTTTCTGTCTGAGTTCATACGTATGTCAGTCCTGTCATGTTTGGGAGACACTGTTTTCTTGCTCTTATCAGCTTCCTGCTTACCATTCCCCATACTTCCTGTACCCTTATTGGGGAGGCGGTTGGTGGAGACATCCCATTTAGGACTCAATGTCCCAAAATCTCTTACTCTCTGCACCTTGTCCAGTCCTGAGTCGCTGTGTTAGTTCCCATCTACTCTAAGAGGAAGCTCCTCTAATGGTGGCTGAGAGAGACATGGCCTATGGGATATAGCAGAACCCTCCCATAAAGATTTTTTTTTCACTGCATTCCTTTAATAAAACAATAGTACTTGGTTTCCCGCTAAGCCTGCAGTCTATCTTCCCTTAGATTTTTGGCCACTTGATTAGCAATGAAAATAAACCCTTTTTTTTTTTTTTCAGAGATAATTATTCAGAATAAAAGTCTGATAGATTTGAATAACAAAGGCAGAGATATTAGTATTGTTACATTTCAGTAGATTCCTTTTCAAGTGCGGTTGACAACTCTCCTGCACTATTAAGTCTTCTGTCGAAAAGTGCACTGCCCTAGGCCTTACCCTCAACTCTTGTTTTATCATGATATCTGTTGGTAAATTTAACATATGCTTCTGAAACTACTTCAGTTTATTTATAATATCACAGTTCCTTTTTATAGAAGACAAAGTCAATATCTGATTCAGAGTATTTAATTTTTTTTTCTACTGTTGGGGAGACCGCTACTTATAAAGGCCTTCCTTGGTTGATTACTATAAATAAATTCAAAGACCATGAGGTGAAAAGGCATATAGTTTAGTGTGAAGCGTAATGAGTGTCTTCCAAGTGACTGGAATTATGTTCACTGCAATGTTAACTGCGTTTGCTGAGGGAACATCTAAGATCCGACACACTCATTAGGGCTTAGCATTCCACCTATTAATCACTGCTGTGGGGTCACCCGAAGTATGGAGTGCTGTTCTGAGGTCTGGCCTGTGATGTCAGGGCTGGAGCCTCTTGTAGTAATTAGTTGGCATCTGGGCCCTGGTAGCAAGGCATTATCTTCCCTTCTGATGTCTAAATTAAAAATGAAACTAATAAAAGATATGCAGAAAGGGTGGAAAAGAATGCAAATTACATTGATACATTACTTCATCTTTAGAATAATGGCACTAAATTAGAGTAACCCATCTGGCTGCCCATATGGTCTCCTGGAGTTCTAGCAAATTTCTGCAAATAGGTCAAGCTGAGTGGTCATCCCATTAATACAGCACTAAGTAGGGGTAGAAAGTGTATAATAGTCTTAACTTTTCTGTATTATTTAGATGAATGAGGAGTTTATAGCATGACCAGTGATGGTATTGGAGAGTGTTTTAGTGCAACACTTGTCTGTTTCCCTGTTGAGAGATAATTCAATGGTGAATACACACAGGACTTCCAAATACAAATTTTGAGAAGCTACTCTATATGATTACTTCCTGTGTTTTTATTCCCCCGCCTATATCAATCTGGAGGGGAAAAGTCAGTCATTCTGGTGAACAGAATTGACTTCGTCTCCCTGGAAACTTGTTGTATTTTATGAGACAGGTGACTGTCAAATGTAATAGAGAATAGAGACCGTTCTGTTATGGACCACTGTGGACATGGGGCAAGCATTAGACCATTGAAGTTCTGGTCTTGGAGCCTAAGAAAGAAAAGGATTTTGCATGGCAGATTGGTATGTGTTATATATAATTTATATCTGTTCTTTTTAAGATTTAAATAAAGCCTTTACAGTATTTGCATATTTGGGGGAGAATATCAATATCATTCATATAATATACTCTCTTTGCAGCAATAAAATTGAAGGTAGTTCTATTCTTGTGCTTGACACAGCTAGGGCTTTACTCTTAGCTTTCCAAATCCCAGAAGGTTAAGCAGACGCACTTAGACAATCCTGAACATGTTATACTTCCACCATATTATATTTCTTTTATCCATGAGAAGTCCCTAGGATTTGCTAGGAAACATAGTACAGTGTGGCAGAAACTATTGTGCTCATTAAATAACCGTGTTCTCCTGTATTCTCAATTTCCCTGCTCTTAGGTTAGGGCCAAATTACTGATTTTTCCAATGGAAAGTGACAGAAGAATATATGTCACCTCTGGCTACCTCCTGGACAAGACAATCTGAGTTTCCTTTGACATAGTCATGTTGGCTCTTGTTTTCTTATCAGTTAGACTTTATTATGCAACCCAAGTATCCTATACAGGAGGGAAAAGAGGTTAAGAGGAACTAGAATAAACCTTCCAGGAATCAGTTCCATGGGGTGAATTCCTTAGCATCTCAGGACCTGTTCGTAGGTTCTCTCCCAGAGTGAGGCAATTCGCATCACTACAGCCTTCTCTCTCAGCTCTCCCACTGCTTCTCCCAGTCTGCCAGCTACTCCCTGGCCTCTTTAGCAAGCCCCTGGACTCTCCTCTGGTTCCCTCCTCACTTTGATGATTGATTTGCAACACAATAGCTGGTTTGGAGTCTTGGTTCTTTTCCCCAATTGCTGACACAGTCGGGTATCCAGGGTGTTTCCAAGGGACAAAGCCCTGTAAGACTGCCTTCACCTAAGGCAAAGCCCCTCATAGTCACAAGAGAAGTCCTTAATCTAAAACCAGACTTTGAAACTGGTATTACAAACACTGAGAATTTGGAAATTGTTATGCAAAGAACCTAAACTACACTGACCTTTTTACAGGAAAGCTTGAATGTTAGGTATACAGTATAACTTGAGAAAGTAATTTCCTAATAGAGAGACTAGACTGTCAGATAGCCTTAGATCGTATAATAAGAGTGGCTATATACGGAATACTATGTTCAGTCTTTGTTAAGAGGAATGTCAGGGAGGGTGCAGGCTAGCAGGAGATAGGCATTCTAATGGCTGTCATCCTTGCTGGGTTTCATGAGAGTAAAGGTAGCAACAGGAATTTTCCAATGAAGGAATGTCTCTGTTCCCCATAAGACAGGAATTGAGACTGTAAAGAGTCAAAGGTATACATTGCACATATCCTAGGCATTTGAAAGCTTTCGTAAATGTTGTTTTCCTGGAAATAAACAATGTAAATAATACCAGATTTCAAGTAAATGCACATCTGCCATTTTTATTTTTTAAATATATTACTGAGAATTTTATACATGCATATAATGTATATTGATTAAATTCATCCCCCATTCTCTCCTTTCTAGGTTCTTCCCTGTTTTCCCTACCACTGTTTGCTTCCAAGTTTATATCTTTCTTTTTTTGAAAGCACACTGCCTACATGGTGCAGGTGTAGGATCGTCTACAGTAATGTACTAACTTTTCTCTTTTCAAATTTTCAAAAAATTTTTATTTATTATTTATTTATTTTTGTTAATTAAACATCTTCAGTTTTTACATATACATTTATACTATTACACATATATACAATAAACTAACTATAGCAAGAAGAACCATGGCATAGTCAGGAATTATATAAATGTACATTCTTAGTATTTTGGCTATTTGTATTTGACAGCCTTGAAGAAAACATCTTTCCTATCTTGGTGTGTCTAAAGTTCTGAATGTAATTCAATCTCCATCACATCTTGTCATTATCAACTTAAAACATCTATCTAGTCCTAAAAACATCTTAACACCTAAACAATTAAGCTTCTTTTGTAAAACTAATCTACCTGGTCTTCAACTCAATCAGAGACCTGAGAAGAAATAAACATGATTACCTGAGTGTGCTGGGAGTAAAGGTTAGTAGCTTTCCAAATGAGAAGATGACAGAGACAGTTTGCTACCTGAATAGTTATCCTAAACTATAATGAAACCTTAAGAGACTGTGTCAGATTTTCAAGGGCCACATCCCTGAAGAAAACTTACCCTCTCTACCTTAGTAAGTCACCAGTCACGAATAGCTTCTTAGCCTAGGGTGAGACTTAGTAAGCGACTTCTGTGTCCATGCTTAGATTTTGGTGGCCTCATCATGTGCATATCTTAAGCATGTAGTGACAGCTACTGTATAAAGCCTTATTATATCAAGCTAATATCATTTCACTGAAGATGTCCAGTACTTCTGACCCTTACAGTCTTTCTTCTTCTTCTTCCGTGATGCTTCCTGAGCCTTCTGAGGAGGAGCTGTGATATAGATGTTCCACTTAGAGCTGAGAACACCATACTCTATTATTTTCGGCATTTTGACCAGTTGCAGGACTCTATATTAATTCCTACCCACTCCAAAAAGAAGCTCTTCTGATGAGATGCACTGATGGGTCTTGGGCACAGTTAACAATATCAAGCATGAGTTCTGTCTTGTGAGTGGGGTTTAAATATAATCAGAAAGTGGTTGGTTACTCCACTAACAATCCTAAAACCATTGCACCAATGGCTATACCCTGCCAGAACAGTCTACACTATAGCTCAAACAATTTGCAATTTAGGATTACTGAATATCTTTCTTGCCTAGTAGCATAAATAGACCCTTACAGCACTATGAAAGCTATTACATAGGGATGAAGCTTTCAAGATGAGGCCAGCTTTCTTTGTTCTAAGTACTATGATTTAAGTATATTATATTTTCAGCGATATGATCTTATCATCAAGATCAGTGGCAGTAGCCTCTAATGATTAGGGTTCTATGGGACCCAATGCCAAATGGAAAAGAGGTAACATATATTTGACACTGGACATATTTTTTTATTATTTGATATAATGTGATATCTGGGAGAGGTATTGCCCTGTCATTATAGAGTAGAATCATTTAATGTATTTTTATATGTGTGTGTACATAATTTATGAAACTTTGACAGTAGTCAGTTTTTTATGCCGCTTTTTAATAGGTCTTTAGTCTTAATTATCTCTCCTGTCACTCCATCCTGTATACTTCCCTCCCATTCTCCACCCTGTTTAATCCTGCTTATTCCATTATTCCACCTTTCCTCCTTCAAACTATCCCTTTCCTTTGAAATTACACATGGACTTTTAGTTGTCCTCAGTTCTCAGTGTAGTCCAATTTAAACATACATATTCAAAGTTTCAAGTCTAGCTCTCACGTTTGAGAAAGAGCAGGTAGTGTCTGTCCTTCTGGGCCTGGGGCACCTCACTCAGAATGATTGTTTATAGCTCTGTCTATTTAAGCTACACATTTCATTTTCATTTTTTCTGTGGCCAATAACATTATATTGTATAAATATACCATGTTTTTATTATCCATTCATCCACTGATTGATATCTAAACTGTTTCTGTTTTCTGGCTATTATGAATATAGCAAGAATGAACAGAGATGTCTAAGTATCTCTGTTGTAGGATACATTGTCCTTTGGGAATAGTTGGTTGATGGGGTAGATAGTTTTTTATCTTTTTGCAGACCCTTTACACTGACTTACATAGTGAATACCACAGTTAACACTACCACTAACAGTGAATAAGTGTTCCTCTATGTTTACATTGAGGTAATATCTGCTTTTGTAGTCACTTTTTAAGATTTCGCCTTTCTAATTGGAGTAAGACAGCACCTTCAACAAATAGTTCCTGTCAAACCTTATAGCTATCAGTGCAAGGGTGGAACTATTTCCTCCTCTCTCCTTGCACGCACCTCAGCTCTAAATTGATGGAGAACCTCATCATAAGACTTCATCCCTGGACCTGTTAGAGGAGGCAGTAAGGAATGTTCTGCAACCAAGGCATAGGAAAGGGCTGCTGAATATGATCTTAGTAGCAAAGGCGTTAAGACCAGCAACTGACAAACAGGTCCTCATGAAACTGAGAGCGGGCCAAAAATGGGCAAGCTAAAGGGAGTTTTGCATCTAAACGTACAAGGAAGAAGCAGGATTTCAATGCAGAAGTAATATTATTCCTCAAGAGAGTGATGTATCTGTATAGACAGAGTTTCCTTTCTCACTGTTGAACTCTTTTAACATTATTTTCTAAGAATAATGACATATGTTGATTTTTGACTAGTAATTCATGACACATTTTTGCATGTACTTTGTGAGATGGATTATATGTCAAAACACAATACAATATTTATAAATTCTGTTGTCTAATGAAATTTAGTATTTCATCACCACCTTGAGGTAGAGCAACTTATGCCATTTGATGCATAGAGTGAAATTTATGTTGAACTGCCTTGGGTTTGTCAGGGTTTTCCTAGTGCATAAGGACAGAAGAGTATGAGAACTGGAATAATGAGCCGCAAAGTAAAAGTCATTGAATTGAGCACCTAACCATACGATTAGTTTTGCTAAATTACATTTTATTAGTTAATTTACTTATATTATTTCCTTCTCTCTCTCTCTCTCTCTCTCTCTCTCTCTCTCTCTCTCTCTCTCTGTGTGTGTGTGTCTTTCTGTCTCTCTCTCTTTCTATTTCCCCGCCTCTCTCTTCCTCCTCCCTCCACCTTGCTCTCCCCCACTACCTCCAACTCTACCTATCTCCTTGTCCATGTTTGCAGGCATGCTTCTTCCACAGCATGTGAGTCCACTGTCTGTCCTCACCATCCATCTTGATTGAAACAGGTCTTTTTTGTCCACTCTTGTGAGTCAGGTGATCCTCCACTCCATCTCTGCGCAGGGGCTCTGAGACCACAGAAGACTGCGGGTTATTGCGCTGGCCTTTAGGTGGCTGTTGAAGATCTGAATTCAGGTAGCCATGCTTGTGTGGCAAGTGTTTCACCCACTAAGCCCTTTCCAGACTCTCTGCTGCTCTCCTTGATATTATCCCTTTCACAGTGGAAGCACAGAAAACGAACAAGGAAGGCAGAACAACTTGTGCCAATAAAGTTTGGAAACTGAAGTTGAAGCAAGAATAAACAAGTCACTACTCAGTTTGAAGGCAAATATGTAGTCAGTATTCATCCTCCCTGTGCTGTTGGGTAACAGTGTAGACACAGATGCTTCTTTCGACAATTATGTGAAAACTCTTCTTAATCTTTAACTTCATCACTTCCTGTCTCTCCCCATCCATCCAGTGCAGCAAGGGGACTTTCGATACACAGACTAGTGATTGGAAGAAACAGATGCTATTAGGTTATAGATACTCGTTACCCATTTGGCACAAAAGTAACATCAAGACTTAGAGTCTATAGAGTTTGTGTTAAAGACTTTGAATGTATCATTATTTGCTGTTCTTGGCCCTGCTTCCCACCCGTAAAGGTGTGATATCAACCATAACTGGTGGATCCTGGGAGGGAGCGAGGCAAGAATGGCTAGGAGCTGGAGACCTCAGGCAGCACACGACAGAGACTTCTCAGGAGACAGGCTCATTGAGACAGCTCATTTAATTGGGGGAACAAGGAGATTTAAATCTTTGGGGAGCGGGTAGAGATTTGTGATAATAGTACATCATTGGCCTGGGCTAGGAATGCCTAATTTACATGAACAGGAATTTCAGGTGTTTTGTAGATGTGAACTTATAAAGAGAAATGGAGTTTAACCTGTAACCTGCCCACCAGGGTTTGTCACAACCTCTAGGGTGGCAAAGGTAGAAGCCAGGTCACATTGTTCCCAGGCCCCACAACTGTTTATAGCAAGTATCATGAATTATGATTTTATTTCCATCTAAGCTTGAGTTTTGTTTTTTTTAAATAATTTATTCTTGTTACATCTCAATGGTTATCCCATCCCTTGTATCCTCCCATTCTTCCCTCCCTCCCATTTTCCCTTTATTCCCCTCCCCTATGACTGTTCCTGAGAGGGACCTTCTCCCCATGTACATGCTCATAGGGTATCAAGTCTCTATCCTTCCTCTAGGTGCCACCAGGTCTCCCCCTCCAGGGGACATGGTCAAATATGAGGCACCAGAGTACATGAGAGAGTCATATCCCACTCTCCACTCAATTGTGGAGAATGTTCTGCCCATTGGCTAGATCTGGGTAGGGGTTTAAATTTTACCGCCTATATTGTCCTTGGCTGGTGCCTTAGTTTGAGCGGGACCCCTGGGCCCAAATCTGCATATCATAATGTTCTTCTTGTAGGTTTCTAGGACCCACTGGATCCTTCTACTTTGCTATTCTCCCATGCTTCTCTCATTTAGAGTCCCAATAGGATGTCCTCCCCTCTGTCCCTGTTTCCTGGTAAGTGAAGGCTTTTGTAGGACATGCCCCTTGGGCTAGTATGCAGATATAAGTGAGTATATACCATTTGAGTCTTTCTGCTTCTGGGTTAACTCACTCATTATGATCATTTCTAGCTCAATCCATTTATCCACAAATTTCGGGAATTCCTTGTTTATAATAGCAGAGTAGTATTCCATAGTGTATATGTACCACAGTTTCTTTATCCATTCTTCTACTGAGGGACATTTAGGCTGTTTCCATGATCTGGCTATTATGAATAAGGCTGCTATGAACATGGTTGAGCAAATTTTCTTGCTGTGTGCTGGTGAATCTGGGTATATTCCAAGGAGTGGAAGCCCTATTCCCAGTTTTCTAAGATAGCACCAGATAGATTTCCAAAGTGGCTGTACTAGTTTGCATTCCCACCAGCAATGAAGAAGTGTTCCTCTCTCCCCATATCCTCGCCAGCATGTGGTGTCACTTGAATTTTTGATCTTAGCCATTCTGATGGGTGTAAGATGGAATCTCAGAGTCATTTTGATTTGCATTTCCATGATGACTAAGGAGGTTGAGCATTCTTTAAGTGTTTCTCAGCCATTTGATATTCCTCTGTTGAGAATTCTCTGTTTAGTTCCAAGCCCCATTTCTCAATTGGGTTATTTGTTTTGGTGGTGTTTAATTTCTTGAGTTCTTTATATATTTTGGATATTAGACCTTTGTCAGATGTAGGGTTGGTGAAGATCTTTTCCTAGTCTGTAGGCTGTCGCTTTGTTCTCTTGACAGTGTCTCCTGCCTTACAGAAGCTTCTCAGCCTCATGAGGTCCCATTTATTAATTGTTGACATTAAGGCCTAGGCTGTTGGTGTTCTGTTCAGGAAGTTGTCTCCTGTGCCAATATGTTCCAGGCTCTCCCCACTTTTTCTTCTAAGTGACTTAGTGTCTCTGGTTTTATGTTGAGGTCTTTAATCCATTTGGATTTGAGCTTTGTGCAAGGTGACAAATATGGGTCCAGTTGCATTTTTTTACACATAGACATCCTGTTAGGCCAGCACCATTTGTTGAAGATGCTATCCTTTTTCCAATGAATGGATTTGGCTTCTTTGTCAAAAATCAAGTGACCATATGTGTGTGGATTCATATCTGGGTCTTCAATTCGATTCCACTGATCAACCAGCCTGTTGCTGTGCCAGTACCATGCTGTTTTAATTACTATTGCTTTATGGTATGGTTTGAAATCAGGTATGGAGATTCCTCCGGAGCACCTTTTATTGTACAAGATTGTTTTAGCTATTCTGGGTTTTTTGTTTTTCCATATGAAGTTCAGAATTGAACTTTCAATGTCTTTTAAAAATTGTGTAGGTATTTTGATAGGGATTGCATTGAATCTGTAGATTGCTTTTGGTAGGATGGCCATTTTTACTATATTAATTCTCCCGATGCATGAGCAAGGAAGATCATTCCATCTTCTCATGTCATCTTCAATCTCTTTCTTCAGAGTTTTGAAATTTTTTTCAAACAAGTCCTTCACTTGCTTAGTTAGAGTAACTCCTAAATATTTTATATTGCTTGTGGCTAATGTGAAGGGTGTGGCTTTCCTAATTTCTTCCTCTGCAAGCTTGTCATTTGTGTATAGGAAGGCTACAGACTTTTTTGAGTTAATTTTGTATCCAGCCAATTTGCTGAAGGTGTTTATCAGCTGTAGGAGTTCTCTGGTGGAATTTTGAGGGTCACTTATGTATACTATCATATCATCTGCAAATGGGGATAATTTGACTTCCTCCTTTCCCATTTGGATACCCTTGATCTCCTTTTGTTGTCTTATTGCTCTGGCTAGAACTTCGAGTACTGTATTGAAAAGATATGGAGAGAGTGGGCAGCCTTGCCTTGTTCCCGATTTTAGAGGAATTTCCTTGAGTATCTCACCATTTACTTTGATTTTGGCTATTGGCTTGCTGTATATAGCCTTTATTATGTTGAGGAAAGTGCCTTGTATCCCTGATCTCTCTAAAACTTTAAACATGAATGGGTGTTGGATTTTATCAAATGCTTTCTCTGCATCTAAAGAGATGATCATGTGGTTTTTAATCTTCAGTTTGTTTATATGATGGATTACATTGATGGATTTCTGTATGTTAAAAAATCCCTGCATTCCTGGAATGAAGCCTACTCGGTCATGATGAATGATATCTTTGATGTGTTCTTGTATTTGTTTTGCAAGTATTTTATTTAATATTTTTGCATCGCTGTTCATAAGAGAAATTGGTCTGAAATTCTCTCTTTGTTGAGTCTTTGTGAGGTTTAGGTATCAATGTGACTATGGCCTCATAGAATGAATTTGGTAATGTTCCATCCAATTGTATGTTTTGGAGTAGCTTGAAGAGTATCGGTATTAGCTTGTCTTTGAAGGTCTGGTAGAATTCTGCAATGAAACCATCTGGCCCTGGGCTTCTTTTGGTTGGGAGACTATCAATGATTGCTTCTATTTCTGTAGGGGAAATGGGACTATTTATAAGCTTGAGTTTTTTATGCCTCCTTTTTCCTTGACTTTCTTCAATGAGCCAAATTTTTACCTAAGGTTTTCATTCCCCACTCTCCTCTCTCTCTCTCTCTCTCTCTCTCTCTCTCTCTCTCTCTCTCTCTCTCTCTCTCTCTCTCTCTTTCTCTCTCTCTGTGTGTGTGTGTGTGTGTGTGTGTGTGTGTAGCCCAGCCCAGCCTTTAACTCATTCTACATCACAAGATGCCTTTAAACATGATGATTTACTATCCCAGCCTCTCAAATTTCAACTAACTGTCTTTAACAGGTCTTGAAATATGGAAATTAGATTTCATCTTTTCACATATTATAGTGACTTTAAATTTGATGGATTGTGTCAGAGAATTCAAAGTAATATATTTTGTTTTTTAAAAATCTAATTCTAGAAGAATAACCTTATTATTTCAAAGAGGATTTTACGTGATTAATTTGGATGGCCATCCTTGAGCAAGAATTTGCTTGGAAGGTCAGATTTGAATATAGCAAGCACTTTCTACATAGATTTGTCCCTAAGTTGATAGCAGCTACTGTTCCTACGCATCCATTGCATAAGTATCTGTTAATTGTCCTCAGTGACAATGATATCTAAGTATTTCAATGTTGTAAACAGGAATAAAGTCTTAAATAATTAATTTGTTCATTTACTTACTGTATGGATATGTGTTCTGTATCTGTGCAAACTGCGCAGCTCAGCTGAAGCTGTAATGAGCCATCAGGTGCTATGCTTTCAAGATGTCTTCCTTATTTAATTATGGTTCTGCTGTGAATCGGTGAAGAAACACAGTCAGCCTCACAAAATTGTATGATTAAAACAGACATCATAGCTGAGTGACCAAGCAGTATCTCTGAACTGAAGGGTGAGCATTCAGCATTAACCAGGACAAATGGAAGTCTTTGGGACAAAGAACAGTGTGCAGGTGGGAATCCTGGCAAAGCAGACAAGGTGCCAGTAGCCTGAAGGAGACTAATATGGTTGCCATACAAGGGCAAGTTGGAGGAAGAGGAGGAGGTGACTTTACACCTACTAGGCTTCATGCTTTATGCCCACATAGATGTAGGTAGAAAGAATCCAAATATAGGAATTGAGAGGTTATATTGATGTCTCAGGACAGCCAGAAGGTACTACAACAGAGAAAATAGCTTAAGCCAAAGGAACTTCTTCCTCCTTGGTTCTCTAGGTAGGATGTCCACATTCAACGTGCCAGTCTTGTTGGTTCTTGGTAAGGTAAGCCCTCACATCGTAGGTAACCACATCTTGCAATTTCTCTTGGTGGCTTCTTCTTTGTTTTGTACCACATCTCTGTGTCTGTCCTCTTTCTAGATTGACACTTGTCATAGTATATTAGGGGCCCACTTTAATATTTTTATAGCCTTACTTAATCTTAGTTCACTTCCTTATAGGCTGTATTCTTTCAGTCTGCCTTATTAATGATGACAGCTTCTATTTAGACTTTATTTTATTTTTGGTTTTTCAAGACAGAGTTTCTCTGTGTAGCCTTGGTTGTCCTAGACTCACACTATAGAACAGGCTGGCCTTGAACTCACAGCGATCCACCTGCCTCTGCCTCCCAAGTGCTGGGATTAGACTTCATAAGAATGCAGTTAAGCTCAGAACAGGTACAGAGAACATAACAAGAGTGCTATCTTCTTTTGAATATATCTTCAAAATTCTGTGTTCAACATGGAGTAGCATCACAATCCAGAATGTGTTAAAATACAAGAGATTGTCACTATATTCTTCATTGCAACAAATACAAAATCAACCAGTGATAAACTCAATTCTGAGGACATATAAGAGTATATATGATGTTTCTGCCAATTAAGCAATACATATCCAGACTTCTTATGCTTAAGCATAGTAACCAGAACATCACCACCAATCCTGGGCACTATATAAGCATCAAAACCAGAAAGCACAAAAATGCAGGGAATTTGGTATTGGTAAGAGCATGAAAAAGGCTTTATTCAGTATTACCAAGCTCCACTAGGAAAGATTATCATTGCTGTTGTATTCTTAAAGATCATAGATGTCAGTCCATTCAGATTCTCCACACATGGCGCATACCCACCAAGGACTTTGAAAGCTCTGTGAGCACTAGTACGCATATTAGAAATATATTTTAGTGAGTAAGCACATTTGCAGATACAGAGTCTGCATAGCCAAATAGCTTCTCTGGTTCAATTATTTCAGACTATTGCCTATGCTGTGTATATCACTGATAACTCATCTTTATTCTACTAATTCTACCTATAATTGTGTAGCAGTGAGAGAAGCCTGCACAACTGCACAACTAATTTATATAGAATTTAGCTGTGTTCTTGAACAAAGCTTTCACACATCATTAAAACAGGAATAGTTTACAGCTAGATGTTTTTTTTTCTAATCACAGCAACAGCATTAAGTGTAAAAGCTCAGAAGAGTTTATATCAGATATTGACAGTTTTGAAAACATTAGCTGATGAGCAAATAAATGATGGTTCAGAGCCTTGGGTTGTTCTCACTAGAATGTGCTGTTTGCTCTAGAAGTTTGATGACTCTGCTGGTCTACAAGTTTCTGCTGCTCTTGTGACTTCACCTCTCACACAGATCAATGACTTCCACCACAGAGAAACAGCCTGTGTATTTTCTTAGCACACCAGGAAATGAGTGTGCATTCCTGGAAGGTTGAACACTAAGGAGACCATTCAGAAAGACCCCCCCCCACTACACATTTACCCCTTCTATTTATAGGGTGAGTAAAGGGC
>OU015756.1:9341794-9356218 GCA_907169655.1 Acomys percivali
AGAGAGAGAGAGAGAGAGAGAGAGAGAGAGAGAGAGAGAGAGAGAGAAGAGCACAGAGAGAAGGGGAAAGGACAGTGAGAGAGAGAAGAGAAGAAAAAAGACAGGATGAAGGAGAGAAAGGAAAGGAGAGAGGGAGGAGGAAGAACAGAGAATAGAAAAGGAGAAGAGAATCCTCTTTAGCTCGTAATGTACTTATTTCTATGTCTGTGACAGAGAACACAATTATTCCTGAATCTCCGTGACTTCTGAGAATAATAAGGCAATGCAAGTGTGTGAGGCCACAACACAGAGAAGGTCCTGTGGGATGAAACCCCTCCTTCTGACTCTGGATTAGGGCACCTTCTGTATGTGCTGAACTTTCCCTGGGAGTTTCACCCCTTTCTTCCTGTGTTTCTTAATTTCCTCAAACCCTTGGGGTGCTTGCTTTTCTACCACCCTATGGGATCCTTTGTAAGAGCTAAAGTGACATACATGCTGAATCAGCCCTTTGTGATAACTGATCACCCCACTCACTCCACTATGTAATTTGGTGCCTGTAGTTGGGTTCGAGACCTAGCCATTTTGGGCTGTGTGCCATCTCCTTCCAAATCCCAACTTTACAAACGCAAGTGTGAGTGTGTTATGTAAAGAGCTGACTTTTGTAAGAGAGCACATAAGGGGTGACTTTGACAAAGTAGCGAAAAGAAATAATTCATTATAGATATGAGAAAAAAACTGCAGTTGTCATTGCAAGGAAGACTCATCAAGGGCTCTGAAAAGTGTTCACGCATATTTAAATGGTAACCATGTTTCCTCACTGGATAACTGTTTTGTTTATCTGAACTCAACCCCGACTTTCTGGTCATGTTGGCAATGAACAGAATATTATGAGGGTACTGATTAGTGCCTGAAATAGACGGAAAGTGCTTTAACATTACTATTGACATTGTAGATTTGAAAACTTTGCTAATTTATGCCATTAGCAACTCCTCTTTTTATGTACCTAGACATTATTCAGATAACCTAAAAATACAATGATGAAAATAGAATACTTTCGTTTCACTAAGATTATAATCTTAAAATATTTTTCAAACCTTCAAGTAGTGCTGCAAATGTGTACATTCCTGAATTGTTCTCTGGTTTCTTACCATGCAGCTTGAAGCTTCCATTCCATGACAGCAACTACAAAGCCCACTACATTTCCTGCATAAGTAAATCGTCTTCAAAAGAATTTAAAACATGATTCAAGAATGAAGGCAAAATTGTTTTTATAGCTCATGAATATAATTTGAACGCCCCCTTAGTGTCTTGTGATTCAGTATGGAAACAGCTGAGATATAAATAGTGCACTACTCCTGGGCTCCTAAGGAGTCAGTTTGACTTGAGGCATATTTAACTTAATCTTCAGAGCATAGTTTTTACGTCAGGAGAAAGTGTTTTTGCTACTAGGAATCCTCAATTCTGTTCTCCTCAGAAGTCTGAGCTGTTATGTCTTTTCTAGAGTTAGTGTACTTCACTGAAACATCAATATCACTCCTCAGATGAGAGGTAGTCCAGTAATGTTGATGCCTCAGCATCATTTGTAACACTAATGATGGGAGCTTGTGGCTGATTTATTTTGAATGTGTGATACATTGTATCTATTAGTAGCAAGCCACTTCACTCTAGTTTGTGAGGAATAGGAGTTCAAATTGTGGAGGGTTTTATTCTTAATATCAGATGGAAGAATATGCCCATTTCAAGAGGAAAAGAAACTGGGAAGAAATCTGCAGTCATATAATCATGTGGGGGTAGCGCATACATTTACCAATTCTGTGTAATAGTTCTAGTGCCTGATGCACCCTGCTGTGCCTTATCTTGGGTGATCATGGCAGTGCTCCTGAACCACAACCAACCAACCAACCAACCAACCAACCAACCAACCAACCTTCGCTGAGTTTGCATTTATTTAAGCATGTAGTTTCCACTGTTTGTGGCACAGTTGTTTTTTTTGTTTTGTTTTGTTTTGTTTTTTTGTTTGCTGATTTTGGTTTTTGAGCTGGGGTTTCACATTGGAGGCTGCTCTAAGTCTCAGTATCAATATTAGATTAAGTTGCAGTATTTTGCTTATTACTTCACTGCATTGTGGATGGAGACAAATTTGTCCAGCTTATTTTCTCAGAAGTTATTTTGCGTAGTGATAGACCTTATAAAACAATCAATGCAATATCTGAAACCTCCATCCTGTAACATTATTAAATCATTTTAGTTGGAACTACACTCTTTGGCATTTGATTATTAACAGGGTTCATGTGATACCCTCTTTGTTGCTACACAAGAAAATGTTACCTACATCATCGCAAAATCACAACCTCACAAACTCTCAACTGTAACAAACATCAAAATGAAGGGACTTAACAGTTACTGGTCATTAATATATCTCAACATCAATGGTCTCAATTCTCCACTAAAAAGGCACCGACTAACTGAGTGGATGCATAAACAAGACCCAACATTCATTCTTCTGCATTCAAGAAACACATCTCATCCACAAGGACAGACATTACCTCAGGTTAAAAGGCTGGTAAAATATTCCAAGAAAATGGTCACAAGAAGCAAGCTGGTGTAGCCATTCTAATTTCTAGTAAAATAGACTTCCAACCAAAATTAATCAAAAGGACATGGAAGGACACTTCATACTCATCATGGTAAAATCAACCAAGATGACATCATAATTCTAAACATCTATGCTCCAAATACAAGTGCACTCACATTTGTAAAAGAACTATTAACAAAACTTAAACCACTCATCGACCCCCACACATTAATAGTGGGAGACTTGAACAGTCAGTGTTGTCTTGTCAATGAGACAGAAACTAAGCCAAGAAATAACATTATTAATCTACGTAATGACTCAAATGAATCTAACAGATGTTTACAGAACTTTCCACCCAAACACAAAGGACTATACCTTCTTCTTAGCACCCTATGGAACCTTCTCCAAAACTGATGACATAGTAGGCCACAAAGCAAGCCTCAACAGATACAAGAAGATTGAAATAATACCTTGTATCTTATCAGATCACCATGGTCTAAGGCTGGACTTCAACAACAACAGAAATAACAAAAAGCCTACTCACATGTGGAACTTAAACAACTCTCTACTTAATGACAATTGGGTCAGGGAAGAAATAAAGGAAGAAATAAAGGACTTGCTGAAATTCAATGAAAATGAAGGAACAACATACCCAAATTTGTGGGACAAATTGAAAGCAGTGCTAAGAGGAAAATTCATAGCACTAAGTGCCTTAAAAAAGAAATTGGAAACATCCCACACATAAGCAGCTTAACAACACATCTGGAAGCCCTAGGAAAAAAAGAAGCAGAAACACCCAAGAGGAGTAGACGTCTGGAAATAATCAAATTCAGGGCTGAAATCAATAAATTAGAAACAATGAGAACAATTAAAAGAATCAACAAAACCAGGAGCTGGTTCTTTGAGAAAATCAACAAGAAAGACAAACCGTTAGCCAAACTAAGTAAAAGGCAGAGAGACACTATCCAAATCAACAAAATCAGAAATGAAGAGGGAGACATAACAACAGACACTGAACAAATACAAAGAATCATAAGGTCCTACTTTAACAACATATATACCACAAAATTTGAAAATCTAAGAGAATTGGACAATTTTCTTGATCAATTCCACTTGCCAAAAGTGAATCAAGATCAGATAAATTAAATAGCCCTATTTCTCCCATAAAAATAGAAGCAATCATTAAGAGTCTCCCAATCAAAAAAAGCCCAGGAAAAGATGGTTTCAGTGCAGAATTCTATCATACCTTCAAAGAGGAGCTAATATCGATACTCTTCAAGCTACTCCAAAAGGTAGAAATGGATGGAACATTACCAAATTCTATGAGTCCACAGTCACATTGATACCTATACCTGTCAAAGGCCCAACCAAAAAGGAGAATTTCAGACCAATTTCTCTTATGAACATAGACGCAAAGATACTCAATAAAATACCCGCAAAACAAATACAAGAACATATCAAATACAAGACTTCATTCCAGGTACACAAGGAGGATTCAATATATAGAAATCCATCAATGTAATCCACCATATAAACAAACAGAAAGAAAAAAAAAAACCACATGATCATCTCCTTAGATGCAGAAAAAGCATTTGACAAAAATCCAACACACTTTCATGTTTAAAGTTTTGGAGAGATCAGGCATACACGGCACATAACATAATAAAGTCTATATACAGCAAGTCAATAGCCAACATCAAATTAAATGCAGAGATACTCAAGGTAATTCCTCTAAAATCAGGGACCAGACAAGACTGCCCACTATCTCCATATCTCTTCAATATAGTTCTTGAAATTCTAGCCAGAGGAATAAAACAACACAAGGAGATCAAGGGGATCCAAATGGGAAAGAAAGAAGTCAAATTATGCCTATTTGCAGATGATATCATAGTGTACATAAGTGACCCCCAAAATTCCACCAGAGAACTCCTACAACTGATGAACACCTTCGACAAATTGGCTGGATACAAAATTAACTAAAAAAAAAATCAGTAGCCTTCCTATATACAAATGACAATCATGCAGAGCAAGAAATTAGGAAAACTACACTCTTCACGTTAGCCACAAGCAGTTTAAAATATCTAGGAGTTACTCTAAGCAAGAAAGAGATTGAAGATGACATCAGAAGATGGAGGCATCTCCCTTGTTCCCAGTAACTTGTGGCCTCGTCAGGGAGGCCAATGGAAGCACATGGAATTGGTAACATAACAAAGAACATATTGCAACTGGACTGTTATCACAGTTGCAAGGGGAGGTTAGTCAACAATAGGAAGCTTGGCTCTTTGAAAACAAATGTGGAATTAAAGTATTTCTCAAGCACTGTCACCCTCTTAGCTCTTATATCTGGTGAAAGACACCTGACTCTTCTGGCTCTATTTCTCAAAGGCAGACAAGGATGGTACTAGTCAAAGAGGGCATCTTGTTTCCAATTAACATGACAGTGGATCTTGTGGTTATTAAATAAAAGCTCTGGATTGTTTCTTCCTTCCTCACCTCTTCATGTGTCCTGAGGGGTTTAAAGTTAGGATGACTTACTCATTTCTCAAGCAGTTCTTACTGCATGTTTTTAAAATCTTTTTACCAAGTACAAACTCTGACAAAGGTCGCACCTCTGTTCTTGTTCTTAAACTGTAGGGGGTCTGGCATGCATCCTACCCTTTGTTGCTACCTCAACCTTTTCCTTGGCACTATCTTACTGAGGGCAGCTGGTGTCTTAGAGGCATACACTGTAGTCTTGCCTCTGAGGAAGGAAGGGGCTGACAACTGGCCACAGGCAAAAGGCCAGTGAACGCTGAGCTTAAACTCTAAGAATTGTGACCTTTAAGTGCAAAAGAATATGTTGAGGGTCTCAAATGCTCGTTAGAGACATCTGCGTCCAGGGCACCTCCAACGAGTGTACTGCACAGAGTGGATGGTGTTACAACGCTTTGAAAACCTTTTGTGTTTGCAAGTGTGCTGCAAGGAAGTGAACACTCTTCAGAACTAGGCTAGAACTTTCTCATCATAGCACTTTTCTTTACGTAATTCCTAGAAATAATAGCTTTACCATGATATTTTGTAGTTGTTTATTAAAAATAAGGCAAAAAGAAGAGAAGAGGGCTCAGTGGTTAAGAGCACTGGCTGCTCTTCCAGAGAGCCTGACTTCCACATGACAGCTCACACATGCTCAGTTCCAGGCATCAACTGCCCTCTTTTGGCTTCCACAGGCAACAGTCATGCATGCACATCGATGCATAGACATACATACAGGCAAAACACTCATACACATAAAATAACTATTTTTTTAAATCTGGCAAAGTCAAATCTGGATATAGAGTGAAGTGCTCCATTTCTGCAGAAGGAAGATCGGTGTATGCTTTTCCTTAGGGTCACATGCTAGTGCAGCCATAATTTTTAGTTACTAGGTTCCTTTTCATTCAGTCTTAGAGCTCTTGCAAGAAGCAGAAAGGCATTGACTTGAACCCTTGGGGGCTCCTGAGGCCGGTCGGGAACTGTGAGAAGTAACTTTACACTATTGATTTGTTGGTTTACAGTTAATTTTAGGATGAAGAGGAAAGAAGAGACTTAATGTTCAGATTGCTGCTGGCTATTCCTTCATGGGCCAAAGGCCCACAAAGAAAGGAAGTGAGAAATCACTAGGAAGGAATCAACAGAGATTTGTAATAAAGAAATAGGAATTAAATCATGGAAAATATGCTAAAGATATTTGATAAGACTCTAGGGAGACATTTAAAATAATCAAGAGGTTACAGAAGTTATCATGATCTGAGAAAACAAAAAAGAAAGAGGGGGAGGAGGAGGGGAAGGAGTGAAAGAAAAAACAAAAGGAAGAACAAATATTCCTGCAGAAAACCATCAGTGCTATTTATCAGTGAGATTCTCCTGAGATCTTTCAGGCTGTGCTAAGTTTAAGAATGGATAGTTGTGACGTTGTGCCTCCAGCAATGTCTTTATCAAAGATAAGTACAATCGGATATTCCCTTTCCTTCGGTATGTCTTGCATATCTGTGTAAATCCACGCACCATTAATTATCTTCATAATTTCCAAGGTTTAGTTTTATTTGGTGACTAGAATGACAGAGTATGGAGTTCCAGAAAAGATCTCTCCCCACATGGGAAGTGGTGTGTATCTGGATATTGTCTAAGTAAGTGCACAGAAACTGTCGTATAAAGGATCCACATCTGGATGAAAGAGTAATGCCTGTGGTTCCAGAAGAGTCTGTATGGATGCCAGTTGTTCAAGTATCTCACTGTGTTCTTTCACTAGTAACTAGCAACGCAGAAGTACTAAGAGAAAATTGGAATGCTTAAACTAAAAAGGGAAAGATTTTTAAACTATAGGGTAATCAGAACAAATGCGAAATTACTTATTATTTTCCCATGAAATGAAATAGTTTTCCTCCACTGGCATTTCATCTACTTCAGGAAACATTCTATTGGTGTAACATGTCCTTTATCATTGAGGCTTTAAAAAACTGTGTTGGACCTTGCTTTCATTATGTTTTAATTATTTTAATATTTTTAATTTTTAATATGTTTTGATAATATTATTCCCCTCCTCAAGTCCTTCCAGATCTTCTTCACCTTCCTACCCATACCACTTTAAGTTCTTCATTAAAAAACAGAAGCCCAATACAGCTACAACGTCCCCAACATAAAAAACAAAACAAAACAAAGCAAAAAGATAAAACCACACCCTCTAAAGTTGTATCCAAATAAATGTACACACATAAAGAGAGACTAAAAAGAGACAAGGAAGTTTTTCTTTTCTCCATTCTATATTCTTAACGCCTCCGTGTGTGGGTAAAGCATAGGCAGTGCTCACGGAGAGAGTAGATCATGAACAAGCACAGGAAGAAAGAGGTGATTGACAAATGGCCCATCTCTCCTTTTCTCATATTTCATCTTTATTCCAATACTAATCATCAATTAGGGTTTTTACAGAACAAAGCCATGATTGTTATTATATCTTTTAGAGATCACGCTACTCATCAGAAATGCCAGCAAGGGTGGAAAAAACAAAAAACAAAAAACAAAAAACAACGAATAGTCTGAGAGGTACATTTAGGACCTCGAGTTGAAATAATTGCTGCTTAATCTGGGGCAAAATGTGGTAGATGAGGACATACCTAAGATGATATCTAGTTTGGGGCTTGGTTGAAAGAACAGTAATGTCACTGTGGGAAGTAGGTACACAGGAATGGCGGAATTTAGTCTGGTGTATTTTGATGATAATTACTGCCTGCTGTCTCTGTGCCCCACCTTGTACCTTGCCTAATAACCTGCTTGACCAATAAAAGCCTATCATACCTGGCCAGGCCAAATGGTATGGGCCTGGCTAAGTTTCCTGGCCTTTTGGGGGAGACAAAGAGAATCTTGGGGAACAGACCAGAGAAGAGAGGAAAAAGGCAGCTATGCCATGGGTTAGATGGAGGAGAAGCACATGGCCTGCATGGATGGAGGGTTTGGCCCAAATAAGAGCATTAGCAAGTATTTGGGATATAGATGGAAGGCAGCACCATAGAAATTATTAGAAACAGATGTCATGGGATTGAGGCAGGTATCCCATACCTGATCCAGCGTGGGAAGTAGTTTAGGGGATTACTATATGCCCTGCCCCAGGTTAACTAAGGCTATTTTAAAATATAATAGGTGCCTTTCTCTTGATTGATTGGTAGCGGGTTAGAAAATACTGCCGTAATAATAATTATAGGCTTAATAATAACCATTAGGCAACACAGATAATTTACGATCACACAGGAGTGTGAACAAGTTTCAGGAGTTTGAGTGAACCTGAATTTGTATTTCCAATTACTTTGATGTCATCTGTGATCCACAAAGCTGAGGGTGTGAGACTGTGCTCTGCAGTAAGTGCTCTAGTGTGGTAATGTCTAAAGAGAGCTCAGAGGGAGACATGAAGATGCTTCACTTTGCACATGATCTTCATCTAGAGCATCCTTCACAGTGCCCTAGTGAGCTGGGTGCGGCTGCTCATGTCAGTATCCTAGACCCAGCATTTGGTAGTCTGAAAGATGAGGATTGGCTTGAGTTCAAGACTATCCTGGGTTACATAGTGAGTTCTAGGCTCACCTGAAAAAAAAAAATGGAGAGCAATAAAAAATGAACATGCTAGTTTATTTTTAGTCATGATAGAATTCCACAGGAACTCCCTATCTGCATCTAAACCAGGCAAAAAATTACTGTGCTTTCCCTTCAAAGAATATTGACAAGGCACATACATAGCAAATAATGGTGTTTCTTATGGATGAGGAGGCCATGACGTCTCATCCCCCTAGGCTCCCCACATCCAAGGAGAGCAGTACTGAGTGTGATTCCTCTCAAAAATAATCAATAGTCTGCTACAAGGGAATACACAGACAAACATATGTATGTATACATATGACATTAGAACAATATGAAAGGAAGGCTCTAAAATTACTATTTAAACAGAAAATACACAATTGTTACACTGCATTGTTAATAAAATTAACAAATTATACATTTAGACAAACCAGTAATTAAATAACTATAGGGAAAAACAAATCATTATTTAATGCAATGATTCAAATTATTAGCAAATGTTTAGAATTTTTGATCTTGCCTCTTCTTATTGTCTAAATGGAGCAAAATATAGAAAGACAAAGTGTAGAAGTCAGACATCTGAAAGAAGCGGGATACAGTGCTTGGGTTATTTAAAGCACATGCAGATTAGCAGCATTAGCATTCCTTCAGTGTGATGGTCTTGAAATACTTGGGTTAGTAAACATACTCCTTTATATATGTGCCTTGCTATTTGTAGTGGACCATATACAATCTAATTAACTTTGGCACTCCTTGTAATAATCAATTTTATAACAACTACAGAAAAGAATAATCTGCTTTAATTCCTTGGTAACATTTGAAGAACCAGTCTCAGGTAACATATACTTACTACAATAAAAGGAAGTTTTTGATAATGGCCTTAGAAAACTAGAGGGAGGAACATTTACAGTTAGATTGGATATTTTTTAAGAGTGTTTTTTTTCCTGTGTGTGTGGGTGTTATGTTTTTGTGTACACACAGACTTTACAAAGGAAGAGTAGAACTGCCTGCTTCAGTTTTATGACTGTTGAAATGAAACCAACACCAGGCTATACTCTGCAAGAAGAGACTCTTCATCCCATATAATTGTTGCAGAGTATCAGTTCATTCGCTGTAATCTATAGCTAATGGCATACAATAATATTGATTAAGGCAATAAAGCTGGGAGAAATGGAATATTCAGTGGTGAATGAAACTAGTCTCTAATGACTGTTCTGTTTACAGGTGCATGATGCAGATCTTAAAAACAGCAACTGCTATCTATTTCTAAATATCACAAATTTTAACACTTTTCCTAACTGATAATCATCCATCCTCTTTCAGTGCACAGCCACATCTCTGTGCCTCTCTATTTTAAGATAGGCCTGTAATTCACACTAAGTTGGTTGTTTGATGTCTTTTCTGGAAAAAAAATGAAAACAACTTCATTTGTCATATTACTGTAAGATAGTGCTCAATTATTCTTTCTTGTTCTTTTCTAGCCTTGTTGCCACTTAAAACAACAAAACTGTCAGCTTGTCTATAATATGACATGGAATTATTTGAAGGTCATTCTGTCTTTACTGTAACACTTCTAGGCAGTTGTCTTTTGTGTACTTAAGGACAGAATTTTGTACACTCTAAACCAGACATCTATTAATCTACTGTGTGTTATTTTTTAATTGTGTATATTTAGTGTGACTCTAAGCCAGTAAAATTAACTTTTCTTTTCCAAGAATCATAAAACCAAGCAAGCATCCTACAGTACATATGAAAAACTATGAAGGGATATCTAGGCATTATTAAAATCACACCATCATCCTATCTACACATCTACTTCCTGTCTGTTAAGACCAATTCTTCACACTAGAGTACCAGAAACGTTCTTTGCAGTTCTTTAAATCAGTATGCTTTCCATTTTTCATGGGTAAAATTTGAATCACATCCATGGGCCTCTTCTTCTTTTTAAAATATTTTACATATACATTAAAATTATTATACATATATACAATAAACTACCTATAACAAGAACCATGACACAATCAGGAATTATATAAAGGTTACATTCTTAATGTTTTGGCTAGTTGTATGTGGTGGTCTTGGAGAAAACATCTTTACTATCTTGGTGCATCTAGAATTCTGAATGCAAATCAATCTCCATCACATCTTGTCATTATTAACTTAAAACACTTATCTAGACCTAAAAATCATCTTAACCCCTAAACAACTAAGCTTCATAGTAAAACTAAGATACCTGGCATTCAACCCTATCAGAGACTTGAGAAGGAATAAACTTGATTACCTGAGTATGCCAGGAATGCAGGTTAGTAGCTTTCCAAATGAGAAGATGACAGAGACAGTTTGCTACCTGAATAGTCACCCAAAACTCTATGATGTTAGAGCATCTTCTTCATCCTTCGGGCCCAATATATCTGACAGACATATTTGTCAGGCAAGAACTATTGATGACTTGCCTCCCCTGTCTTCTTAACTATCTCTTGATTCTAGCTAGGAATACAAGCAAGCAAATGAGGCATTTCCTTCAAATTTTACTTCGTAGATTACTCGCCCTTACTTTTTTTTTAATCATTTGCTTTTAGACAATAAGCACTTATGTAAAAAGCCAGTCCAGATGGGCCTTAAAATACCTGTATTAGGAAAGTGGACACTGGAATGTTTTTGGGTTTGATGCTTGGTTAGTATTCTCAGATCAGTTTGCTCCAGGTTCAGTGAAGGACCCTTTCTCAGAAGGTAGAGCAAAGAACAATTGAAGAAGGCATCTGACATCAGCCTCTGACTTTCACATGCACAAGTTCATGCACAAGAGCACATTGTAGATAGGTACTTTCAGGTACACACCCCCACACACACACTCCATACATTATACACACACACACACACACACACACACACACACACAGATACATTACACACACACACACAGTAGGCTAACTAGTGTCCTCATCATTAAATATGTATTGGGTAAACAATGTATATGGATTGTTTCATTGGATATTAAACTGAGGAGACTGTAAAGAACTACGCCAATGCTTCACGTAATTTATTCACTTTAAACATTCACAGTTCTTGCAATTACAATGTTAGACTGAAGACATTTTTTGTAAGATGTGCCACACTTAAATTTGCAGAATGAATATTTGAAGTTCTTGATTGGGACAGCCATCAGAATAACAGAAAAACAGGAGTGAATTTCACAGAAGTGGAACAATTTATTGTTAAATATGTGGTTATAATATTTAGGGGTTTGGTTTTAATTTCATAGCATTACAAACATTTGTTCCTTCAGTGTCTGGCAATAGGTTCCTGAGTCTTGGAGCATTTTGATGTATAAGCTTTCTGCTCATGCTCTGCGTGTGGTTCATTGTTCGTGTTGTGACTTGTGAGATCTGACTAGCCTTGGCTTCCCTTCTAGTAATCTACAACAGAGACGGAACACAGTACTTCACCTTTATTCCTGGTGTTGTTTGAAGCATTTGCCGATTTTCTTTTATTACACTTTTACCTTTTGACTAGCCAAAAAAAAAAAAGCCTAATTTTTTCTTTAGTGATCATAACAACAACAAACATTAGTTCAGATTAATTTGATTATTAGATTTATTTCTGAAAAATGTATGTCTCTACCCCTTCTTCCACAAAGATCCCTGACCATAAGGCACTGCATTATACAGGATACACATCCATCCATCCATCCATCTATCCATCCATCCCTCATCCATCCATCCATCCATCATCCATCCATCCATCCATTAATCCATATATACATTAATACATATATACATGCACACATATTATGTATTATATATATATATATATATATATATATATATATATATATATATTCACCAATTAAAAAGAGGCCATGGATTTGAAAGAGAGAGAAAGATGATAACACAGGAGTGTGGAGGGAGTAAAAGGAAGGGTGAAATGATTTAACTATATTAAAATATAAAATATAAAAAATTAAAAAGTGATTTTAGCTGCCCTGTGTGATGGCACAGGCCTGTAATCCCAGCACTCAGGAGGCAGAGGCAGGTGGATCTCTGTGAGTTTGAGGCCAGCCTGGTCTACACAGCGAATCCAGGACAGCCAGGGCTACACAGAGAAACCCTGTCGTGAAAAACAACAACAACAACAACAACACAATGATTTTAAGAAGCAAATCTAGGGTAGTGTATACATTGACAAATGTCTATCATCTTTCAATTCACATTAACCAGTAACTATTCCTGTGAAAATAGATGTTCTTCCTAACAAACATAAGCAAATGCCTGGAGCCTAGGCAGAATTCTGTGGGAAACAGCGAAATTTCCAAAGAGACTCATGACAGGTCTTCATGTTTTTACCAAATGTTTGTCTATGACATGCTTTGGCATTAAGACTCTAATATAAATTCACATATATCTGTGATTATTTTTCTTATTTGTTCAATAAAAATGGATGTTCCCATTTGTAGAACGAGTAGATAATATTCATATTTCAAATGTAATCCTGCTGGTTCATTCCTACTTTAAAATTTTTGTTATTTGTCATAGTAGTTTTCTCACATTATATCCTAATTTTTATTCCCTTGCTCATGTCTTCCCATCCCCATCCTCCCTTCCTCTTTTGCCCTATCTCCCTCCCATAGACCTCTGATGGGGAGAGAGTGTAGGTCGGGGACTACACCCCCAAAGTCTGACCACAGCCTGTCAAGTCTCATCAGGATAGCCTGCATTCCCTTCCATCATGTGCCGTCAAGGCATCACCCCTCCCCGAGCCAAGGGGAATTGATCAAATGGCTGGCAACAGAGTTCATGTCAGAGGCAGTCCCAGCTCCTCTCCTGCACACCTCCTGGCCGGCCTCCTGTGTAGAATGAGCCGTCCATAATCAATATCTGAAGAGAGGTTCAGATTCTCTGCTTGTATTGTCCTTGGTTGGTGTTTGAAGGCCACCTCAGGGTCCAGATCCACCAGCTGTGATGGTCTTCTTGTGGATCTCCTGACCCTTTCAGGTATTTCCATCACCACAATCTTCCATACAACTCTCAGCACTCAGCAGAGAGTTCAGCTGCCAGTCCTGGCATCTGTCCAGATTTCCTCACTGGGTGGAGTCTCTCAGAGGGCATCTATGTTGGGCTAACACCCACTTCTAAGCAAGTATATGCCATGAGTGTCTTACTCAGGATGTTCTTTTCTAGTCCCATCCATTTGCCTCCAAATTTCAAGATTTCCTTGTTTTTAATAGCTGAGTGGTATTCTCTTGTGTAAATGTGCCATAGTTGCTTTATCCATTCGTTGGTTGAGGGACATCTAGGTTGTTTCTAGATTCTGAGTATTATGAATAAAGCTGCTATGAACATAGTTGACTAAATGTTCTTGTTGTATGGTGGAGTCTCTTTTGGGCATATGCCCAGTAGTGGTATAGCTGGGTCTTAAGGTAGTCCTAGTCCCGGTTTTCTGAGAAATCACCAGATTGATTTCCTAAGTGGTTGTACAACTTTAGACTTCCATCAGCAATGGAGAAAGGTTTCCCTTTCTCCTCATCCTGACCAGCACGTGCTGTCCCTTAAATTTTTGATCTCAGCCATTCTGATAGGCATAAGATGGAATTACATGGTTGTTTTTATTTGCATTTCTCTCATGACTAAGCATTTCTTTGTTACTCGCCCATTCGATATTCCTTTCTTGAGAATTCCTTTCTGTGTAGCCCTGTACCCCATTTTAAAAAATATTTATTTTTTATATATACATTTACATTACTACATATATATATATATATATATATATATATATATATATATATATATATA
>OU015756.1:9370796-9389938 GCA_907169655.1 Acomys percivali
CCCCCCCCCCCCACTTTGGAGCAAAGAGATTGAGTTGCAGTTTCTTCTATATTTTTAGGCAGAGTCAGTCATTTAGTAATTCCTGGAAGTTGAAAAGTATAGCATCCTTAGCATCTTTAGGATGCTAGCTCTCTTCAGGCATGCTGCTACTATTTTCTTCAAACGTATTAAGAACCCTATAGGGTAGATTCACCTATACTTATATTTACAGAGCTGTTTAGGCAAAGGTACAGGACTTACTCTATTAGCAGTGGCTACTGTCTTAGTTTGTTTTAACAAAATATCTGATGCTGCATAACGTATTAAAAGAAGAGAGAAGTTAGTTTGCCTCATGATACAGATGTCTGGAAAATGCAAGCATCACGGTACTGGCATCTTCTTGGTGGCCCCTGGTAACATGATACCAGGCTGACGTAGGGTAAACAGGTATATACAAAAGTGACCAAACATGTGGGGTAGTCGCAGGCTTTAACAAACTGCTTTCCTGGTAACTAACCCAGACCCACTTGGCCTTAACTAATCTCATGAGAAGCACTATTACTACATGAATGCTACTCCCCCCCCCACCCCACCCAATCCCACCTGCCTTTTCAAGTCATTGGCAACTCCCAGCACAACAGCATTTTGTAAGCAGTTCAAAGCTCTACATGTGGCTTGCTGGGGACAGGCCAGACTCAAGTCAGAACTGTTCCATGGCAGGGCAGGAACACACTGCCGGATCCTCAGTTCTGTGAAATACACCTTCCGCCTTGCCAGAAATTAACCAAGGGCAAATACTTCTGTCTGTTGTGTTCTTCAGTGCCTGGCATGTGGGAGTTCTGAAAGACAGATTATAGAAAGGTCGAAGTGAAGGGCACCAGAAGCAGATCCCAGGAGAGGAGAAGGAAAGCAGCAAAGAGCACCCTGACAGTCATCCGTCTCCAGGTCTAACTTGAGCAGGAAGTACTGGGGGTGGGGGTGGGGTGTGGGGTGGAGAGGCCTGGGGTTAGGGGGTGTGGAGAGACAGGAGGCGGGGACTCAGGGTTAGGGTTAGGGTTAGTCACAAAAAATTCCATCGGCACTCTGGCTTCAAATTGCTCTTAAAGAGAGGTTGGTTTTGTCTTACGCCATGTTGAACTTCTATGATGGTTTTGAACATCGAAGAAGATCGTGAATGGGAGGTGACATAAGCCATGCCTGGCAGATAAGAGTGGCATACAACTTCCCTGAAGATGTCCCTCCACTGCCTTTGTCCCCCTCCCCACCTTGCCCTCTACCTTACTTCAGCGATTAAGGCTCCTGCGCGCCTGATTCCATGTCTGGAAGCCATCTGTCTTCATCAGAACTCTCTTGATGTGGATCTGGGATTGTATTCAGCCAGATAGTCTCTTTTTTTTCTTTAATTCTACTTAGCTGGGGAAAGTATTCTATGTGTTTTTCTGGCTTCCTGGCCTGGAGGCTAGAGACCATATCTGACTCATGTTGGCTTTGTTTCTTAACAATTAAACTTTATTATACAACCCAACTAGCTTACACAAGAAGGAAAAAAAGGTTAAAGGGACAAAAGAGTGAACCTTCCGGTATCCGTTCCACGGGATGAGTCCTTAGTTGTCTCTCTGGCCCGCGTGATAGTCCAGCCTGTTCGCTTTCTCCACACGTTCTCCCAAACCCCCGGCTGAATCTGTTGTTTTTCTCTTCCCCACCTGCCTGAGTCACATGGGAAAGGCGGTCTCCTTCTCCCGTTGAGGGTCCATTAGGAAAACAATAGCCCAGGTGGGGTTCCCAGGTCTGCTTCCTGAATTCCAGGCCCAGGATGGCTCCACTCATTCTATCACAAGGTATTCATGGGGTACCCCAAGGGTAAAGCCCACCAAGACTGCTTCCACCTGTGACAAAGCTTAATCTTTCCCACAGACTCATATGCTGGGACAGAGCAGATGTAAGAGCAGAGGCTCTGAAGACTAGCCTGTCTACCTTATATTGTTGGCTCTGCCCTTAACCAGCTGGGACTAGTTGTTAAGCCTCTTCTAATACTGGATCATTCATTGCAAGGAAGAAGATAAGAACAAGTCTCCTATAGCTTAGAATGCTTAAGTGCCACAGTGTTTAGAACTAACACATGCACAGAAAGAATTTAAGGCACGGTAGTTGGCCAGTATTAACATTGGCCCTTAGGGCTTTTTAGGTTATTTCCGACTTCACTGGCTTAATTATCTTAACAGGTTGGAAACCCCAGCTAGATGACATATTGGCAGTGCATGAGTAAACATTGATTAGACTCCCTGTTTTGTGGCAGGCTTTCTCCAATCTGTGTGGATCATCCTGGGATACATTTCCATTGTTCAGAACTTGGGAGTTGGAAGCAGAATGATTAGGAATGCAGGGCCGGTTTCATTGCGTAACAATTTGGAGACCATCTTGGCCTACACAAGACAATTCTATAGTGAACAAAACAAAACAAAACAAAAACAATTCAAAACAACAAAACAAAACAAACAAACAAAAAAACACCCAGCTAACCAACTAACTAAACAAAAAACAAAACAAACAAATCTCTCCAAAAACCCAAACAGTATTTGGACCAGTGAGTCAGGAAAGACAATTGGAAATGACTTAATGAGTAACCAAACATTTAAAATAAATTCTCAGAGAGCTTTTTATTTACTTAGTTGGTCTCTCAATTGTTGGACTCACAAGGGTAATCTACCTGTTTGGAAGGTTCAGTTTTTTTACACTCACCATATCATGGAGCAGCCCAACATAGACCATTTGTAAAAGATAAATATTCGTAGCCCCAGCCGTATTTGGCATACAGTGAATAAGTGGTACTGCTGTGCCTGTGTGCATATGTACATATGTGCATGTATATATGTACGCATATACATATATGTATATATGAACTTAAAAAACAAAAATATTAGAAAAGGGCCTGGGAAATATGTCTTAGAATGCAAACATCTTAGGGTTCCACCCATAGCTCTTTAAATATTGAAATAATTATTTACACATTAAACACTGAGCTTAATAGTAATAAAAACCAGTCCAGGTAGGGCTGGAGGAATTTATACTTGGGTTCACCAGAGACATTCCCAATATATTCATAAGTTTCAGCATTCATAAGTGATGCACATATTTTGTAAATAATTTTCCTGACCTAATAATAAAACTCTTGCAAGCATTTTCATTAATATTCATTGAAATCCCAACGGAGTTTCTTAAAAATCCCATGAAGCTTGTGAATGACAGCCATACTGTGCTAAGGGAAAATTTCTTCAGTTTTCTTTTCTATTAAAAGTGTTTATGGGTATACCCATAGCATTGTTCATGCAGTTTAATGACAGGAGTCAGTTACTCATTTTTGGCAATATTTGTCACTATAGCAGCTTTAAGTTGAAAGTATTTTGTATGAGAAGATACAAGTGAAATGTTTGTTTTGATAAAGATAAAACCTTTGTATTCTAAAAAAACCCATTTTATTTCAAATACTTATTTTCTCACTTATAATAGTATAAAACTGTACTTATTCTTAATTAGATTCTGTTTAAAGCTGTTACTTGGCATCATGGCATATTGTTCAGCCTAATACTACTACACTGAACTATCTGAGGCAGGTGACTCAGAAATAAAATGTGTTAATTTAACTCACTGTTTCAAAGGTTCACTACCAGTGGAAGGGCAGACATTTATTTCTATTCTGTGAGGGTGGTATATAGTGGCACATTATGGTGGGAGTGTTAAAAGAGAAAATGGTCACATCCGAGAGAGGGGCTGGGATTGTGTACTCTTACGCCCATATACTCACTAAGGACCTCTTTCCAAAAGGCCTTATCTTTTTTTTTTTAAAGATTTTTCAGCAACTTTAAAAAAAATTTTTTTTATTAATTTATTCTTGTTACATCTCAATGGTTATCCCATCCCTTGTATCCTCCCATTCTTTCCTCCCTCCCATTTTCCCCTTATTCCCCTCCCCTATGACTGTTCCTGAGGGGGATTTCCTCCCCCTGTATTTGCTCATAGGGTATCAAGTCTCTTCTCGGTAACCTGCTATCCTTCCTCTGAGTGCCACCAGGTCTCCCCCTCCACCGGACATGGTCAAATATGAGGCACCAGAGTTCGTGTGAAAGTCATATCCCACTCTCCACTCAACGGTGGAGAATGTTCTGTCCATTGGCTAGATCTGGGTAGGGGTTTAAAGTTTACCACCTGTATTGTCCTTGGCTGGTGCCTTAGTTTGAGCGGGACCCCTGGGCCCAAATCTGCCTATCATAATGTTCTTCTTGTAGGTTTCTAGGACCCTCTGGATCCTTCTACTTTGCTATTCTCCCATGCTTCTCTCATCTAGAGTCCTCCTCTCTGCCCCAGTTTCCTGGTAAGTGAAGGCTTTCATGGGACATGCCCCTTGGGCTAGTATGCAGATATAAGTGAGTATATATCATTTGAGTCTTTCTGCTTCTGGGTTAATTCACTCATTATGATCATTTCTAGCTCAATCCATTTGTCCATAAATTTCAGGAATTCCTTGTTTTTAATAGCTGAGTAGTACTCCATAGTGTATATGTACCACAGTTTCTTTATCCATTCTTCTACTGAGGGACATTTAGGCTGTTTCCATGATCTGGCTATTATGAATAAGGCTGCTATGAACATGGTTGAGCAAATGTTTTTGTTGTGTGCTGGAGCATCTTCTGGGTATATTCCAAGGAGTGGAATAGCTGGGTTTTGAGGAAGCCCTATTCCCAGTTTTCTGAGAAAGCACCAGATAGATTTCCAAAGTGGCTGTACTAGTTTGCATTCCCACCAGCAATGAAGGAGTGTTCCTCTCTCCCCACATCCTCTCCAGCATGCGGTGTCACTTGAATTTTTGATCTTAGCCATTCTGATGGGTGTAAGATGGAATCTCAGGGTTGTTTGATTTGCATTTTCCTGATGACTAAGGAGGTTGAGCATTTCTTTAAGTGTTCTCAGCCATTTGATATTCCTCTGTTGAGAATTCTCTGTTTAGTTCCAAGCCCCATTTCTCAATTGGGTTATTTGTTTTGGTGGTGTTTAATTTCTTGAGTTCTTTATATATTTTGGACATTAGGCCTTTGTCAGACGTAGGGTTGGTGAAGATCTTTTCCCAGTCTGTAGGATGTTGCTTTGTTCTCTTGACAGTGTCTCCTGCAAAAGGCCTCATCTTAAAGCTCCAAGCAGTTGGGACTTGGCTAGGCCTGTAGCTCAGTTGGTAGAGTGCTTGGCTAACAGGTGTGGAGCCCTGGATTCAGTTCTCAGCACTGCATTCAGTGGGTGCAGTGGTGCATGTAGAAATTACGTGGAATCTACTGTTTGTAGCCTTGCCCTCCCCTCAACCCTGAGGTTTTGTAGAAAAATCTACACTTCCACTGGACAGCTGCCTATGCTGTATCATGGACACCTCCTCCACTATTCTGTAATCTCTTTTCCTTTTCCATTTCTTTTCTTTTCGTTTCTTTCCTTTTGTTTTCTTCCCCTCCTCTCCTTCCTTCTCTTCCTTCCTTCCTTCCTTCCTTCCTTCCTTCCTTCCTTCCTTCCTTCCTTCCTTCCTTCCTTTTTTTCTACTCTCATATATTACATCCCAACTGCAGCTTTCCCCCCTCCTCTCCTCCTATCCCCTTCCCCCCCCACAACCTCCCCTCTCCCCCAGATCCACTCCTCAGTTTCCCTTACAAGAAAGCAGGCTTCCCAGATAAAACAACCAAACGTGCCATAACAAGTTGCAGTGGGAGGCACAAGCTCTCCTATCGAAGGTTGGGCAAGGTAACTCAGTAGGAGGAAAGGGGTTCCCAAAGTAGGCAAATGAATCAGAGACAGCCCCTACTCCTCACTGCTGAGATTTCCCTGAAGTCACTAAGCTATACAACCATAACATAAATATATGTTACAGTTGAGGTTTTCTTCCCTCTGGTTTTCCTCTTTAGTTTTTTTCTTTCTTTCTTACTGTACCCACATTGCGTTGCATTCCCTGGTGTCACATTAATCTAGGCATTTGAAGGATCTCCTTCCTCGGCCTTTGCTCTCACGGTCACATTCTAAGCTGTGGCATTTGTACAACCAAAATACACAATCCTCTTCCTACAGCACAGCCCCTCACCTGCAGATACGCTGTGATAATATTGGTGATCCTCAATACTAATCCCTGAATGGTATACTTTGAAGCAGCCTTCTTCTCACGTCACCTCTCACCATCATCAAAACGAGCTGAACTGGTTTTGTTCCTTGTTCATCCTCATTCTGTCCCCGAGCCATGCCTCCTGTCATGTCACCGTTTTGTCTTGAAATGCTGTTACCGTCTAGTGATTTTGTTCGTCGGATGACTTTCACCATCAGAGATGAGCTTAGACAGAATATTCATGTGTCCTCTGACTGTGGATAGGTCAGAGAAGTTTACTAAACTTCAGGGACAGAACATTTCTAATGTCTTATTTGTCGTAAGCCTACGGCGGCGACGCTAGCTTTGGTACGAGCCTATTGTTTCTCAGCACACTGGGTTGCTGATGTCAGGGATGGTGATGCCAACGTTTATGTCTTCTTATTTAATAGTCCATCATGTCAAAGCATAGATTTGTGGACATTTGTCTAATGGATTGATTGGTTTCATAAGTTGGTTATTTTCTGTTGGTTACCGGACTCCTCTGTTATCTCTGGTTTGCCTGACACTGGGGATGATGGGTAGAGCACTGAGATTTTTATTATTAATGTCTAAGGAGATAAATGCCAGATGTTAGGACACAGTGTGTGCCAGCCATGTTTCAAGAGCTTTTCATATCATACCTCATAAAAAGTACAATAGCCCAGCGAAGTGTATATCCTTGTTACTATTATACAGAATAAAGCACTGAGAAGCCAATAGAAAACACTGGCATACAAACCTCATAGGGAGATCTTCTTATACAGCCCAGCCAAGAAAAAAATGTGAGATTTTTCTTGCTATGACACAGAATGAAATACACCTTCAGAAAATTTAAAAAAGTGAGTATTTGAATTTGTTTCTTCCTGTTGCTCAATTTTTTTTGGACAAAGCATTGTACCATATAATAAGATGTTAAGTCAGCTCTTAATACTGATGCTTCTGCAATTTTTATTGAAAGTTCTGCTTTTAAGGGATGAGTTCTTGCCGTGCCCTCTGCTTATTTATGCCTCTGTTATTTATTATTTATTTATTTTTATACCTCCTTATCTCAAGACTTTGCCTCTTAACATTGGAATGTCTTTAAGTTCTCCTTTTTGTTTCTTCTTTAATGTCGTGTAGTATCCCTTCCTAATAGTCATGTTGGTCCACTTGACTATCGTGTGTCACTAACGTGCTTGATGTATTTTCCTAAAGCAAGATCTGCTTTCAGGAAAGAAAGAAAGAATCAATGAAACTTACTGAGCCAGTAGTTCCCTGCATATCCACAGGGGACGCATTTCCAGACCCCAGCGGATGCCTGAAACTAAACATAGTATTGATCAGCGTTTCCTCTACATACACCCTCATATGACCTTTTTTTTCACCTTGTCACCCCAAATAAGCTCTCTGTGTCTGCTCTTTGGTGTACTTAAACTGTCAGTACCACTTCTTTTGCATGACTAAGCACTATTAAGGACAATTAATGTCAGTTGCACACAGGCGCTATAGTGCCAGCAGAGTGTATTTTGATGCTAATTAATAAAAAGCCATCACACCTGGGCAAGGCGAATGAGGTAGGCGTGGCGAAGGTTCCAAGGCATGGGGAGACAGAGAGACTCTTGGGAAGAAGAGAGACCAGAGGAGAGGAAAGGAGGCCACCATGGGTTAGATGGAAGAGAAGCATATGGCTGGCATGGATAGAGGATTTAGCCCAGAAGAAGAATATTAGCAAGTATTTGGGATTATGGATGGGAGGTAGATTGATTGATAGGAATTATTAGTGCCAGATGGCATGGGATTGGGGCACGTGTCCCATACTTGCCCCACTATGACAATTAATATTAATTTTTGCTCTGCCCCAGGTTAACTAAGGCTATTTTAAAATATAGTAGGTTTCTTTATCTTGATTGCTTGTGAGCAGGTTAGATAATACCGCCGTAATAATAATTGTAGGCCTGGTAATAAACAGTATTAGGCTATACTGGGTAATTTAACAACATCAATTGGTGCCCAATATGGTTTGGCAGGGGGGATACTGGTAGATTAACAACAACAAATTGGCACCCAATGTGGTGCCCGAACCTACGACCCTGAGATTAAGTCTCATGCTCTACTGACTGAGCTAGCCCTTTTATTTAGACACAAAAGGGGAATTGTTTGATGTATTTTATGCTGATTTTTAAAAAGGCTGTCACACCTGGGCAGGGCAAATGACATAGGCGTAGCTAAAGTTCCCACATGTGGGAAGAAGAGAGATTGGAGGAGAGGAGAGGAGAGGAAGAAGGAGGTTGTGACATCGTGGGTTAGGTGGTGAAGCACATGGCCAGTGTTGGTGGACACTGGGCCCAGAAGAAGAACATTAGCAAGTATTTGGGATTCTAGATGGGAGGTAGCTTGATAGAATTATTAGAACCAGATGACATGGGATTGGGGCAGGTATCCCATACCTTCCCCACTATGAGAAGTAGTTGAGAAGATTAATATCTGCCTTGCCCAGGTTAACTAAGGCTATTTTAAATTATAACAGGTGTCTGTGTCTTGATTGATTGCTAGCGGATTAGAAAGTACTGTTGTAATAATAATTATAGGCCTGATAATAAACAGTTTTAGGGCATACTGGTAAATTAACAACAACACGTATACCATGTGGATACTCTGGACAGAGCAAATGTGTGTTCTGGGTGATAAAGAGTGGGATCACAGGATTTCATCATGCTACTTGGGATGCTATCCGAGTTCAAATGCCTGAATTCCGTGTCTCTGGAACTTTGCATTTATTACTTTTGGATTGCAGTTGCTCAGTAGAAACTGAAACTTAGGGAAGTAAAACTGAATGAGAGTCTACTGTACTGGGTCCCCTTTGTTCTAAACTTAAGGAGGCAGATATCACAAAACCACTAGTGCCCCTTTAATAAATATTACAAAAATAATATGGAGCTAGAGGAAGGTGAAGGATTTGGAGGAAGCTGCAAGGAGCCTAAGAAAATGTGAGTGTGTTGTCCCCTGTGGGACACATTAGCATCTCTGTGGAGAGTAAACTGGCCACTGTGCTATGGGGAGAATATTAATTACACACACTAATGACCTGCCATGGGAGGACAAACAGATACCAGATCTGAAGCTTATATAGCAGAGATTGGTTTCTTTCAATATTCGTTTTAAATAATATATACCATTAACACAAGAAAAATAATACAGCGAGGAAATATATGGATGTTTATTGTTTTATTGCATTTTTAATAGCAATGTATTTGTTAGTCTGGGTTAGTAACAACCTGGTTCTGTTTGTTTTCTAATTTCTAATGTATTTAGAAATTTAGTCATAACTGTTTACTAAGATACACAAATATTTATTATGACATTTCATATATAAATGCATATATATATATATATATATATATTGTCTTTTAAGTTTTATTCTTTGGATGACCTTTCTATCCAACAGGTTTTAAAAATATTTTTATTATATTTCTTTTTCTACATATACATACATTATTACACATAAATACAATAAGCTACATATAGCAAGAGGAACCACAAAACTTTCAAGAATTATATTAATGTTACATTCATAGTGTTTTGGCTATTTTTATTTGGCATCCTTGAAGAAAACATCTTTCCTATCTTGGTGAGTCTAAAATTTTGAATGTAAATCAATATCTATCATATCTCATCTCTATCAACTTAAAACATTTATCTAAACCTAAAAACATCTTAACCCCTAAACTACTAAGCTTAATTGTAAAACTAAACTATCTGGTTTTCAACCTTGTCAGAGACTTGACAAGGAATAAAACTTAATTATCTGAATAAACTGGAAATGCAGATTAATAGCTTCCAAGAGAAAAAAATGGCAGAGACAGTTTGCTGCCTGAGCAGCCACACAAAACTGTATATAATGTTGGAGCATCATCTTCAGCCTTTTGGCCCAATATATTTGACAGACATGTTTGTGTGGCAGGAACTATTGAGGATTTGCTTACCCTGTCTTGGCAGAGTTTGGCCGTTGACTCTGCCTGCATCCAAGCTTGCCAAGTTTAGGCAGAATTCTTTCTGTGGCAGAAATGAGGACATTTTGCCCAGTGGCTTGTTTGCTGAATTTGAAGCCATCTCCATAAGGAGGTTATTTGATGCTCATCATCTTCTTTGAGGTAGGCTGGGTGTTTCCAGGACAACCTGTCTTGTCAAAGAACCTTTAAAATGATAAAAACATCTTTAAATGCCTTTGAGTCATTAGAAGACGTTATCTAACCATTTTACCTTATATATGTATAGAATCGTATCTATCTGTCAAAGCTAGGATGTGTATTCTTGTGATAAAAATACACTAGTAATTGACATGACCATGATTGATCAACTAACAATTAGTTTGTATTACACAATTATTCTAAACAGCCTGAAATAGCACTTTTAAAGTATTGAAAATAAACCTTGTAGTATAATTGATTGTATGAGTACAATACTTCATATTAGAGTAGAAATGTATATATAATGTTTGTGAAGAATAATCTTAAATTTTAATTCTATACCAATGTATCAAAATTAAACTTATTTGTATCAATATAAAAGATTCTATACCAATGAACTAAAAATAACTTTATTTGTGAGTAACAGCTAAGGCCTTAAGTTGAGGAGTAGATTCAATAATCTATTTTGTCCTGTCATTCCTGTATATTTCCATATTCCCCCTTTTTTCTTGTCAACCCCTATCTCCAAACCTAAGAAAGAAAGCTAAAGGAAAAGAGACATCCCTGAGTCCATCTTCTTCTTCTCTTTCAATAAGACCAATAATAACATAACAAACTACCAATGAAAATAAATATTTGTAGCCCAAGGGAGCAACCAAAATCCTACCTAAACCCTCTTAGGGGAAATGGGATATCATTCTCTTAAGGTTTCTTATGGCTGATTTGGGGTGACAATACCTTTGTGGGGGCCCAAATAAAATTGGGGAAAATGGTTAAACAAGCCAAGAATAGCCTTTGTGATCCAGTTTCTAAATGTTGAGAAATTTCAGGCTTAATAGAAGTCCTGTGTGAGACATTCTGAAATGCTGGACCAATTGGGATCAGAAGTTTTCTTTGAAGCTCCTGGGAGTGGTCCTATTCTTATGAGTAACAGCAACTGAAGTGCTTAGTGCTGGGATATGAAGGATGCAGGATGACAGCATCCAGCATGCTGAAAGGAATGAATCCTGTCAGGTCTGATCCAGTGTCAGTGTCCGGTTCTTTTGTTCTGAAAACATATATTTTCTCACAAGCATTATACAATCCTAAAACTATAAATGTATGAGGTGTGTGAGGTGCACTGAACAATTAAGGATGGCTCTCTGCTCTTTGTATTAACAGAAGAAACACATCTGCAAATCTTCATGCTACACGAAGAATGGCATCTAATAATAAGTCACAGAGATTCTGTGACCCACAAGAAGCATTGTCTATGCATAGACATTCATGTCTCAGCCAGTCTCAGATAGTGGGATTAACCATATAAGTTACTTACTTGTTCTGCGTTTGAATTCTTTACATCCTGATTGTGGCACCCTCCTTCATCACATCCTGATCCCACCTTCCCACCTCTTATTTCCCTCCCTCCCTTAGTCTTCAGAAAGGGGAGCCCTCCTCCCCTATCACTGGACCTCAGCCTATCATGTCTCATCTATATTACCTGTGTCCTTTTCCTCTGTGGCCTGGCAAGGCGACCCTGCCAGGGGGGACATGATCAATATTGGGAAGCCAGAGTTCATGTCAGAAGTAGTCACTACTCCCCATATCGTGGGACCCAAAGGAGACCATGCTGCCTATTTAGTACACCTGAGAAGAGGGTCTAGGTCCACATCATACAAGGTCCTTGGTTGGTGCATCAGTTTCTGTATTGTAATGTGGATATCCAGTATTAAGTGGCTAATATCTGCTTATGAGTGAGTACATACCACGAGTGTCTTTCTGGATCTTGGTTACCCAACTCTGGATGACTATTTCTAGTTCCACCCATTTGCCTGAAAATTTCAAGAATGTCTTGTTTTTGATATCTGAGTAATATTCCATTGTGCATATATATCATAGTTTCTTTATCCATTCTTTGGTTGAGGGACATCTAGATTGTTTCCAGATTCTGGCTATTACAAATAAGGCTGCTATGAACATTGTTGAACGAATGTCCTTGTTGTATGGTAGAGCAACTTTCAGGTATTTGCAAAGGAGTGGTATAGTTGGGTCTTGAGACATAATTATTATCAATTTCCTGAGATATCACCAGATTGATTTCCAAAGTGGTTGTAGAAGTTTGCACTCCCACCAGCAATAGAGGAGTGTTCTCCTTTCACCACATCCTGGCCAGCTGTCACTTGAATTTTTGATCTTATTCATTTGGATAGGTGTAAGATGGAATCTCAGAGCCATTTTGATTTATGTTTTCCTGATGACTAGGGACACAGAGCATTTCTTTTAAGTGTTTCTCAGCCATTCAACATTCATCTGTTGAGAATTATCTGTTTAGTTCTGTACCCCGTTTTTAAAAATTGGGATGTTTAGTTTGGTGGTGTTTAATTTCTTGAGTTCTTTATATATTTTGGATATTAGCCCTTTGTCAGATGTAGGTTTGGTGAATTCTCCCAATCTGTAGGCTGTCTTTGTTCTGTTCACTGTTTCCTTTGTCTTACAGAAGGTTTTCAATTTCATGAGGTCCCATTTATTAATTGTTGGTCTTAGAACCTGAGCTGTTGATGTTGTGTTCAGGAAGTTGTCTCCTTTGCCAATGATTTTAAGGCCCTTTCCCACTTTTTCTTCTAGCAAACTTTGAGTGTCCAGTTTTAAGTTGAGGTCTTTAATCCAGTTGGACTTTTTTTTTTGTGCATGCTTATAAATATGGATCTATTTGCATTATTCTATTTGTAGCAATCCAGTTAGACCAGCACCATTTGTTGAAGATGCTATCTTTTTTTTGCCACTGTATGGATTTGGCTTCTTTGTCAAAATTGAAGTATCCATAGGTATGTTGATTTATTTCTGGGTCTTGGATTTGATTCCATTGATCAACTATCTTATTTCCATGCCAGTACCATGCTGTTTTTATTACTGTTGTTCTATAGTACAGCTTGAGATCCAGGATGGAGAATCCTCCAGAAGATCTTTTATTGTACAGAGTTGCTTTAGCTATTCTGGAGTTTTTGTTTTTCCACATGAAGTTAAGAATTGACTTTTCAAGGTCTGTAAAGAATTGCATTTGCATTTTGATGGGAATTGCATTGAAAATATAAATTGCCTTTGGTAAGATGGCCAGTTTTACTATGTTCATTCCCCCAATCCATGAACATGGGCGATCTTTCCATCTTCTGGTATCTTCTTCAATTTCTTTCCTTAGAGACTTGGAGTTTTTTTCATATAAGTCTTTCACTTGCTTGGTTAGTTACACCAAGGTACTTTGTATTATTTGTGGCTATTCTGTAGGGTGTAGTTTCCCTAATTTCTTTCTCAGCCCATTTGTCATTTGTATACAGCAGGGCTACTTATTTTTTGGGGTTGATTTTGTATTCAGCCCCTTTGCTGAAGGTGTATATCAGCTGTAGGAGTTCCTTGGTAGAATTTTTAGTGTCACTTATGTATACTATCATGTCATTCATGAGTAGTGATACTCCGACTTCTTTCTTTCCTATTTTTATTCCCTTGATCTCCTTTAGTTTTCTTATTGTTATAACTAGGACTTCAAGTACTACTGAAGAGATGTGGAGAGAGTGGACAGACCTGTCTTGTCCCTGAATTCTGTGAAATTGATTTACTTTCTTTCCATTTAGTTTGATGTTGGATATAGGTTTGCTGCATATTGCCTTTATTATGTTGAGGTATGTGCCTTGTATTCTTGCTGTCTCTAAGACTAAACATGAATGGGTTTTTGATTTTTTTCAAATGCTTCTTCAGCATCTAAGATGATCATGCATTTTTTCTTTCAGTTTGTTTATATGATGGATTACATTGATGGATTTCCATATGTCGAACCACCCTTGAATGCCTAGAATGATGCCTACTTGGTCATGGTGAATGATCTTTTTATGTGTTCTTGGATTCGGTTTGCACATATTTTATTGAGTATTTTTGTGTCAAAGTTCGTTAGAGAAATTGGTATGAAATTCTCTTTCTTTGTAGAGAATTTCTGTGGTTTTGGGTATCAAAGTAACCGTGGCATCATAGATTGAGTTTGGTAATGTTCCTTCTGTTTCTATTAAGTACAATAGCTTAAAGAGAATTGGTATTAGCTCTTCTTTGAAGGCCTAGTAGAATTCTGTGGTTAAATCCATCAGGCCCTGCGATATTCTTTTTGGTTGGGAGATATTTCATGACTGCCTCAATTTCCATAGGAGATATAGGACTATTTAATTTACTTACCTGATCTTAGTTCAATTTTGGTAGTTGGTATCTATTAAGAAAATTGTTCACTTCACTTAGGTATTTAGATTTTGTAGCATATAGAGTTTTGAAATATGACCTAATGATTCTTTGGATTTCCTCAATGTCTGTTCTTATGCCTCCATTTTTATTTCTGATTTTGTTTATTTGAATACTCTCCCTTTTCCTTTCAGTTAGTTTGGCTAAGGGTTTGTCTATCTTGTAGGTTTTCTCAAAGAACCAGCTCTTGGTTTTTTTGAATCCTTGAATTTTCTCTTTGTTTCTAATTTATTGACTTCAGCCCTGATTTTGATGATTTCCAGCAGTCTACTACTCTTTGGTGAGTTTGCGTCTTTTTGTGCTACAGATTTCAGTGTGTTGTTAAGTTGCTAGTATGGGATCTCTCCAATTTCTTTATGAAGGCACTTAGTGCTATGAACTTTCCTCTTAGCACTGCTTTCATTGTGTTCCATAAATTTGTGTATGTTGTGCCTTCAGTGTCATTGAATTCTAGGAAGTTTTTAATTTCTTTTTCTATTTTGTTCCTTACCCAGTTATCATTGAGTAGGGATTTGTTCAGTTTCCATGAGTTTGTAGGCTTTCTTTTTTCTGTTGTTTTTGAGTTCCAGCTTTAATCGATGGCGGTCTGATAAGATGCAAGGGATTATTTCAATCTTTTTGTATTTGTTGATGTTTGCTTTGTGACCAAGTATATGGTTAATTTTGGAGAAGGTTCTATGAGATGCTGAGACAAAGGTGAATTCTTTTGTGTTTGGTTGAAAAGTTCTGTATATATCAATAGGTCCATTTGATTCATGACATGTATTAGTTCCATTGTTTCCTCATTTAGTTTCAATTGTGATGATCTAACTATTGGTGAAAGTGGAGTGCTGAAGTCTCCCACTATTAATGCATGGGATTCAGTGTATGACTTAAGCTTTACTAATGTTTCTTTTATGAATATGGGTGCTCCTGTATTTGAAACATAGATGTTCAGAATTGAGACATCATCTTGGTGTAGTTTTCCTTTGAGGAGTATAAAATGTCCTTCCCCATCTCTTTTGATTAATTTTAGTTGAAAGACTATTTTATTAGATACTGGAATGGCTACTCCAGCTTGTTTCTGGGGTCCGTTTGCTTGGAATACCTTTTTTCCAACCCTTTACTCTAAGGTAATGTGTGTCTTCATTGCTGAGGTATGTTTCTCATATGTAGCAGAATGTTTTTGCATCCATTTGGTTAGCCTGTATGTCTCTTCATTGGGGAGTTGAGGCCATTGATGTTGAGAAATATTAATGACCAGTAGTTATTGGCTCCTTTTTTTTTTTTTTATTTGGTAGTGGTAGAGTATGTATGTGAGCTTCCTTTCTTTTGTTTTTATGAATATAGCATTATTTATTTCCTTTGTTTTCCTGGGTGAAATTTTCCTCCTTGGGATGGAAGAAATACTTGATACAATTGCATGCTGCTGACTGAGCAGTAATCGATTGGGGGGAGAGCTAAAAGGGAAACCAAGGAATGATACATTTTTTTCACTTTTAGTTTCATTTATTTACCTATTTACAATCTTCCTTTCTTTCCTATATGTTCCATTGTTAAGTGAATACTTCTGTAAACTGGCCCCAAATCACCAATTATGTATTTTTTCAAACAATTATTCTTTTCATGTTGTTTACAAAAACCAAAGGACCAAAACCAGTAGTTCACACAAGAGTAAATTACTTAAGCAGGCTTTCCTGAATATCCAAGGCTTATTCTATGAGCATTGAGATAAAGAGTCAAGTTGGCAATGTTTTAGGATTATGACAGTATTATTGGGCACTCTCTTAAGTAGGATTGACATGTAGATAGTAGACTCTTTGGAGCCTCCAGGTAGCACATGGCTTCAGATTGTATCTCAGGATGGGAAACACTTCTAAATGGACAGTTTAGGTTCCAGGAATGAACTATGTTTATCATAAAAACCCCTATGATTGAAAAGAACTGGTTTGGATGTGCTCTCATATTATTAAAAGGGACCAGCATAATATGAGATGATGAAAGTGTCATGCCGTGTAACTTCATTTTATTATAGAATCAAGTATATTTTGTGAAATGGCCCTGTTGGCCATTGTGTCTGAGGTGGTTTGTCCATTTGCGTAAACACAGTAGGCAGCATGACAGCAGTGTGCACAGGGCCTTCATCAGGTGGTGATGGTGTGAGGGTGCACCAGGGGATCAAGGCTTCATGCAGCCATGGGACCCCTTGCCCTCCTACCTTCTACCAGAGGAGAACATGGTGTTTTCCTTTTCTGGGACAAGTGAAGCAACATTCTGGAGGGAGAAAGGCAACGTCTATGTGGATTCTGAGCCTGCAGGCACAATTACCTTGGCCTAGCTTCCTACCTGTGAGAGTCCCTGTGCTTTGGAAGTTACCCAGGCTGTTTTAGGAGCCATCTCTTTTCCACGTCTCCAGACTCTGTCTCAAATCCTGCAATACTGAAACTTAATACACACAGTGGCATAATTTCACTCTGTGTTTGTTTTAAATATAGCAGTTATCATGACTAAAACTCCTCTCTTCATTTCACACTGATTCTACTTTTTTTTAAAAAAAAGAATTTCATGTTAGGAGGATTTTCTGTCAGGATAGGAAGTAGGTTTATAGAGGGATCTGTGTGTCATCACTGAAAGAACTTCATATGTAGTGTTCTCTGTGAAATCAACACTGTGTATCGCAGTAATGGCTCCAATGACAACGCCCTCCCTGTTACCAGGCATTCTTCTCTTGGTGACTGTCTATGCCCTTGGAGCATCATGGTCGATGTGGCTGTGACTCTGCACATCCGCTCCTGGACTGGCCAAAGTTAAGTTCTAGTAAGTCTGTGTACAAGAAAATATTTTCATAAACTTTGCTGTATTCAAAATAAAAGAGCTTTCACCCATGAGAGCTCCCTAGAGCCAGAGATTCACAAAGGGGCTGCTGGATCCCGCTGTTGCCTCATTGCGCAGCCTGACCTGCCTCCTCCACTGTGACCTAACTCAGTTGGTTCCTGGCATTAACTGTAGGTAAGGGTGCTGACCTCTGAAGTGTCCTTCATTTTGCTGAAAGCGGAAACTACATATAGCAGTCCCTGGAACCCAATAGTTTCCAGAAGCCAGACGTGCAAATAAAAGAGTAAAGGGCACCAACAGCACGGTGCCTGACGCAACTGGTTTGTGACTTTGCCACCTCAGGTCTCTAACCTTTAGGTATAAATAGAGCAGACATTTCATTGTGCAGCGTTTCCCTAGGCATATAGTAGACAAATTAGGTACACCTGTTATGTGCTGAGCATGTAAGCGCTCTGATAGAACCTTCACAGTATCATTTGTGGGTGTTTTTCTTTTTGCTTCTAGCCCAAACATTTTATCAATTATTTTGAGCAAAACCAAATAGAATTAGATAACCAAAACTACAAAAATCATTTCAACACAGACATTCTGGGCAGGCAACTAAAATAATCTAAATATGCATTTATTTTCTGTAAGCTCCTGTTCCTCAATTTATTCCAAAATTAATAGACATGGATGCTTTGCTTTGTTTTAGTGAGAAAAAAATACTTAGATATTTTTCACAATTGTAATGAATAAATATTAGCTGAATTTTGCTTTATTTGACAGTCATTTTTGGAACTTAATCTAGTGTAAATTCATGATTCTGCTGGATTTGACTCTGCAGTTATTCAGCTTTGTCAGTTTGGTTGATTGGAAGAGGCAAGCATGGGTGTTTAGTAAGGAGAATGAAGAAGGAGAAGTCTGTCACTTTATTCTGAAGAAAAGTTGAGTTCACAGCAAATAATCTCTCCATTCTCAGGGCAGAGGTGGTGCTCAAGCAGTGTTTCCTTCCACAGTTTCCATAACCTCCCTTACTTGAGTGGAGAGTGGGATTTGACTTTCTCACGTACTCTGGTGCCTCACATTTGACCATGTCCCCTGGAGGGGGAGACCTGGTGGCACTCAGAGGAAGGACAGCAGGTCACCGAGAAGAGACTTGATACCCTATGAGCATATACAGGGGGAGGTAATCCCTCTCAGGAACAGTCATAGGGGAAGGGAATAAGGGGAAAATGGGAGGGAGGGGATAATGGGAGGATACAAGGGATGGGATAACCATAGAGATGTAACAAGAATAAATTAACTTAAAAAAAAAAAGAAGATAAATAGAACTCATTTCTACTCAGGCTTACTAGAAAATTTTTATACTTTAGCCAATAAAAATCATATTCTGTCTAAGATTTTATTTAAGATAAAACTTTCTAAGTTTTGATCTTTACATGTCATGGCATTAAGGCATTATTTGGCTAAGTGGCTGATTAAGTCAACAGTTAATATACATTTTCAAATGAATAACACTTTGAGTTAGGATTGTAGTAACGTGACAAAAAAATCACTCTTTTAGTATTATTCTTAGGCTCATTTCTCTATTAAATGGAGATTAAATGCTTAATATAAGTGTATTATAAATTTAGTTTGGATCTTTAATTATATAAACTCAGTGCTCAAATAATTTCTTGCTTATGACTTTTATACTGCCATTAATAGTTTATATATATATTTATATATACACATAACATACACATAAACATGTATATATACATATATAAGGTAAATATATGCATACATACATATTTATA
>OU015756.1:9389948-9434832 GCA_907169655.1 Acomys percivali
TATATATATACATATATAAGGTAAATACATGCATACATACATATATATGTGTGTGTGTGTGTATATGTATACCCTGTCATTTCTCTCCATTCATATATTAATAAAATACTACTTGGTAAGAAGAACACTCAACTTAAACTACAGTTTATAATTTTTCAGACTTGATATGTATACCATTTTGGTAAAAAAAAAAAAAAAAATTGCAATCCTGAGTTTTTACAAGACACCGTTCAGAACAGAGCTTCTTCAACCTTTTCTACTTGTTACTTTTTTCCTGGATTTTTTTACGTGGCCCTGGGTATATGGCTATATAAAATAGTTATGGAAACAGATTTACTAATAAGTCGTTTATTAATAAGCCATAAAACTTACTTTGAAACAATTCCTATTTGTTAAGGATAAAAACAAAATCTCATAGTAATAAATGCATGTGTTTGCTTATTATTATATACTTAAATATTGGCTGAATATAAACAGGATATAAAACATCTTCAGCAGTTTTCAGGATTGATGGATACTTCAGTTTTTTAATTGTCAGTTCTGAGAATGCTGCTTCAAGCAAATGCATAGTATGAAATAACAGAAGTGAATTCAAGGTCATTTCAGAAGTTGTCTATCTTGTCTTAGACACAGCCTCAGATTCTCTCTCTCTTACTATACACACACACACACACACACACACACACACACACACACACACACACACATAGGGATCCTTGTCTTACAGGTAAACTGGAAAAATATAGACTTCAATTTCACAATTCTAGGCATGCAACATATCAAATTTTTTACAGTGCATTCCAAACTAAGACCCTGATTCCCTCTGTCTTTACAATAAAACAATAAGCTCTATGATCATATGATTTGTTCATGTTTATTTTGGTAGAGTTAATAACAGTAGTACCAAAACTTTAAGTAAGCTTATTGAGGTGAGAATACTCTTTGAGAACTAGTTTTTCCCTATCAATCTCAAAATAAGTATTGCCTTCCACCTTGAATGATGTGGACTCCAATGCTGTGAGGCCACAGTAGCTCTTTTGTTATAGATGGGATCATGCCGTCTTCACAAACCTTGGGGAAATACCATTTACTGTAGTGACATGTTGATGCCTATATCATGTGTATCTTAGAATGCTGAGCTCTTCTGGAGAAGATTCTTCATTTTTGAACTATAGCTTTCTTTCACATTTGTTAATTGACCTGTGCCAATTTTGTGCTATCCTGTGGCCTTTTGCCTCATAGAAGGTGTTTATTTAGTATTAAATACAGAATATTTTGAACATACCGAAAACATCCATTAAAGTTTGTGGCCCAAATTGCCTCTCCTAATACAGCCACAGTGATGCAGTCCATAGGCTGCAGTGATTAATGAACAATAATATTAAATGCTTACCTGCTTTGCAGTCCAACCTACCAGATAATGTTGATTACCATGTTCTGACCCTGTATTCCACATAGCTTGTACTAAAGCATTTATCAAGCCAGTACCTAAGGTAAGTTATAATAATATTATGTGTGGCTTCTGGTCCTTTTATGCCCATTATGTTTCTAAGTAAACTCATGGCATTTTGTTCTGGCATGCCTGAAAGCTATGAAAAAATATATCTAATAACAGGACAAAAGTGACGAGTAAAAATGACACATGGTCAAGAATCATGAGAGGAAGTTTCAGACCTTTGAGTTACTTTTACCAAGCTGCTGAAACAAGACATTAGAATTATCTGTCAATAAGTTCTAATGCCCAGGAAGACAATGAGAATAAAGCTCACACGAAGTCAGTGTATTAAGGTAGATTGTCCCCCTCCAGCTGAAAGTACACAGCAGAAGTCTCAGTTACCCATGTCCACACCTTTTAGATAAGTGTTTTCTTGTAGTGCCTCTTCCCTTCCCTGATGTATAGTATCCAAAGGAGAACACTTTAAAAAATAATTTCAGAATTGCATTAAGACTTAATTACAACTTAGCACAATGGGTTACTTCACATAGTCTCGCTGTGCAAAACTGAATTATGCAGTCAAAGAAGCTTAAAATTTGTTTGTCTTAGTATTTGCTTGTATTGTTCACTAGTTAATGTTCTTCAATCTGTGACACGTTATAAAATTCCTTCAACTGAAAGGTTTGCAGGAAAACAGTGAACTTGCCAACATATAAGTAGCTCATCTTTTCTTGGACGATTGCTCATGAATTTATTTCAGTATGGTACTGAGAGGGCAAGGATCTGTGCCTGGTGTCCTTTGTGCTATCACTTCTTTATTACTCTCTGAATTAGTCCCATGACCTCTTAGTGATGAATTTTAAGGGTCTATTCCTGTCCACAAATCCAGTGAGGTATCTTGTGTACAAGACTTACAAGGCTCTGGTGATTTAAGACATAGCCATTGAGTGGTGGCTGTGTGGCACATACGTGGTGACAGTCACTGGGTAAGGGGGGAAGAATGGAGCATGTGTCCATAACAAGTCCATTATAATAATGAGTTACAGTTCTTGGGCACCATTCTGAGTACTTCATATGCTGATTTGTCTAATCCATAGACCTAGGAGGGACTGTCGTTATTTCTTTCTGTTGTTTTTTCCAGAAAAAGAACCAAGTCAGTAAAGCGTAACACAATTCACTAACATTCACCAAGTTTATAAATAATAGAGATGATGCTTGGAACTGGATGTTTGAACTCCTCACTCTACACTTCAATACCCAGCCCTCATTCCCAGCCTCTGAAACCTCCAGCGCCCACTGGTGACAGAATATGAAGCTACTCAACACTTAGCAGGCCAATAGAGTTGATACATAGGTGGCAGAAAGGGTGACTTCATATCTATTTATGCTTCTGTTAACTGATAAATAGTATATATTTAAACTGTAAACATATATTTAATCGTAATTTTATGAATAACACAAGACTTAATGTTGAATAACCCAAGCCTTAGGCTTTCAAGTGAAATAAAGTGTATAGAGCTGTGTAGAAATGATTGGGCCAGATGAGTGTGGTCTAACAGGAATAAATTGAAGGAGCTCCCTGCCACACAGGTCTGTTTATGTTGTTGGATTTTCTGGGTAGTAAAAAATACCTATCTGTCTGTGTGTGTCTGTCTGACCTACGGTCTGTCTGTCTGTCTCTCTGTCTGACTGCCTGTCATCCTGTCTGTGAACAAGAGATGGAGAGACAGAGAGACAAAGAGACAGGGATACAGACACACAAAGAGAGTGTCTGTGCGTGCGTGTGTGTGTGTGTGTGTGTGCACATGTATATATGTATGTGAAGGCCAGAGGTCAATAGTGTGTCTTCCTGTGTCCTTCTCCACATTTATTTTAAGACTCCCTTTGAGCCTGAAGCACACCTGTTGGTTAATCTGGCTGACGGTAAGCTTCTGTGATCCTATACTCACCTGCCCAGTGCTGCAGGCACAGATACTCACAACTGCCATGCATGACTTTTCATCTGGGCTTAAGAGATCTGAACTCAAGACTTCTTGCTTGCACAGTTGGCACATCACTGACTTGCCCTCAGCCTCTTAGACAATCTCCTTATGGCCAGGTCTTATAGCAAATATTAGGGAAGGCTAGAGTGGTATGGTTTTGCTTTGTCAGCTGCCCTTGGGGATTGTGGATTCTGACTTCTGTGTCCCTTCTTTGGGAGAAAGTCAACAGTATGTTCTATGGCTTCCCTGCGAAGAAAAGAAGAAGCTGAGAATGAAGACAGGAGACTGGGGGTAGGGGTGGGGGTAGGGATGGGGGTGGGGGAGGAAGTAGGGGTGGGGATATGGAGGGGGAGGCAGGAGAAGGTCAGACAGAAAACTTTGTCACTGATACTTGAATTTGGGACAACTATTTTCTGATCCTCAGCAGTATTTATTTTTATTTTCTTCCCCCATTTTCCTTAAACTACACTGAATAGATTTTGATTTCCTGGTGCCAAAAATCCCTGTCTGTGAAATAGGTTTGATTATGTATGTTATTCTGAGTTTTGTCAGGGGAAAAAAAAAGAGGGGGTGTCTCTGAGTATTATAGATTCAGTTTTCAAATTCTGGGTACAAACAAGCCAGGTCAACTTGGAAAATTATCTTGCACTTCATGTAACAGCTCTTTCCTCTGAAAAGTTTGGGTTATTATTGACTTTACAATGAGGTATATTTACAAAAGGCGAGACAGCACAGTATTATCAGTCTGCATCAGAGTTAGCATTAAGGAAGCAGGCATGACCTTGCCCAGGGGATGAAGATACATTTCTTGTCTGTGGATCTCAGAAGTGATGGCTTTGTGTTTTCAGTTCCTTCAGCCTGAAGTCGATGACGAAGGCCTCTGAAAGCCTGTTCTCAGAGTCCGCCCTTTCACCCTCATGAGAACAGGGCAGAACAAAGTTGTATGTCTACAGTGAAGGAGGAAGAAGAAGAAAATGGACGAGAGAAAATGAGTGAGATCTTTGTAGGAGAGGGGGAACCATTAAGCATTTTGGAGTTCGAAAAATTTAACGAACAGGAACACTCCACTGAAGGGAAGCACACAGGACTGTTAGCGAGAAACAGACGATGCACAAGAGATCATCCCTCTACAGTGGAAGAAGCACATACAATATTTATTATTCTCGATATTACCTTTTTACTTTTTGTTTTTGTTTTTCGAGACAGAGGTCCTCTGTGTAGCAATCTGCCTGCCTCTGACTCCTGGGTGCTGGGATTAAAAGCCTGGACCACCACGCCCGGCTCGATATTACCTTTTAACAGTTTACCATTCACACTAGTTTCTGAGGTCAGTGCCTTCTCATTCATTTGTTTTCTTCGCTATGCAAACCTGGCCTGTTTTTAAGTCCAAGTACAGTTTGGCATGAGTTAAAATGTGTCTTTTTCTCTGCTGGGAAGTATAAGGCTCCCAGAGTACTGCTCCTTAGTGACTCCTGGAGGGACTGTTCTCTGCCTTGCTGGGAATCAAACCCAGGTCTTTGCATGAGCTACGTAACTGCTTTCCCACTGCGCTACAAGCCCAGTGCTTCCTAGTAGAGAGGTTTGAACCCAGGTCTTCCATTAATTTTCTACGTCTAAAGTCTACACATCTACTTTTCTTCTAAGAGGATCCTAGGCCAGTGCTTATGACCTTGAGTTACAGTGTCACAACGTCATGCCTTCAGCTTTGAGGGTAGGTTTCTGGAAGCCTCCAACACACCCTTACTGATTCCATTGAGATTTTGGCATTTCCATCCCATGATGAGATCTGGAATTCCGCCATGTTCCCCCCAGTCACTTTCCTTGGCTAACAGAGTCCTTACTCCCCGACCCAGGTGCTGACATCCAGGTATCTTCGAGTACACCATGTCTGAGGTGATTTCTTTGTTTTTGTTTTTTAAAAACTTTTTATTAATTTATTCTTGTTACATCTCAATGGTTATCCCATCCCTTGTATCCTCCCATTCTTTCCTCCCTCCCATTTTCTCCTTATTCCCCTCCCCTATGACTGTTCCTGAGAGGGATTACCTCCCCCTGTATATGCTCATAGGGTATCAAGTCTCTTCTTGGTAACCTGCTGTCCTTCCTATGAGTGCCACCAGGTCTCCCCCTCCAGGGGACATGGTCAAATACTATGCTGCCTAGACATCAAGCTCTTCCCCGCCATACCCACTTCATCTGCTGGGCCAAGTATGGTGGACTGACCCTTCTTCCTGGTGCCCAGCCATGGTCACATTTCCTCTGATGTTTAGTCTTGTGTACCCAGTTCTCTGGGATACCCTCTAATCAATTTCAGATATTGCCTGAATTTCCAAGCTACTCTTCCTTTTTATTCATAGATTGCAGAGACTGTGACCAGGAAGCAAAACATATGGTCTGAGCACAGTTTTGTTTCAAATGTGAGGATACTCAAAGATTAGTTTATAAATTTTAATTTTCATTTCAGTGTCATTTCTTCCATAAAGAAGCTAGACAGGTGCATAGTTTCAAACATTCCCAGCCGGCCTTTGAGTGGGTTTGAGCCAGGAGGAGGTGCAGAGCTAATCTGCCTGTACTCATGACCTTGTCCACGTTCCCTCCCCCACCTCCGGGTCGCTTACTGTTTGTTCTCTGGTTATTCAGGTTGAGGTAAACAGGAAATTAATACTCTAGCTCTATTGCACCCTGCTCTCAAAGATTGTGAGTGTGCTTTGTGAATCTCATGGATGGCACTGTGTGTGCAGTGTAGGTAAAGGACGATAGTTCAGTGAGCTCTTCTAGCTGCCTTTTAATGATGCGTAAGCTAACATTAGAAGCATCCCATTAATTACATGTTCAAACATCACTATCAGCCCACTCGAAGGTTGCTGGGATGCCGTGTAATCCACAATCATTTTTCTTCTAGTTTGAATATCTTTAACTTGTTGTTTGCCTCCTTAACTTAGGGCATCTAAAATAAAATGCAGAAGTTTGTCAGATGCTTCAGTCACACAATATAGTGACAAAGTAAGTCAGACTATAATTGTATTTTTCCATCTTCAAGTGCCTGATAAATCTTTTGTGCATTATATACTTTATATATAAATAATACAATAGCATTATATTAGATTAAAACTTTGTTTCCACTTGTGTATAGTAATATCTCCACAGATAGTTCTGAATTTTAATAGATTAGCTATTATTGCTACTAAGCTGTTTCTGTTTGCTGTTTTTGTATTTCACTGACTGCATCTCTTCCAGTTGGTGGGTGCAAAATGGTGCCCTGCATGTCTTTCAGGACTGTGAACTAAGTTTTCATGTAATGAATCATTTTCGGTGATCCCTCTAGTGTTCATTTTTTCCCTTTGATGTTCATATTTTCCTCCAGATGGCCAGAGATACTCTGGTGCCATATTTACCTGTATAGAAGGCCATTTGGCCTAAAACAATAGCTTACATGCACTCTCTCTCTCTCTGTGTGTGTGTGTGTGTGTGTGTGTGTGTGTATGTGTGTGTGTGCTGTTGTTGTTGTTGCTGCTGCTGCTGCTGTGTCTCTAAGTGTCATGGTTACTGAAAATTTATGACAAAGCTTCGTCTTTGGTAATGCACATGGCCTCTACCTCCACCTTTTTTTTCTGCTTTAGAAATCACTTTGCCTCACTTGGCCACTATTGGAATCTCTTACAGACATTTGGACTCCAGCTATAAAATAGAAAACAGTTGATGGGATTTCCCCTGTGTTACCATTCCTGTAGGATCTATCTGTGTTTCCTGAAGTCAACATTCAATTATATATATATATATATATATATATATATAATTTTAGATTGGTCATTTTATTTCTGGAGTTAACTTGTGCAAGACTCTGAGTTTGTGATATAAAACTCCTTTGTTGCAAGTATCTTAAAAAAAAAAAAAGAAAAGAAAGTATCTAAAAGTTACTAAGATATGAAAATGAATAAGAAAGTATGAAACATCTAGAGAATAAAAATAGCTGATAGGGAAAACTGTATGGTTAAAAGGAGCACTCCATTGTGTTTGCCTTGGAGTTCAAAGCCTAAAGCATACAAAGCATATGTGCAGCAAGCCACAACGTGAAGAGCAAATAGAGTGCTAAGTCTACATGGGGATATGCTGTGTTGTGACCAAACTGCCTATCCCTGTGCCATATAGGCTTGCAACAGTGCATAATAGAGAGCTACATGTTTTACACACACACACACACACACACACACACACACACACACACACACACAGGGGAAGGGAGAGAGAGGGAGGGAGGGCAGAGAGAGAGAGAGAGAGAAAGAGAGAGAGAGAGAGAGAGAGAGAGAGAGAGAGAGAGAGAGAGAGAGAGAGAGACAGAGACAGAGAGAGAGACAGAGAGAGAGAGAGAGACAGAGAGACCTAGTAAATCCAGAGAAACCAGTCTACTTGTAAAGTTGCAGGATTCTAAGGGAACAGAAACCATCACCTGAGGATCTGTATCAACAGTCGTTCCCCAGTGGCTGTGAAGACCAGCAAGGTTCCAACGATCTCCAGTTTACAATGCTTGATAATGCTCTAGGCCCTCACAGACAGAAACACAAATTCTTAACTAGAAACCCAACTTAGCTCACCCTCTTACTAATTCCCACTCGATAAAGAACCAGACAGCACTCATTTATAGGCCTTCTTAAGCAAGCAAGAGCCAGCAGAAGCTGCAGGTAACAGCAAATCCACACAGGCGTCAGCCCTGTGGAGCAAGTGTCCGCTTCACATCAGAAATGAGCCAGAGCGTGAGCGAGATCAGACTGGCTACCGCACAGATCTGCCCACTTTTCCTTAGATGACTTTTGTCTCTGGTCGCAATTGATAGCAGCTTGGTCAGATTAAAGGAAAAGACTAGTCAGATGCAGTCAAGGGGGCCTTAGACTGTATTATATCCTTTGCCACTGAAGAAAATGGATTAGTATATACCATTTGAGTCTTTCTGCTTCTGGGTTAACTCACTCATTATGATCATTTCTAGCTCAATCCATTTGTTCACAAATTTCGGGAATTCCTTGAGACCTGGTGGCACTCAGAGGAAGGATAGCAGGTTACCAAGAAGAGACTTGATACCCTATGAGCATATACAGGGGGAGGAGGTCCCCCTCAGTCACAGTCATAGGGGAGGGGAATAAGGGGAAAATGGGAGGGAGGGAAGAATGGGAGGATACAAGGGATGGGATAACCATTGAGATGTAACAAGAATAAATTAATAAAAAATTAAAAAAAAAAGAAAATGGATTAATGCTTTCATCTGCATGTTTAGCATGTAAGACTCAACACCCACCAAGAGGCTATTCTTTAACATTCATGAGTATCTATAAATATTACTTAGTGCCATTTTTTTTTCCTACTTGCCAGAACATGGGTGGGGGTTGTTAGAAGTACTTGACCTTTAAGTGTGGAGTGTTTACGTTAATTCATCTCATGGCTTCAGCTTTACAGCTATGCTGTTCTGTAACTAAAGCTTCTCCCTCCTTGGCGAGGAAGCTGGCCTTGCCGATCCTCACAAGTTTCATCTCCTTTACACAATGCTATGCTTCGTACATTGGCCCGGAACCCAGGGGAGTCTGCACAAGTGGTGAATTAAACCAGAAGTAATTTCCTGTGGCACTGTGTCAGGGCCTCGCCTCAGTGATGGAAAAAAAAAAAAAAAAAAAGGCTATTCATTTCTTTTGCACTTAATTAGGAAACAAAATTAAATGAAACCTTCCAGAAGTATTTAAAATTTAATAGGCCAGTATTTAGATTTCTTAGGCTGTAGACATTTCACGTCCGCCTCTTTGCTCAGCGGTGTTATGAAATTTATTCTCTTCCTCTTCTCCCTCCCTTCCTTTCTTTCTTGATTGTGTGTGTGATTTTTGTGGTTTATTTTGCTAGAGAGAAACTTCAGCCTCAATAATTTACTTTTAAAATTTGAATAATGACATGTTTTTCCCCCAGGTGTTCCAGGGAAGTAAGATGAAATGTGACACCTTTCCCTGGGTAAATAAGTCTTCTCTACTCAGTTCCCACTCTCCTTTTTTTTTTTTTTTTTTAAACAAAATATATAAGATTTAATACTTTAAGACAACTAAGACAACTCAAATACCCAAATAAATGGATATTCATGGCCATGATTTTGAAATGTTAATATTATTTAAATGTTTATTTCTTTCCCACTCTCTTTTATGTACATGAAACCTCTCTTCTCTCTTATTTTCTTCCCAGAGACCTCCTTTTTTTTTCCTGTCTGTTATTCAGACTTTTGCCGCCCCGCTTTCTCATGTGTCTTTTCTAGTAATACATCTTTCTACACTATCAGGTGACTCCTGCTGAGCTCATAGCTTTCTGGGCTCTATCGATTTCTCTGCTTGTCCATCTTGCCTGGCCATGGGCACGTGGGCTAGTCTCTATACCACGGTGGGACTGACAAACTTGATAATCAGTATTTAGCTAGTGTTCTGTTAGGGAAACGTCAGGGTCATTCTTAATACTTCTTGTGGTCACACTACATTTACACCAAATGCTTGGTTTATATGCATTTGTAAATATAACATCCTTTCTTTCATTGAGGCTGTCTGTTCAGTTCAGAACACTCACATCTTCTGTGTGAACTGTCCCACTGCCCATCACTTCTCTTGCTCTTGTGATCCTCTATTGCTACTAAGCTAATTTTTACTGGAAATTTCATCAAGCCTTCTCCTCCTCGTGCCTGATGGTCTACAATGACCACACATGGACCTGGTTGTTGTAATCCTTAACTTTTAGCTTATGTTGTCAGATACTGCTAAACACTTCTGCTCTCAATTCATGCCCCTTCTGACCATGGTTAAGACCCATCACTTGCTGGCCCCCATCAATAATTAAGTCTTTGAGTATTTTGGTCTTCTCAGGAATGACTTATCCAAACTTCTCTAACTGCTTTTCTTCCATGATGTTGCTGGTTGGTACTTCCTCTACAAGGTCACGCCAAGGTCCCCTCGGTAGAGTTCGCTGCTTTCAACTTCATCTAAGCCTTAGCACACTTGACTGCAATATACGCTGGTATGTCTACTTCCCCTATTAGGTAATGATAGAAAACAAATAACACTCTTTTTCATATTTTTCCACCAAGCATATACCTTAGGGACTGCCATATGGATAAGTCTTCAGTTGACGACTGGCAGCTTTTGCAACTAATTAATACCACGTGGTAAACAGCTAAACTTTTCCTATTTTGCACAGAAGTCAAACTAGCTTATGACTACGTTAGTTCCCCCCCAAAATACTTCTGCCTATTTTCATTTACATAACTTACACGTTAACTTGTCTGCCAGTCAATATGTCTGCCCATGTGTTTATCCGCTTCTTCAGCTTCTACCGTCTAAGAAAATAGGAACAACTCTTTTGCTCAGATGAGAGACATTCATTCAAGATAAATATAGTTTGTTTCTGGCGAGGGGTCTCCTTTTCATCTTCTTGGATTAAGCGGAGGAGAGAGAAAGAAAGAGAGAGAGAGAGAGAGAGAGAGAGAGAGAGAGAGAGAGAGAGAGAACACGTTTCCTGCATGCCGTGTCTGTGCTTGCACACCCATCACAAAGGAGGCACTGTAGCACCTCACATGAACGTACCCCTTCCCAAAGCTCCACCTCATAATAGCATCTCATTTTGGGCTTTAACATATATATTTAGGAGGACACAGACATTTCGTCCATTCTGTATTGCATCTGATTATACCATTTGTTCTCCATTTCTGCTGCCTGCAAGGTAGCACTCAGAAATTATTAGAAATTATTCATTGTTTTCTCAACAATCTGCAGTCAGTTCTCACCTATCTCCTGAGCATCTATTAACGTGCTCCCTTTCCTAAAGTTCCTTAAATAGTATAGAATGGTCACTGTATGCATAAAACAGCAAACTTAACAATGTTTTACTCATACAGACTAAGATGAAAAATGATAAACTATTTTCTGAGCAACTTTTAAATGGAAAGGAAGTGACTGACACTTTTCAATAAGTCATTTCTGTTTAAAAAAAAAAAATTAAACCCTGAGTTTCTTTGAAAATGTGTGCATGCATTTCGTAATCTTTAAATCTATTATTGCCCTTCTCCAAATTTTTCATTCTGCCTTTGTGTGTGCAAACTTTTCCTCTGTTCCCTGCGTAATCGATATCCATTGATATCATCTTGTTCTTGAAGGGCACCTCTAATCCCAGTTTCTTTGGCGAGGCTTAGTTCAGTGACTCCAACCAGAAAACCGCTTTCCTTTTGGATCTTCATGGCGCCCATTAAGTGATTAAAATCTTAAGAACTCATTGTGTGCTCCCTTGCTTTTTAAGTTTTTGTGCAAATCTAAACTTTTTTTTTTTTTTTTTTGAGAAAGATAGAGTTTGCCTGTTCTATCCTATTCAACTGACACTGAGTGTGTTACAGAAAGCGGCCCTAAGTCAGCAGTGGGCAATCGATCCGTGCTCTGTGAGGAGCGCAGCAGCCACTCTTCTCTTTGCACATGCGTCTGAACTCCAGGCACAGTGAGTGATGCCTGTTGCAGCGGCGTTTCTTTCTTGGTGTGGTGTCTCGGATCTTAACAAACCTCAACATTACTGCAGTTTAACGCGGAGCCTAAAAGCTGGTTCCCCTGCGGCACGCTCTGAAAACACGAACCTGTTTTCTGTCCTTCGTGGGTTTGAGTGTGCTCTAAGCACTTTTTGTAGCGGGTTGTAGTAACACAGCTGAGAGATCATGCTCTCGAAGTGCTGGCCACTCACCAGTGCTGTGAAAACGAGAAGCTTGCTTAGACCATCAGAGGTTCTTTCTGTACTAAGAGTGAGGGTGGCAAAGCCTCTTTCATCAGAGCACTCTGTTGCAAGTATTAGTGGAAATTATTTGGCTTGCACTGGCTTTCAAATCAAGTCAGTATCCTTCTCCCAATTTTAAACAAAACCACTCAGCACAGAGTCAAAAAAAAAAAAAAATTGTCCCAGTGTTTTAAGATATGTATGGAGTACATAGCGTTGCATTTTGAATAGATTTATTTTCTCATAATAATCATTTCACAATAAAAATAGTCATAATATATTTCCAGGAGCTAGTTAACGTTTAAGCTGATTCCTTGATAAGAAAAAGTTAGCTAATTAAGATCGGTGGCTTTCTAGTATACATGGAGGAGGAAATACCTTTGGTCATGGCCAGCAGTGACAGGGATACAGGTTGAGAAATGCATCAGGAGGCAATTTTGTTTATTGCACAAACTCCATGTGCTATACTTACACCCATAAGGTTAGAGTGTTTGGAAGAGCATGACACTAAGGTCTCATATACTTGAATGATTGATCTGATGGAACTGTTTGGGAAGGATTAGCAGGTTTGGCCTAGTTGGGGGATGTGTGGCACTGGGATTAAGCTTTCGGGTTCAAAACCTGATACCATCCTCAGTTAATTCTCTGTCTCTGTCTGTCTGACTTGTGTTTATGGATCACATGTACACTCTCAACTATTGCTCCATCACCATGCCTGCCTGTCTGTAGCCATGTTCCCTGCTGTGATGGTTATAAACTCACCTCCTGACAATAAAAGCCCACATTAAATTTTTTTTTCCTCCAAGTTGCTTTTGCCTGGGTATATATATATATATATTGTCATGACAATAGAGAAGTAAGACAGATGTTTGTCAGGTATCTGGCCCATCAGTAACTTGAACATAATTACTTCGAGCTGGGAATTGCTGCATACCAACTGCATTCATTTTCAGATGGAACTGGAAGCTGCATATTATCTGGGAAGGTAATTTCTGGCTGAAGCTCAAAAACATTTCCTAGTGTTAGGTTCCAGAGTGAGGTAGATCTTGATGGGATTGTCATGTGAGGTTGACGTCATTTGACTTCCTGAAGAGACAGACACACCAGAAGGCCATTTCTTCATCTTATTAGCAAATTGATTCATTTCCTTCCATTTGGGCTCGTAGCTTCGGCAAAGACAGGAGGCCCTCTAGTGCTACACTAGACCTTGGAGAGGAAAATAGATTCTTCACATTTGTTCGTAGAAAAGTCAGGTACCTGACAAAGGAATGTTTCAAGCAACAGATTCTCAAACTTAAAATAGATGGAAACATTTGTTAGGAGAAGAAATCTCGGACTGAGCTCAACAAAGCCTAGTTTCGCCCTATTCTCCTAAGTTCCTATTTGGAATATTAGTAACTTTCTGGAGTCCATTGCTGTAAGTACTTTGGATGATGTCTTTGGTGGTGAGGCTTATTAACACCATCTGCAGCCTGTGTTCAGTGCAAGCTTAGGGCTATGGTAGCCTGTGGGTTTCTTAGGACACAGCATGTAGCAAACCCTTCACTGAAATGCCATGCACACATTGATCCTGTGCCTTCTGGGTGCTGAGAACCTATGCATCCTGATGCTTCGAGTCTAGACACCTAGTCCAGCACTAAATCATTCTCACTTTGCCAGTTATGAAAGGCGTTCATGTTTTTGAGGTTTTTAAATATCTGCTGTTAGTTTGTTAGTTTGTTCCCAGTTAAGATCCAGTATAATCTACCTGGGAAAACAGCACCTTTCTCCTTTATTTACAAAACACCAGGTGGAGTACTCAGTAGTGAGCCCTTTTTATTTCCTATTCAGAGCAAGCACTAATTATATGTCTCTGAGCAACTACGGCAATTGAAACAAGCAATTTGGACAGAGAGCTGTTTGGAGAACTGTTGTGAGCCCGGGGTGGGGGGGGGCGGAGATAGATGGACATCACCATTCAGAAGAGATGGTCCTTGTCTGTGTCACCTCATGACGAGGACTGCATGCTGCCATTGACAGGACACCCTACTTACTGGCTTTCATTACTCTAAAGTAGAAGAACAAGTGTGATGTGCACCTCAGGGTTGAGATGACAGAATTTTGAAATACTTTTCTCCAACTCTGATCAGAATATGGCAATCTCCAACGTGCTTGTGCTTTTATTGTACAAATGGGTCTGCCTGTATCAACTTTCTACAAGTGTGCTCTCCTTTGTGTTTTTTGCCCCTTGGATTTGAGAGAAGCTGTGAACTAACAAGGCTGTTTTTACATTGCAGCTACAAGACACTCATGGGCTTAACACCTCCGTTAATGCAGAATCCCAAAGCTGTATCATATCATATGTCCTCAGATGAAAGAAGAGTGACATTGCTACTTCACTGGCTACTTCCACCGACATCCCGTGTGTCTCACATTCAGTGATGTGTCAACAGCACGTGTCTCTGCACTTTTATGTCTGTCACTTACTACAGAGTTGGCACAAGCTGATTACAACCAATTAAACTGCTCAGCTTGATGACGCACATACTCCCGCCAGGCTGTGTACTTTATTTGAACTTCATGTTCAGTAACCTTCCATGGCAGTTAATGGCATTAACCCTAGTTCATAAGCATGGAAACCACACTTAGCAGGTTCCTGAACTTGCCTGCAGTCACATGTTTAGGGCCATGTGAGTCCATATTTTTATGCAAGTCCCAGGTCTGTGCTGTTAGATAATGCTTCAGAGCGGCTTGTAGACGGCCTTGAAGGGCGGTCAGGACACCTCCAACTGCTGACACTGTTTACACGTGAACAATCTACAGTTTGACTTATAGACGTGCAGTGCATGCCATGGCATTCCAGCATGTGTACTATTTATCTGAATGAAGATAAACTAGTCAAAACTATCGTAGTAGCAGGAATCAGGAGATTTTATGCTGTGCTTTTGTAGGAGGCGAGGGACACTGCAGTGCGACTGGCACCAGTATACAGCCATGGACTTCGTCTTTAAAGATAGTACAGGCAAGTGTACTATTGGTTGGGGGAAGAAGGGAGCCAAAAAAAAAAGAAACCTAAAGGAATTCTTAATGAAGGAAGGCCAGGGTGACAAGGCAGAGCTCCTGGGACTGAGGTGGAAGGTGAGGATCCTTATTATATTTGTGATTCACAGGCAGATCTACTCATAACCTATCCTAGCAAGTCATTTTGTGAAACCAGATTTTCTGAATAAGGTCACAGAAAGACAAAGGAGAAGACTCATGAATGTTATGAAAGTCCAAAGAGGGGATCTTTTGTCAAGAGTTGATTGCTTTTAAAAGATGTTGATGACATATAGCGAGTGTGGAGGAAGTGGGCACTGATGTCTCTGCCATCCTCTCTTCCTTCCATCCTTTTTTTTTTACATCCTTCCCTCTCTCCATTGTTCCTTTCTCCCCCTCCCCTTCTTCCGAAATGGGCAGAGGTGTAAATTAGATCTATAAATTAAATTGAGGGAAGGAAGCAGCTGCAATGAAAGGTGGTTTCTAAAAAAAAAAAAAAAAAAGGTGGTTTCTTGCCTCTTGGGATTTCTGCATCCCATGCAGCTGATACACTTAGAACGAAACAGCCCCTTTAGAGCCCCTTCAGCTAGCATTAGTGGAAACTTTGTTCTTTTCCTGAGGCCTGAGGCTAGAATATTCTGCGTCCATTATTTATTACTGTCGTGGCGCCATTAGCTTCTGCTATTAGAACTATGCTTATACTAACGGTGTTGTAGCTGGATGTATGTGCTCCCAATTCTCATTACAGGCTGCTGACCTCTCCCTATAAATCTCAGCTGGAACTTACCAGCTTTCTTCTTGTTGGCCCTAATTGGAAAGTCCTCTGCTATACACAGGTACAGAATGTACGATCAGAGCTTGAATTCCTGGCCCTGATTAACACCGCCTTTCTGACTTATTCCCTCAATTCTCTTTCCGTTAGAAATCTAGCTGAAACAAATTCCTCAGCTTTGTAGCAAGTGAGCTTAGCTAGAACCCATTACATACTAGAAAATTCGCTAACCCAGAATGGTGTCACTTTGGCCTCTAGATAATGTTAAAGTGGACTTTAATAATTAATTATGTACGCACCATTTTTAACTGAATAATATAGAAAAAAATTATGAAATTTCAAGCAGGTTGGAAACTTGTTTTAGTGTTTGAAAAAATCCAAGTATCAAGAATATAGCAGCTAATCGTGCGAAGGATCTGTAGGAGATGTGTATTGATTTATGTCATTTTCCTTTTGGATGAATTCTTCTGGGCAAAGACTAGTGTGTGTTTATAGGAGGACGAGAGAATGCTTCTGACTTCATCCATCCATCAGAAGAAAGTATTTCCTTGACATAATCTTTTGTATTTCTTATTAAAGTCATACATTTATGCTGGGGTATTTTCCAGGAGGCTATCATAATATCCCTCTTAAGAAAAAGGACCAGCCGTATCTTGCACTCAGAAACGCTTTCACATCCAAATGTGCCGGTTTTAGGTCTTTACATATGACTTAACATATCAAGGCAATATACTTCAGCAACACTCATCTCACGTGTACACTTAGACATGTGTGTGACTAATTTCATTAAATAACTTTTGATAGAGTTGTGTGGCATATTCTAAATGAATTTTATTCTCCTAAGATTTTTATCTTCTTATATTAATAAGTATTAAAGGAATTTAAAAGAAGCACAGCTTGACCTACATCGTCTCATGAGCTGTGTAAGCACAATTTTGAAATTAAGATGTGTCTAGAATTATTTTATGTCTAAGAAATTAAACATGCCCACTCAGATATTACTCATGGCATGCAAGTGCTCAGCTTCCTACAAACAACACATCAGAGTCCTTAAAAAGCTTGTGAAGTATTCATATTTGAGAAGAAGAAACTGACTTTTAGTGGTTAATTAAAGTTTTCAGATTCACAGTTTGTCAGTGGTTCACCCAAAAATGCATGTCAGACTCTCTTAAATATTCTATGCATGACTATCTGCAACCTAGTAGACATAGTTAAAATATTCATGTTTATATTCTGGATATTTTTAAGGTTCTATAAAAGACCAATAGGACCCATATTATTTGTGTTGATCAATAGTTAACTCATAGAAAACATTACAGTGTATACTGTACAGCACTCATTACTTATGTGAATATCAAATTATAAGGACACCATGGTGTTTTCTTAGGTCTTCATTGGTTATTACATGTCTTTTCTGTTTTTATCTAAGATGTTCCATACCTTGGTTGTTGGACCCGATAAGAGTTACACTAGTTCATCTTAATTTTAGCATCACATACTTATGCAGTCAGTTGCTTTCCTATCCAGTTCCTATCCAGTTTCCTTCACTGTGAAGTAGCCACTCAAGAGGATACTTGTGGCAAAGCTTTGTAACCTCTTTTTCTGACTTTTCTTTGTCCTGAGTAATGATTCTAAAAATGTTGCTGTGTTCCTTAATGATTTTCAGTCATTTCACCATGTCAATAAGGGGTTGAGGTTTCCTCTTTCATAATACTATTGACACTGTTACTCTCTGAATTATCCAGGGTCCTCTAGAACCTCTAGCACCCTACAGAACGATTGTATTAGATTGTCTTGTAAAATTGTACATAGGTAGTGCAGTATGGTGTGCCTTCACCCTAGAGAGGTAGCACACTAACTGCTCATCCCTCAGGTTGGGTACTTTGGCAGTCACAGTCTGGTACGGAAGGACTGCAGGACTCCTGGAGCACCACTTGTCTTCAGTACACAATGGGAAGACTGAAGGTGACATCAGTGAACAATGACACAGGCAGCAAAGATGAACTTGAAAGCATCACAGATGCATGCTCCAGGCAAAATGCACAAGGGCAAGCAGGCAAAGGAGCAGACATTTCCCCTGCACCTTCTGACTATCTCAGCCACCACTGGAAGTGCCGCCTATATTCAGGGTAGCTGTTTTTGCTTCAGTGAATGTAGCCAACACAAACCCTCAAGGGTTCCAGAGGTTCGTCTTTTAGTTGATTGCACATCTAGTCAAGTTGACAACCAAGACTATTCGTCACAGTGTCTTTGTTCTTTTCTACGGAAATTAATTTTTAGTGTGTTCCATGATATTTTTTGTTTGCTATAAAACAGCGTACTATTGTCCTCCTGACATAATCTTCCCTTGTTTAAAGTTTTTGTATTAAAGCAGATAAGCAAGACACAATCTACATCTGTAATGGTCTTTGGGACAGGGAGCATGTAGTCAAAGGGACTAGAGAGAAACAAAATGGCTGTTCCCAACCCTCTGACCCTGAGTATGCAGATTTCCCACTTCAATGGACTCTACAATTCTCAGTCAACATTAAGTAGTCATTTTACAGTTTAAAATCTCAGTCCATGAGAGCACCACACCTTCACATACCACAACTGCGCATCTTCAGGTTTTCTACTAGTTCTTTCAAACTTCTTTGAAAATCAAGAGTTCTCAGGACTCTTCCTCACATTCACCAGTTCCCTAGATAAGCCCCAGAAACTTTGGCAAGCATTTCACTGACATTGTCTATTAAAGGACAAAGATCAAAACGGCCAATTTCAGAGGTGTATTGTGCAAGGCAGGTGTGAGGTTCGAGGGTCTTATACCCTGTCTGGGTTCAAAACTTTCCCAAGAGTTGGGGTGATCTTTGCTGTTTGTTTCTTACCTTGTTCCTGATTTAAACAGTTGAAAGGAACTAAGAGGTCTTTGCTAGGGGAAAAAATGGAGGCATCACTTTAAGAAGCTGACCATAAAGATCCAGTGATTTCTTTTTTCTGTTTTCAGTGTTTGAGTTGAGGGAGGAACACACTTCATGATTACAACTTATGTGGTTTCTTTAACTTTTTTTTCAAATGTCCCTGTTTTGTTGTTCATAATGTAAACTTATGTTGTCTTGTACTGTTTGCACACTGTGAGGAAAAATATTCAAATTTCATTTTTCTAAACCATGTCATTATTTCGCTTGTTACAAAAACCTAATTCACTAGAGTTCTGGGAAAAAAAAAAGAGTATTTCCACCCCCCCCAAATACTCTTGGATTCTATATTCCTAAATAGCAAGAGGGCCCATGACACTACTGACTACTGAAACAATTTATCATGCCAAGTATTTGCAATTGTTTAGGATTTTTTCGATGATTTTCCCCCCCTTTACCATTTGATTGACAGATATAATGAAAGTTTTTGGCAGCCCCTATCAAAACCAAGTGCTGCCATGTATCTACAACTGAGAATAGCTACCTTTCATCCAGGCAACCTCAAAAAGATTCTGACACTCTAAGATTCTTTTCTAAGGCGTCACACAAAAAATTAAAATAAAAATATTTTGGTATTAAGCTAAAATTTCCTGAGCAAACTAAAATCTCAAGCATATTGTTTGAAATCATCCTGTGTAATATTTTAAGCTTCAAGTTCCCTAGACATTTGAGGCGTGATGGCTATTAGCAAATGTATGTGCTGGTGTGAGCTTGGTGGAGAAGCACATGAAAAGTAACAGTGTAGGTAGCTGCCTCCTTCATCTCTGTCCCAGAGGCCTTTCATATTGGCTGAAGGAATCCTCTCTCTTTCTTATTCCTATGTTCCTTTCTAATAAATCTTTAATGCAGCAGACCACTTAATTTGTCTGTTGTATTGGCAGAGCAGGTGTATGTTAGTAGCTGCCAAATTTTCCAGGTTATTATTAATCATAATTAACAGTCTTATTTATGCATTCGAAAATCTTTCTGAAAGCCGTTTTCTTCGGTAGAGATCGTATGCCCCAAAATACACAGCTCCTGCCCTGTAGCACATAGTAAACTTGTATTTGTAAATGAATACTTTTAGCCATTCCAAACATACAATCGTGCAGTAATTTTGAGGTGTACTCTTCAGTTTTGCCAGCATAAAAACAAATTAGTCTTTTTTTTTTTTTTTTAAAAATAAAATACAGCCTTTGTAACGTTCCTACTTTTATATTCAGGACAATTATTTTGTGTAGATGATTTCTGATTTGGGAAGACGGTCTCAGCAGTATTAGATACACTGATGCTTTTCTCTAGCCAGACCTTAATGAAGCATAGTTGGTCATGCTTTCCAGTGTTGGTTAACCTTGCTAATGACAGTGTTGGTGGACTGTTTTCTAGATGTCATTAATATGGAAGTTTCCCTTTGTTGGAAGGATGTGTAGTGATGGTATGACTCCCCCATTGTGAGATCTCAGAGCATATCTGTGTACACAGCAATAATGAGACATATCCAAAAAACCTCAGATATTTACTATATTGTATGCAATATCCTAGTATGGCTTAAAATTATATATATAATATATAATGTAATATATATATATATATATATATATATATATATATATATATATATATAAAGTGCAACCGAATTAAGCCTTTACACATTTTCTACCAGACATAGACTTTGTGAGCAGAACTACTATCTAATAAAGAGTTTCAAAGTAAAGTTTCCATCTTAACAGTCTGTATACATTTACTTATTTGGGAGTTTCATATTAACTCTCAGGCCTAGTATGAGCTCTTGGTCTTTTGGCCTCATTGGTTCCTCCTCATTCTATTAAAAAAAAAAAAAGAAATTAGAAATTTATTTTATTTCCCATATCCATTTTTTTCATTCTTTTTTTTTTGTCATCTCAGTAGTTTTTTAAAAACAAATATAAGATAAAACAAAAACCATCACATCACAGGTGGACAAGGCAAACCAACAGAAGGAAAAGAGCCATAGGAGAAGGCACAGAAATCAGAGACCGCTCATTCACACATTTAAACGTCCCATAAACATACAAAACTGAAAGCTATGGCATATATGTATTGGTCCTGGTGGAGACCCATGTAGGCTCTGTGCTGATGCTTCAGTCCCCATTTCATATGAGCTTGCTCAGTTGATTCCAGTGGATTTCCCCCCTTCCCCCGGTGTCCTCCATCGTCTCTGGCTCTCATACTTTTCCTTCTTCCTTTTTCTACAGGTTCTCTGAGCGCTGAGGGGAAAGATTTAGTAGAGAAAAGAAACCTCCCCGATGAGGCTTGACTTAGTCACTGATCTATGAGTACAGCAGCATATCATTAGGGGTCATTTTGCTGTTTCTTTTGTTTATTTTTTAGTGCAAGAGTAGTTGCTTTTACCCTGGGTCTCTGAGCTGTCTAGTCTCTAGTTCTTGGTCACCCAATCTGTGTTGGGTATGGATTCCATCGCTTGGAGTGTACCTTAAGTCAAATCACTTGACTAGGTGGTTCCTCCCACAGGCTTTATGCGTCCATTGCCCTGGCATGTTTTACAGGCAGGACAGATTGTACATCAAAGGGTTTGTCTCTGTGATGGTGTTTATGCTTCTCTTTTGGCAGCCTGCTGGGTCCATTCCCATATCAAAGACACTAGATCATGTGGATGAAAGTTCTATGGAGGTGCAAGCTCTACCTTTCCCTGTTCAATATATTGTGTGGATGTTATCTTCAGCAGTGGGGCCCTACTGACAGTTTGTGGAGAGCAACCTGTTGTCTTGGCAACAGCCTGGATTGTTTGGGATTTCCATGGTACCCCTTTGGCCAACCACTCAATTGGATGTGACTGTCCCAGTGCTGGAAACTTTGTTTGGTGACAAGAAATACCTAAATGGGACTCCATCTACCTCATTATTTGGAGACTTCACTAGGATCATGTTCATATATTTTAGGAAGTTTCCACTGCACTGTTTTCCAACTGCCCCTCAAATGCCCCCCTAATTCTAGCTGACTCTCTCTTTATTCCCTCCCTCAATCCCATCTCCCCCACCCTCCCCACCTGTCCCTCACACTTTATGGTAAAGTGAGGACTTTACCATAGAATCTATTTTCCCCGTCTAGGGAGGTCTATGTGTTCCCCCGAGTCCCTTACTTTATGCCTAACCTCTCTGGGTCTACAGATTTGTAGCTTGGTTACCATCGATTTAATAAGTGAATGCATGATGTATTTAGCTTTCCAGGTCTCGGTTTCACTCCGGACGATATTTGCAAATTCCATGATGGCATTTTTTTTAACAGCTGAGTAATATTCCATTGTTTAAATATGCTACATTCTCTCCCCACCCTATTTTTAAAGACAGGGTTTCTCTATGTAGCCTTTTCTGTCCTGGACTCACTTTGTAGATCAGGCTGGCCTCTAACTCACAGATATTCACCTGCCTTTTCCTCCCTGAGTGCTGGGATGTACTCCATTTTCTTTATCCATGCTTTTGTTAAGGGACATGTAGATTGTTTCCAATTCCTGGCTATTGTGAAGACAGCAGCAATGAACATGGTTAATCAAGTGTCCTTGTGTTAGGATGAAGCATCATTTGGATGTATGCCCAAGAGTGGTAGAGCTGGACCTTGAAGTAGATAGATTCCCCTCTTTCTGAGAAACTGGCAAAGTGATTTCCATAGTGGCTGTATAAGTTTGCAGTCCTACCATCAGTGATGCAAGAACTTCAAAGTGGTTTTGATTTTAATTCCTATCTCTTTTTTTTTTTTTAAAAAGGTGTTTTGATTATCCTACTACTTGCTACTTCTGTCATGGAAATATGAAGAATATAAAGAAGGCATCATGTCCTGAAAAGTTCATTTCTCATATTTTCTATATTTTATTCAAAATTAAGTCTTCTATACATTCTCAAAAAGTAAAATAACAATTTTTACAATTTTAGAATGACATTGTGTGTGTTTAAAACCTGCTTTGGCTGATGTTCTCAGAATGGATATTTGTGTGCTTGTGTGTTACAAGTATTTTGAAGTTACTGTAATGTCTGGTGCATTTGTACAAGATTATAATTATGAATCATTGCTTATTAGATTAAATTGTATGTTAAATTACTTTAGATGGAATATTTAAGGAAAAAAAGCACAGCATAACATCTTCCCCTTTGAGACAATATTTTCACAATAAACAGATACAATGTATTTATTTTAAAAAGGTGTTTTAAAAAATATTTATTTATTATTATTGAATACAGTGAGTGCGCTGCCTGCATGTACACCTGCATGCCAGAAGAGGACATTAGATCACATTATGGATGGTTGTGAGCCACCATGTAGTTGCTAGGACTTGAACTCAGGACCTCTGGAGGGGCAGTCAGTGCTCTTAACCTCTGAGCTACCTCTCCAGCCCCAAATACTCTCTTTAAGATGGTTTCTCTACTTTATTTTCTCAAGGTCTTTCCATGTCCTTCATTCATCCAGGCTGACTAGGCAGCTTTTCACAGTCTTCACACGAGAGCCATGATACTTATGTTCAGTTCAGTTTCTGCAATTCTACAATTATTTGCTTCTCTGTTTGTGTTCCCCCAGTTACGAGCTTTTTGATAATTCAGGACTGTACTGCATTCAGGTTTGTGACTCTGTCCCCCTAAATCAATACCTGGTATATGGTTGAGTCTTAGCAAATACCCATAGGGTGGATATTTGAATAAATGTTAAAGATTAAAATCAGGTCTGATTCTTTATTCAGAAGGCAAAACCTCAAGGCAGGTGTGGTTCAGGAGAGAAAGCACAGTCAAGAGTGACTGCACGGCAATGTGCAAAGTTGCTGGGTTCAGGAGTGTATATATGAAGTGATCTGGGGAGGAGTTTGAAGTGTGCTTCAGAGAATTGACATGTCAGTGAATTAGGACTGTTGGTGTGTGGATCAGATGAGACAGACTGCAGCATGCTTGTGAATAATAAGGAGGAAATAATATACACAGCAAAGCATGCTAGAATTTAATTGAAAGGAATTTGTTGAGAATGCTGGTAATAATTGGAAAAGTAGGCATGAAGAAATTGAGAGGTCCATTTAACTACTATGAATTATTGATGAGTTATCATTTCCCATATATGCTTAAGATAGATTTATATTGTCAAGTTTTTAAAAGATGATTTAGATTAATATAATTCACTTAAAAGTGACATAAATGTTAAAAAATGATTGTAGATCTTGCTTCCTGCTGCATGTTCCATGCTGCCATGTTCCTGTAAGCATTACCTTCACTTATTGTAACTACTCACATCCCACAGATGAGGAAACAGAAGTATAGGAAGTTCGGCCCACTAATTTTCTTTTCAAAGAACTTTACGTATCAAACCTGGCATTAAATCTATTCCACTTGAATTGGAAGTCTGTGCTTGAGTGTGCTATGACTCAGAGTCTCTTCGAGTGCATGCTAGTTTTCTGCTCGAGTATAAAATTACATGTGTGTAAACTTAGTTCTCTCTGTGTTTCTTGTTCCATTTGTTCATCATTTATTGAAATTTTGGGCACTGTGGAAGGTATTATGTATGGAACAGATCCATGTGCCCTTGTGGTTTTTGTGTGTGTGTGGTGGTGGAAGATATGGCTTTAGAGATATAAATAACTACGTAATAAAAGTTTTGACAAGTGCTTTAAAGCCAATAGTAGCATCTTTTCTTGAGTAGATTACAGAGTGCTTTCTCAGGTGTTTTCTACCCCGTGGGTAGGTGTAATTAGATTTACCGTGTAGTTTACTGTAACCTAAGAGGATGCTTAAAATAGCCTTGGAGAAGTGGTACCACACAAGTGTAATCAAGACCAGAAATGCAAAGACATCGGCCTCCCAGCAGCCTTTTCACTGTGCAGAGGGAATTTTGGTGACATTTGCTATCACTGAAGAAAAGTGTGATGTCTCAGCAGGCTTAGAAAGCTAAATAAATTGCCCCAGCTACCTTCCAGTCTGAGAAAGTGACTTTGGGATTATCTAGATGGCCTACATCAGCTCACAAAGAAGCATGAATATCTATGGTGATGCCTTCTTACTGCCCTTTAGAGAGTGACGTGCCTCCCAATCCAGCTCATGGAAGAGATATTGTGCTAGAAGGATGGGTGGAGTATTATCTAAGTATAAATATTGGCCTTCAGATATTGACATAAAATTTGACATAAAATAGAAATTGTACTAAGACAGGAAATTTTATTTCTTATAAGACATAACACTGGGTGCTCAAAGTAAGCAAAAATTACACACACACAGACACACACACACACACAAACACACACACACACACACACACACACACACACACACACACACAAACACACACAGCAAGCAAAACAAAGCAAACTGAATTTTCACCAGGTGTTAATACCTAGATCCTGGATTTACTGGACTTACAAAATTAAAATCTTCAATTTTTGTTTTAGATCTTACTTTGGATTTGCTTTATAATATCATAAATAACTACTCTTTAAGGAATTTTTGGACTGTAGAAGAGAATCAATGTCCTGTTTGTGTGATGCTTACTCTCTCCTAGATAAACACGAATTGTAGCTCGACTTTTCCTCTCCTTCTTTCTCTTCTAAGAATCTTCGCAGACACAAGAGAGCCTGGCAATTTCCCAACAGGTGGAGGTACCTTTTGTAATCATCAGCAGATCTCAAAAGCAGGAGACTGAGGTTCCGGGGCACCAAGAAAAAGCTAATATGCCTTCATAAAGTGCAAATGTTTGGGAAAGGAAAGGAAAGCAAGAGTTGAAACTATTGTGATCCATGGGGTCTGTCGGGCATGCTCAACTCTTCACCATTGGAAACAACATTATCATTTGAGAAGTTCACAATGGAGAACTTTATAGTTGATCTACAAAAAAATATCATAAGGTTTTAAGTCAGTTCAGGATGCTGTGTTTGGTCACACTCATAGCTGGAGTACGTGGACCTTCAGTGTGAGGCTTCCCTCTTATTGCCTTCCCTGGAAATTCTTATCCCCTAAGTAAGTCTCCTAATTCTCTTTTAAAAAGCCTTTCTGGAGTGCCATACTCATAAGAGAGAAACTTTAAAATTAGTTTTGAGGAACAAATAGGAGCTTGCTTAATTGAAAAACCAGATAATTCTTTAATAGGGCCTCATACATTACGACAGAAAAGACTCAAAGATGTGAAATATCATGAAAAGAGTCAGAGGATGAGATTTTTTTCAGTGTTATTAGAATGTTTAGTACAAGCAAATATGTTCTGTCACTGGTGGTTTTTTTTTTATTTCCTATTTGGGTTTTTATGGTTAGTAGTGTGGGGTAAGTTGGAAACAAAGGTGATGGGAGTGGCTTTAGAATGGTAGCCATGGTAAAGACAGAGGCAACATCAGTGGTAGTGGTGACGGGAAGGCAGCTGAAGACCTTGAGAGAGTGACCAGGGCAGAAATGACATGGAATGGAAACAGTAAAAAGTCAGAGAGCTATGCCCAGGTATGAGAAACTACATGCTCTATTTGTGCAGAGGGCTCCAGGAAACTGTCAAGACTTTAAAGACCAAGGTTCTCAGGCATCTCAAGTCCAAGAGCTGGAGCAGTGCTCACTCAATGTAGAGATCAGATAGCTAAGGGTCTTTCAGCGCCCAAGGTCTATCTGAAAGCTGTGACACAAGCAGCCACTGCCTGCTCTGTGACAGCTCCTCACTGCTGCTAGAATCCTAGAATTACAGTGGCTGTCCCATGCGAGGCCTTCCCATGGTTCAGTCCCATTCTGTAAGCCTCCAATATGAGTATCCTGAGCCATTGGGCTTTTAGAATTTTGAGCAAAGAGCTCCTAACTCATAGACTAGAACAGTGAGCCTGTGAGTCTACCAGTCCTGTGTTTAGACCTTGGGCACTGTAAGCCTGGGGTTGATGGCAGTTCTTACCTGCCCACTATTCCTATTTTGACAGAGCAAAAGGACCCTGTGTTCAGTTGTTTGTATCAAAATTAGAATTATGCTGAGCTTTCTGTTGAAGAACTGAATGTGTGGAGAAAAGCAAGCAAGAGGCTGGGAGATAACTATTCATTTAAAAGTTGTGTCAAGGATCTAGCCAAGATCTAGGAGATTATAGAATAAAATTGATAGAAAAGGCATCAAAGACTATAGAAAAGATAAGAATCTCAAGTTTTGCAATACAGCATCAATGCTGAAGACTTCAGTAAAGGAGGTAGTCACAGTGGCCATGAAGTTCAAGTTGTAAGAAAATTACTTTAGAAATAAGAGACTAGTGGAGGTCATGAATTTTTTTGATGAAGTTATTGATTGCAGTCTGTGAGTATTGATTACCATCATTAATTATGATAGTATTTTGGGATGGTGAAAAATGGGTTTTGAAGAAGTGATCTAAAAGAAGATAAATGAGTCTTAGTGTTTAGGGTGATGTGGCTTTGAAATGAACCTCAATGAAGATGTATTTCTTTTCATGAAGGAGAAAAGATAAAAGTACAATGGACAGAGAAGGATTACACTGAGACTTTGCATGTATTAAATTAGACATGAATGTGTGGAGAAAAGAATTTCTAAATCAGTTTTTGAAAGAGAATATAGTTTAGTGATGTTACAGTGTCCTGGTTGGAAAGGGTTGGTTTCTTATTATTTTTAAGTGAAAGTCTACATGTTAGAAAAGGATAGGAAAGGCACCCGAAGTTGTGTGACAAAGTAGAGAGTGACTCAAATGGGAAAATGCACAGCTGGATGAATAATAGGCTGACAAGTAGAATTAACAGGTACAGAAAGCAGTCTATTTGAGAGCAATAACCAGAGAGGCATCATGGGAACTGGGGCCATCATGGTAGTAGTTTTTAACTTCGGTGCATTTTCCTGTTTCTGTTGCAAAAATGCTGTTCTCTGATTTAAAACACACTTTTTTTTTTTTTTTTTTTGAGTGAAGTCAGAGTGACACAGTTCTTGGTGTTGGTCCATACATAAAATGGAAGTTGCCTTTTAATTAGTTCTTTAAGGTTATATTGAACAACAAAAAATAAATCCATCTCTCTGTAATTCTAACTATTCTGCTTCAATTCCATATCCTTGAAAGTTAAAAATTTCTTAAAACTGAATTTAACCATGAGTTCAATTTCTGATATATATTTTTTTGTAGCAACCTTAGTTTTAAAGCACGTTCATAATCTTTTTCTTCAATTTTTTTCAAGGGCAACAACTGAATATAAACAATTTAACAACTAGGAAGGGCACTCGTCCAAAATGAGATTCAGGAACAATCTGCTTTCTTATGGTTTGGGTACTCAGGCATGGGCTGGCAGCGGCCTATGGTAGCTGTGCACTCCTAGTGACCTTCAGAATGGAGCAGCTTTGGCTCAGGCACAATCCCACACTCTCCAGCTGGAGTTCTTTGAGGTCTGCTCTTCAGGGCACTACATCACATTCCTCCATCCTAATCCCGTGTAAAAACAGAGTTTGTCAAGCATTGGGTGTGCGGTTGACTTCAGAGAACAGAAGGTGGACGGGAAGTAGGTTTCTACCTTCCTTGCTGGAGGACTTGCCCCCTGCGTCCCCCACCCCAACCCCTCACCGCTGTCTACACTTCTTCCTCAGTAGTATCACAACTGTGTGTGGTGAAATTTTGACTGATACAGATTGGTGTTTGTAATACATTTTACCTTTGTAGGTCTTAGTAGTTAACTTTTTTTTTTAATACAACAGCAAACAGATTCTATTTGTTTTCCGTGCCTGTACACTTTTTTCCTCTTCGACTCAAATAGGAAAGTAGGCAATTTACATCCCTAGTTCAAAGATATGTGAATAATATTCATTCACTGAATATTTTTGCTAAAGCTTTGGTATTAAAAAAAATCAATTTGGATTAATGTTTTCTCTTTTTATTTTTATTCTAAGGTAATGGGAGTTGTTTCTTTACCTTCTAATTGTTTAATGCTATTTAGGCTGTTTTATATGTTTCCAGCAGTGTTAGCTTATAATACGTACTAAAGAATACAATAGAATTTCTCCGAGTTGCCCTTGGACCTGGCTTCACTCGCAGCCATAGACGTGGGTGGCCCTGTAGTTGCATGTGAAGGCTTTTCTGATCTGCCTTCCGACTTTGGAAGGTCACCTTTGGTGACTGGATAATCTCAAGACCCTGGGGCTGTCTCTGGATGTTTCTGGCTTTCTCACACGTTTAGCTACAGGAGGAATGCCACTCTTTGACCTTGCATTCTTCCACCTCAGGCTAGTCAGCTGCAGATCAGCTGATGTGGCTATCGGTATTGCCGGTGACATTAGTCACCCCGCCTTAACTTCTCCTTTTGTACTGTTCACCAGTTGCTGCCAAAACAAACATGTTTTGGGGGCTTATGTGGAAAGAAAGAGATGGAAAGGGAGGCAGCGGCCAGCTGCACCCTGTTTTGTCCTTAGTATTGACAATGACTATTATAACAATGATTGGGGTTGTGATCCAGATATTAGGATTTTAGTCAAGGAAACTTTCGCTAAGTCCTAGTGACGACTGAGAAGTCAGGAGCGTGACCATGATTAGAGAGAAAACACTGCTGCATTACATGGAGGAGCTCTCTTCTTCCAGAATAGACCGTCTCTCATTTCTGAATACGAACCCCGAGAACATTAAATATTCGTGTTACATTTACTCCGGTTTCTGAAACAGTCCTTTATTTTGAGCTGAGTTGGCTTTGTTAAGTGCATCCATACAATTGAGTTTAAAGCCAAAATCTCTTTCTGTTTGTTTTTTTTTTTTTATCATTTTCCAGATAATAATAAGCCATGTTTAAACTTGAATGATATACTTACCTAATTGCATCGCGACTTGTATTTTATCAGGTCTGTAATTATAGATACTTAATAGCATTGCACTTTAAATGAACGCCTGTATCAAGTATATGTCATTTGTGAATTTGTTAAAATTTGTTCTCTTTATTAGTTAGAAAGGATCATAATTGAAATTCCTAAATCAAGGCATAAGGAAGGGGTAGATATAGATATAATGCAAAATGCTAAAGCATATGAAAATAGCAGAATGGAAATACCAGCTCTCTAAAATAGAAGGCCATTTAAACCACCAATTTATGCTTTCCAAAATTATGGAATGAAAAACATTGTTGAGCCTGGTAGTACATATCTATAATCCCAGTGCTTGGGAGGTTGAGGCAGGAGGATTGCCATCAGTTAGAGACAATCTCAGGGTACATAAATTCTAGGCCAGTCACAACTACAAAGTTAGACTCTGTCCAAAGGGGAAAAAGAAAAAGAAAAAAGAAAAAAAGAGAGAAAACTCTTTGTGTGATAAGAGACTACACATTAACTTAGCTTTCCACAGACTCAGGCATTCATGCTTGAAGTTTTTTTTCTCTTAATGTTTTTCTTTTCCTTTTTGTGTTGATTTTTTGAGTAACTATAGATCAAGAAATTCTCTTACTTTATGGGCTCTTTTTAAGCAGAGGCTGTGCTTTAATTATTGGTTGGAATTCTAAAACAAGTTGTTTTATATACATGAAAGTCTTGTTAAACCCTATGTCCTTTAGACACAGGATTTTGGAAATCAGATATTAACATTTATACCAGGTGAAAGTTACTTGTACAATCATGCCAAACCAAAAAAAAAGATATTTTCTTAACTATCTCTTTTTTAAAATGTATTTATTAGACAGGGATAAATGACAAACAAGCCCAACATTTTGATATGTCAGCTCATAAGCGCATCAACTTCATGTCTATTTCTGTTTCTTTAAAAAAATTAAAATCATGATACATCTTAATGCAAATAAACTTTTATTGGCCTACTTGTATATCAAAAATAGAATCCGAGGCATGGGGATCCAAGGCATGGGGAAACTGCACGGTCTCACTCAGACATGGGATGCGATTCTTTATTGCTAACATATATTGTAATATTTACATGGTTACTCTCTTTTTTTGATACCTGTAGGGATCAAGCTTGGTGTGAGGTGCGTTTCTGCGGAGACTCAGGCGAGGAAACGCGGACATTGCGAGCTCAGAGCTGTGCATCAATAGAGCGACCTTGTAAGTTCCCCTGATGTGATGTGCTGCTTCCGTCTGTCTGTCTCCCCCCGCTCATGACATGAGTCGGGACACATTAACGTGAATGAATCTGTCATCTTTGGTTCTGACCCATAAGCAGGCTAGAGTGTTGAGCAGGTCTGTGCTGGGTCACATGACTCCTTTCAGATACTTACTTCCCTAATATCCTCGTCTTCATTGCTAGGAACTCAGGCGGTAGCCTCTGTTGTCTGTTCTCAACTCTTAGCTCTGATGCTTCCTGATTAAAATCTGTTCAGATGCAATGTTTTCATATATAAGATGAGAACATTACAAAGATTCTTCATATTGTCCGTTAAACGGTTTATTTGAAGCGCTTAGAGCAAATTTGACAGATCTTAGGAGCCAAATCCACTTAACTATTGTTGTGATTGTAATTATTGGCTAACATATTCCATAAACTTATTCCCGTTTTATAAAAGATTAGACATAATAGTGTCCAAAATGTAGGAATGACCGTTTTGGGGGTAGAGACATTTTAATGAATCTGAATCCTGTCGACAGCACAATGTGATATTGCCTAATTTTTTTCTTCTTCACGCTGTCTCAAAAATTAATTAGTTAAGCATTAATTAAGCACAACTAGCAGACTCTGCCACGCTTCCTGTCATGGAAGTCACTTTAGTATCTTAGCCTCCTTACAGAGAGAGTCTCCATGCCCGTGTTGACATCACCATCCAAGCATGCGTTTCTCGTGGCACCAGCAAAAGCACTAATGTCCTGAGGCCTAGATAAGAAATGTTTGGAAAGCAAGGGCAAACCTCCCAGGAATGTCATTTTCCACACTGTTCTGTAAAAGGTATTTGGTAGACGGATGGGTAGACGTGCTTCTTCTGCATCCTGCCATGCTGGTGGCTCTTCAGGTAAAAAAGCAAATTCTTGATCAGCCTGTTAGAACTTGGTCACAGGATTTGTGTTGCAAGGTATACATTTTAATTTAGCCAGCTAATGTGTGTTACGTGTGTCCTACTGTTAACGGGGAAGTGTTGCCTTTCCCAGGCTTTCCAGGTATAGGCCTCAACCTCAGTGATCCCTGAAGTGGCCTAGATCCAAGCAGTAGAGTTAGTCAGCGCAGCAAAGATCTGTTTACTCCCTCCAGCTATCACACACAGGCCAGGGCACTGTGCTGTGTGTGCCAAATACCTTTTAATTGTGCATTACTCTTACAGAGCAGCCTGTCCGTGCCTGTCCTTTAATGCCCCCAGCTTTCTGGAAGGAAAACAAACAAATGAAAACAAAACACATTCTTTACACAGACGCCTGAGACATGAGGTCGGCCACCTATTTAAATGAGATTACTTAAATATTAGGTTCACAAGCCTGCACGGTGTGTGAGTAAGGCATAGACAGTGACACTGTGCTTGTGGCTAAATGGGATTTCCATGTCGTTCTCAAATGGAGCTGGCATTTTCGTGGTACCATTCACGCAAGACCTTCCGTTTCTGCCTTACAATTCTACTTTTCCCTCATTTGCTAATTCATATCTCCTTTACCTGAATATAAGTAGGAGTCACAGTGCTGTGACAGCGCTATTGGGCTTTCTCCAAAGCACCACTGACGTGGGCATGTACATGTCTTTGGTGGCCTCAAAGATGAATTTCAATCATCTACACAAGTCATTGATTTTTCCTGCCCCTGCTTCACCTTAAATATGACCTTAAAAAAAATGCTTCCGCAATGGGTTAGCGGGAAGTACCAGGTATATTCCATTCCTCAACAGGACTTCTTTATCTCTAGTTCTCTTCCCGGAATTCCTTTCAAGAAAATCTCCGGTAGGAAGGTGAGCACGGCCAGCTTTCTCCTCTCTACTGGAAACATACCACTCTCCCACTATACACACTCACTGTGTCCTCCATCTTTAAGACTCAGGGTGTGTCCTTTGGCTTGGCATCAGGACTACTTTTACTTTTGGGCTCAATTTGATAGATAAATGTTTCAGGTGGTATCTTTTTTTAAGGTTTATTTTTATTTTATTTTTATCATACAATATTATTTCAACCATTCTCTTCCTCTTTCAATTTCTCCCTGATTCTTCCCACCTGCCTACCCACCCAAGTTTATGTTGTTTTATCTCTCTTCAAAACAACAACAAAACAAGAAACACACACACACACACACACACACACACACACAGAGGGAGGGAGAGAGAGAGAAAGAAGCAGGTGGTCAAATTAAGCAAGCAAAAATCCAGTTTAAAAAAAAAACCTCAAGCAAAGCAAAATGAGACACGTCTAAGAAACAACACTGAGTTCAAGTTTGTTTTGTTTTGCACAACTACTTGAGCATGGCGCCTGCCCTAAGGTGTAGTTAACATAGCCAGTGAGTCTCCACTGGACGTAGTTGACTTCTTCCTTTGTCAGCAAGCATCAGTTGCACATAGCTTCCTGGTTAGATAAAGGATCCCGTGTCCACTTTTCCTTTTGAGTTCTGGGAGTCTGTATAGCTTGAACCTGTGCATTCCTTTTATGTGCTGCAATGCTCTATGTGACTCTTCTGGAAGACACTGTTTCCTTAGAGTCATCTGTCATCTCTGGCTATTTCCACTTCCACTTCCTTCTTCCACATAAATCCCTGGGCCTTGGTGGGAGGGCTTTGATGAAGACATCCCAGTTAGGACTTAGTGCTCCAAAGCCTCCCACTCTCTGAACATTATCCAGCTGTTGATTTCTATGTTAGTTCCCATTTATTCCATGAGTACTGTTTTTATTTATTTTTTTATTCAAGGGAATGATCTATGAGTATATCAGAATGTCATTAGGGAGTCATTTTATTGCTTTTTTTTTTTTTTTTTTTTTTTAGAATGGTAACAGTTGGTTTTATCCTAGGTCCTTGGCCTGTCACATTCTTGATCACTCAAGCAGTTTCAGGTCTGGGTTCCATTTCATGGAGTGGGCCATAAGTCAGATGGCATTGGTGCTTGCTCCCACAGGTTTTGTGCCACCATTGCCCTGGCATATTTTGCAGGCAGGAAGTATTGTACACCAAAGGGTCCATCTCTGGGTTGGTGTTTATGTTTATTTCTCTTTTGGTAGCCTGTAGAGCATGTTCCCATAACAAAGACAGTAGAACCCGTGGGTGAAGGTCTATATGAGCGCCAGCTCTACCTCTCCATGCTCAGTGACTTGGGTAGGCGTTGTGATTAGCCATGGGGACCTTGCTGTTTGTTTGTAGAGAGCAACCTGTAGTCTTGGCAAAGGCCCGAGTTGTTTGGGGATTCTGTGGGCAGTATTCTAAACCTAGGAAAAAAAAAACATGATGCAGTCAAATGTCCCACGAGAGCCTTCACTTACCAGGAAACTGGGACAGAGGGGAGGACATCCTATTGGGACTCTAGATGAGAGAACCATGGGAGAATAGCAATGTAGAAGGATCCAGTGGGTCCTAGAAACCTACAAGTAGAACATTATGATAGGCAGATTTGGGCCCAGGGGTCCCGCTCAAACTAAGGCACCAGCCAAGGACAATACAGGTGGTAAACTTTAAACCCCTACCCAGATCTAGCCCATGGACAGGACAGTCTCCACACTTGAGTGGAGAGTAGGATATGACTTTCTCATGTACTCTGGTGCCTCACATTTGACTATGTCCCCTGGAGGGGGAGACCTAGTGGCACTCAGAGGAAGGACAGCAGGTCACTGAGAAGAGACTTGATACCCTATGAGCATATACAGGGGGAGGTAATCCCTCTCAGGAACAGTCATAGGGGAGGGGAATAAGGGGAAAATGGGAGGGAGGGGAGAATGGGAGGATACAAGGGATAGGATAACCATAGAGATGTAACAAGAATAAATTAATTAAAAATAAAAACATGATGTTTATTCTTCTTTACCTTTCATCTGGTTTGTAGTAACAGTTTGAGAGTTCCTGCCATGACTGGCTGTGTCATTATATTTGCTAATCTGTCCCTAAAAACTCTAGTGAGAGAGGATGATGCTTTTGGATACAAGGAAGTGATTCTTCTCTCTTGTCCAGAGAGTCAGAACCAAGCATTGCGTAACAGCCTTGTGATACGGAAGGGCCCTGTAGAGTATGGGTTTATGACTCATCTACCTCATGCGCAGTCTGAGTTAATGCGCATGGTGCTCACTTAAATCCTACAAGGCGCTGAAAGACATTGGCCACTCTTAGTAAGGCCATGCCTCTATTGGAGTTTTAATAATCCCTGATGGGTAGCTCTGTATGCATCTACATTATATCATGGGGTAAGTCCATGCAACAGAAAGAGCACCTGCCCTGCTTACCCTGGAATCCCTCCTAGCCCTACCACACTGGCTCTGTATGCTAGCGACCCCGAAATCCTGGCTAAACTAACTAATTAAGCACAGGGGAAGCAGATTCAGGTAGCTCCTTTGATGCATCCACTTGAGTCTTATACCTGATGTTGGACTGAGAATATGGCTTGAATATATAATCAACTGGAAACTTTATTTTGAATTTATCTCCGTGCTCAACTTTCCCTTCCTTAAACCCTCCCTAAAAAGGTTTCATAGAGCCTTCACCAAAAAAATTCATCTCCTGTGTAGCAAGGTACCTAAAAAGGAGAATGGGAAATGTCCTCACCAATGTTGCTTATTTTGGTGGGGGGGGTTGTTTTGCTTTGATATTTTTTTCTTGAAAATTCTTCTAGTAAATGTGGAATGGACTATAGTGTTGTTTTATCATATGTGTTTGCTTTTGTTATAAGTACAAAGCTTATTTTTAGTGTGGACTTATACTCTATTCCTTACCTTGAACAAATTACCTAGCCAGAGTATCAGGCTTACCTCTCTAGAAGAGGTTTTACAAAGTTCCTTAAGCAAACACATAGAAGCCCAGTCCTATAGTGTAGTGAAGGACAGCAAGCAAGCATCTACGATAGACTGTGCAGGGAAACAGGAGAGGCACCCTAGGACAAAGAGACCCACTGAGGCCTCTGGGGCTGGTGACATGCTCATCAAAGCAAAAAGGCCTATGTCCTTTGCTGCTAACATGGCAATCAAGGATATCTAGTCTGTGGAGAGACATAGCAGACTGAAAGATACACAGTGAAGCCTTTCCAAGCCTCAGGTGTGGTGCAATTCCTGTCAACTGGCTTCCTACATGATGTATAATATTCATTTTAAAAGTTGTTTATTATTATTATTATTATTAATTATCATTATTATTATTGTTATGTGTATGATATCTAGTTTCAGATATAAATAAACTCCTGTTAACTGTGTATGACTTTATATTACTCCTGTTATTACAATCTCCCTTTAACATACTTTTATGTAAGATTTCATACAGTATAACTTGATCTCATACTTTCCGTTCCGCTACATCCTCCCAGACCTTCCCCCACCTCCTTACCCCTAAATGCACGCACTTTCTCTCCTTAAAAACTACCTACTATGGAGTCCAATTTGTGCTGCCTGACTACCCTCAAGCATGCATGGATTTACCCAGAGTCCCTCCACTGAAGAAAACCGCTCTACCCAATCCCTATCCATTGCTAACAGCCCCTCCGATAGAGGTGGGGTTTGTGTCCACTCCCTGCCAGCATGCTGCGGCTTTTATCCAGCTTGACCTTGTGCAGATCCTGCTCAATCTTTCCATTCCATAGATCTCTGAGCCTTGAGGGGAGAGGTATGATAAAGCTACCTCACTTAGGGCTGGTCATTCAAAGGGGAGAGGTGTGATAGGGCTACCTCACTTAGGGCTGGTCATTCAAAGGAGCCTTTTTTTTCTCTGCACATGTCTGGTTTTGGGACATCTGTGGTAATTAGCAGTCACTGAAAGAACAAAATTGTCTGAGTAGTGCTCAGGCACACATTGATTCTTTGTCATATGTACACACATTCCGCTTTTATTGTACTGAGAAAAGTTTTGTACAGTGATTATTATTTATTTGTGTGTGTGTATGTGTGTGTGTGCATTTGAGTGTGCATGTAGGTACACCTGTATATGTGTATGTGTGTGTGAGTGTGTGACGTATGTATGTGAGTACACATGTGTGTATGGCATAGCACTAGTATAACCAGTATAACTAGTATAGCCAGATAAGAACTTTCTGGAGTTAATTCTCTCATCTTTGCATAGGTTCTGGTTCCAGAGACAAACTCAGGTTGCCTGGGCTCTGTGGAGAGTACTTTTATTCTCTGAATCATCTCCCTGCCCTACAATACTTTTCTTCTTGCTATTTCCTGACATTATCAGGTGACAATCCTGTACTGTTCTTTAAAATAAGAGTAAGAAGAGGCTTTTTTAAAAAAAACAAAACATTTTAGAATGTCTTAGGAGTAAGCAATTTATTTATTAAACTAGTTTTGAGACATTGAAACAACTTATTTCCAGACACATCAGGTAGCCTATCAGTTGTCTTTAATGGTGCTTGTGGATATTGTGTTAAGGATTAATGAACATACAGTTTTTTAAAAAGCATTATGACTAATAGCTCCTTGTTTTACAAATGCCATTGAAAATCCAAATAACATTAAAATATATATCCTGGTGCTACTGTCTGTAGCAGTGAACGGACCACACTCTTGATCATATTATAATATGTAACAAAGTTTCTGGAATTCCCATGGTGGTTAGGCAGGTAGACAGGTGCGTGTGGTCTGTAATTAGACAGTTAGAGGTATGGAGTAAAAACCGGAGGCTACTACAATTATAGACGTTGTAAGGTACCCATGAAATGAAGGGAAGGTAGACAAGCCTGTGTGGTTGGAAACTGACCTCGTAAGGAAAAGGAGAGATGCTTGCCCATATGGACTTAGTGCTGGGTCACTGGCTGAGCATTGGTGCATGTGAGAGAAGGTTGGGAGGCTGGCCATGCTGCGGCAGTGCCAGGGAGCTCTGTCAACTCACAACTTCTGAGATGGAAAGATGCATCAAAAGCACTTTCCCCGAATCTCCTCATCTATTAGCTGGATATACTAGAGTGTATTATTCACCAGACAATAGCCAAGAATGAAGGGGTCCTAAATGTCTCCTGTACCCAAGTCACCTTGTTATGACTCTGCTCTATTAACTGCCATGAAGGAGAACTGCTCTGAGATGGTAGAATACATACATATTTTGTGTGTAACATCTCTGCCTACCCCGTTTTATTTTTCTGTGAAATGTTGAAACCTTAAAGGGATTGATTATTCAATCATGCAAATTTGACTGACTGCTCTCGTCTTTGATTTCAAAGCTATGAGCAAGGTGCCTTTTATGTTGTGACTCTGAGGAATCATTAGCTCAGGAGATGAACTAAGGTTGTTTCCCTCTGTTCTCTGCTAATTTTGAGTTCTGTTGTATTCTAGAATCAGACCATAAAATCACAGTCAACTCTACTTAATGACTATGAAGGCTATAGGACTTTTTCCCAGGAAAAAATATTACCAGTGGGGAAAGCAAATATGTACTCACATCATGGTGGTAGGCATTTGTTGTTATTTTTTTGTTTGTTTGCTTTTCAACTGTCTTCTTTCTATTTCCCTCCTATAATATATACCTGGGCTTCCTATTCTTTATAAGTAATTAGGCTTTTTTTTTTGTAATTATGCTTTTTAATCAGGTGAAAAGTATGAGTTTTTCCTCATTAATCCAGTTTCTAACTTTTAGTCATAATGTGAACAACATCAAGATCTCACAAGGGAATTGTGCAAGACTACATGAATCTTGGGAATAAGATTATAAACAAATCTATCACCAAGAAAACTTACTGCCACGATCCAAGCATGGAACCAGTGACACATTCTAGGATCACACGTGCTATTCATCAGGATCTTCTGCTAAGACTGTATTTCCTCTTTTCCTTGTCCCCAACTGACTGAAGAATGGTAAGAACTTGGGGGTCTGTAGGAGCAAACCTTTTTATGGTCTCAGCACTGGAATTACTCTTGAGAACATGTAACCTTGGCAAAGGTTAGTCACCTCCTGTCTTGGTCTCCCTAGGGATCAGGGAACAGAACAGGGCTCATTTGCACTCATCCTTCTTAGAGGCACATGTAGACAACATATCTGTCTTTATCTCATATCCTGCAGAGTTGCTTGTACAACTACAAGTATGTACTTTCTTTGTCCTTAGCATATTGTATATTTCCTTTTAGTTAAAAAATAAAGAAGAAGAAAGGGGGAGCTTGGGTGGCTCAGTGGTGTAATAGTTGTCACATGTATTGAACCCTGGGCTCACTATCCAATCTGTGTGATGAGTCAAGCCAGCTTCATTTGCTAATTTTTTTTTCTATTACAGCAAACGTTACTCCTCAAGTTAATTTCTAGACAAATTTAGTTTTTGGTAGAATTGTTACAAGTGGATATTTAAAAAAAAAAAAAAGGAATAATACCTTGTGTGAAAAATTATGTATTTATAAAGCAAATTGTTAATACATCATTTGAGCTCTGTAACCTTTTGTAGCATGCTCAGTAAACTAACAATATAATTTTATCCAACACATAGAAATTTTAGGGACTTAATATTGGAACAGCAGTAAACAAAAGATGTTAAAGGCACAAAATATATTGCCCATACTCTGTACAATCTTACAGATGTTGTGAAGTTGTCTATTGATTATGGTTTTTCTATTTTTAAGATTACAATATAATTACATCATTTCTCCCTTCTCGCTAACCTACCTCCATATTTTGACACATCAAAGATAAGCACTTGTTTTAGTTGACTTAGAATACCTTGTTATATTGAAACAAAATATTCTATGTGTAGAAGCTTAATAAAGTACACAATCATGGTAAAATTAATAGTGCTTATTTTAGTAACATTAATGGTCTTTTCTGGGTATGAGACTGAGTGCATGGCCACCATTTCAACAGACAAAATGGACTTTAGTAGCATTTATTCTTTAATATTTTATTTTTGAAAGAAACTGAGGTAGCCTGGAGAGTGCAAAGTAGAGTTAAATTTTAATTGCTTGGTCATTTGTCCTACATAATAATTCTAGCTCAAATAAATGTTCTGAACCCCAAATAGTGTTTAAAGTTATACAAGAGGCCTTGTTTTCTGGTCTAAACTTCTTCATTTGTCCCCACCAGACCAGGGTGAAAGTCAAAAAGTAGTGTTGTATGGGATCTTCATGATAGTGCACTATTTTCGAGGAGAGATTACAAAGAGACAATCAAACACATTCCCAAGCAGGCCAGTGAGATAATGACTTTCTCTCCCTCACCTCTGGTGGGGGGCGGTGGTGCCCTGCTTTCTATTTCTCTGCTTAGCACCATCAACCTGCTGTGCTTGGCCCATCAGAACAGGCCTTGTATTTGATGGAAGGAAGCCATCAAATAAATAAAGCTGTTAAGCTCCTTAAGCTGAGTTGCTGTCCTCTGTCCATTGATGCTCACTCTCTCCTTGCTAAGTGCTGAGCTTTGTTGGGACAGAGATGCCTGTGAGAAGTTTCTGTAAAAATGTCATCGCCTCTAGAGTGCCAGGCGTTACTGTGTAGTGGGAAGACCTGTACTGTCATTTGTCACCGTTTCCAAACCTCACTGTTTGCCTATATTTGTAGAAGGAAAGAATTTCCTTGTGCTTCTATTCCATTTTAGCTTTTAACTCAAGATTTTCATAGAAGAAGCAGAAACATACTGGGTACTTTGGAAAAAGGAATTGCTTCATTTGATCAATAAATTGGAGAGAATTTCTAAAGAGAATTTCCCTTGTTACATGGTCATTGGGTCATTATAATTAGTTTTTGATTATTATGGCCTTATTACAGGCCCCTCTCTCCTCTCCTCCTGGTCCTACCCTTCACCCTCTTCTCCCTCCCTCCTCCTTCTCAGAAAAGGGGAGCCCTCCCCCCAACCTACCCCAGCACATCCAGTTGCATCAGGACTATTCCCCTGAGGCCCAGCAAGGCAGCCCAGCTAGGGGAGAGGGCTCCAAAAGCAGGCAACAGAGTCCATGCCAGAGACAGCCTCTGTCCTAAGTGCTAGGCTGGCCTCACGAAGAGGAGGCTGCCCTTCAGCTACAGAGGTCCGGTCCATGCATGCTCTTTGGTTGCTGGTTCAGTCTCTGTGAGGCCCCATGATCCTCTGTTGGTCTTCCTGTGGATTTCTTCTTCCCTCACACTCCCTCTATCCTTTCCCCCACCTCTTCCACAAGACTCCTGAGCTCCGCCAAATGACCAGCTGTGGGTTTCTGCATCTGTTTCCACTGCTCTTGGGTGGATCCTCTCAGAGGACAGTTAGGCTAGGCTCCTGTCTGCAAGCATAGAAGAAATCATTAATAGCATCAGGAGTTGGCTCTCTCCTCTGGGGTGAGTCATTGTAATTATTATACACATCATTAAAATCTTTGAGAAGCAGATTTTGTAACTGGCTGATGATATCTGGTACTCAGCCCTAGAGAAATGACTCTTTCCCTTTGGAAGCCATGGATCTCGTGTTAGTTTCTTTGCCTGTTACTGTGATAGACTATACTGACCGTAGGAATTTCAGGGAGGAAGGTTTCACCCTGACTCATAATTCACGTTATCATCCACCTGGGCAGGGAAGTCACAGAGGCAGGAGCTTGAGGGAGCTACTCACATCACATCTGTCCTCAGCATGTCCGTGCTGCACTCACTCCTGGCTACAGGATCCTCTTCCTGAGGCACATCCCAACCTGAATGAATATAATCAAGATAATCCCCACAGGCTCGAACCCAGGTGCCCTCTCCCACGTGATCCTAGGATTTGTCAGATTTACAATTAGCTCTTCAGCCCCTTAAATTAACCTGCTGTTGAGTAGAGAGGAACATGGACCTCAGAAATATTTTAAAAATCTACTATCCTCAACACTAGGACCTTACAAAAGTCACTGGAGCATTTTACTTCCGTATTCCAGCGCTTAAAAATGTTTACACAGTGACTATTTTATATTGTTTAGAGAATGAGGTAACGAATGCAAATTGTTTGGCAAAATCCCTCCCAGGAGCAGCAGAGACGGCTGCCGGTGAATTGCCTGCTGCATGTGTCCACAGCGTCAGTGTAAAGCACCTAGAGTGACAGCGTGCTCCTGTCACCATAGCACTGGTGAGGTGGCGCTCAGAAGGTCGCATTGGTCCTGCTGAATCCATGAGCTTCAGGGGCAGAGAGGAGCCCTTGTCTCAATACAACACGAAGGTGGAGAGCAATCCAGGAGAGAAACCAGAAGTCCATTGCGGGCAACAAAACCAAACTCTGTGACCTTAACCTCTTCATTACTGTCCATTACACTGCCTTTCCCGACTCTAAGACTCTGCTATGCATATTGTACAAGGGTTCTTGATGGGGAAAAAAAAAATAACCGTTGAAAATGTGTCTATTTCAAGTACAGAGAAGAAAAACCAGAAGATGAAATGCAGCAATCCAGACTCCAGACCTGGTCACCTTCTGTTACCCTGGATATAATTAAAGCCCCATTTACATTACACTGTGAGACATGTGAACTAATCGCGCATGTCAAAGCAAGTTGCTCAAGAAGAGAAAGGGAACTACCTTTCCCCTATCAGAGAGGAGAGAAGGAAGGGAGAGCAGAGGCCTCTGGAGAGCTGTCTGCAAGTTTGCTTCTGGCCAAAAGTTAACAATCGATCCCCCTTGTTCTCTGCTCGGAGTCCCAAACAAGCGGCTAGTGCAGCTTTTCTGGCTCTCTCCAGGTAACTACACATTTCTACAAACTCTGCTCCTGTTGGCTCTGGGAGATTACAGGCATGGCTCTTTCCATTTGATTTCATGTTTTGAGTTTATTGAGAGTAGAGCTCAAACTCCTAAGTGTTGCCTCATGGAAAAGTATGTAATTTCTGAAATGGACTGAGTGAAAGCTGATGAGAGAGTGTGTGCTTGTGGTAGCAGAGAGAACTGTTAAATGTTCTATAAAATTTACTATTTTGGTTCTTAGCCCTCCCGGCTGAAAGATGAATTAACCAGAATTATTTAAAAGAATACCTCATTTTATGTAGCCTGCCAGGTTTTGATTTGGAGGAAAGGTTTTAAATCATTGATACTGAAGTTTTGAAAATTGGGGTAGTTCTTTACTCACTAAAATTTTATATGTACCTTAAGTTATCTAACAATAAAGTGTCCTTTTTCTCTTCTTATAAATATGTGTGATTTAATGGGAAGTAGTAAAATAAACAGTATTATTTTTAGTTTGCAAGTTAGGTAAGTTGGTATGGTGGAAGGTGGGGGTTATTCTACAGTTATATTTTGTGTGGTACCTCTGGAATGTATTGTTGTAACTAAAGGCCTTGTTCATTAAATGTTCATGCTGAAAGCTAGCTCCTGAAGCTGTCAGTACATACTCTGTATATCTTCAGAACTGTTAATTCTTCATAAAGTGTCCTTCAGTAAGGGCACATTGCTCCATCACAGGAACACACATTAGAGAAATTAACAGAAAGTCTTTGTTTCTTTCTGAAGTGTCTGCCCACTGGGCTCCTGATTTCAACCAAATTCCCAGGCCAAGAAAACTTGTGTTGGTTGGATTTAGACTCAAGCCACAGGAGCTTTGAATAGCTTCAACAGCTAGATATTTTGGCTATGCTGTGTATGTAGTTACATTGATATTTCTTCCCTAGCTGAAATTAAATGTCAGACAATGATTGATGATTTTGCAATTGAAATGTAGAGCTGGTAGTAACACAGAAAACATCCGTTTTACACACAAGAAACAGGGTCCAGAGAAGGGGCTTAGGAGCATTATGGGCAATGCTGGGACTAGAGCAATGCCTCTGGTTGTGGGTGACAAGTAGAGTTGAAGGCTTATTCGTCTGCACTCCTGCTGGTTTTGAAAGAGAAATCATATTTTATTCCCTAGCTAATTTTCATTTTGGAGCAGAGCTGGCCAAATGTTTATTTGCAGGGGGCCAGTTATATATTCCAGTTCACCTTTGGCACTGTAAATTGTTTACCAGTTTGACTTGTAAAACTTGATCTTATGTGTAGTGTATTTGCATAAGTGCATTTCAGGTCTCCTTACAAGAGGAGTTTCTCAAAGTTAAGGATAAAAATATTGTCACTTATTTTGTTGCACATAAAAAACAATATTACGAAGTTTGTAATTTATAAGTTTTCAGGTGGCTGAAAATTCTTTAATTAAGGAAATTTAAGATAATGTTAAAAATCAAAGTACATAGTAATATATGAATATTCATATAAAGTTTGGAGTTATTCACATATCAGGAAAAGAGTGGATCATTTGCAATGATACGGTAGAACATTTTAGATTCTAAGATGATGTGTGTGTGTGTGTGTGTATGTGTGTGTGTTATGTGTTTGTGTGTGACCAAGAATTTGTGTGTAGTGTAGAATGTTTGCTGCATGCATGTACACATTCATATTCATGTGTGTAGAAGCAAGGGCGGGGTTATAGGGTTTCTCCCTTGATCTCACCTGCCATTTTGTCCCAAGACATAGTCTTTTGCTGAACCAGAAGTTTAACCATTTCAACTAGGCTGCCTGGACAGCAAGCGCTTGGACTCCTTCTCTTGTCTCTACCTTCCAATACCAAGATTACAGGCATATAGCCATACCTGGTTTTAACATGAATTCTTGGGATTTGAACTCAGGTCCTCATGCTTGCACATCAAGTGCTATCACCCACTGGTCACATCCCCAGCCTAAGGTTAGTTTTGTTCTTGTTGTTGTTGTCTTTTTTGGGGGGTAGGAGTGTTGGTTTTTGTTTTTCTGCTTGTTTTACATTGTATATATGCAGATTTCGTATTATAGTTCTAGTATATTCTTTCAATTAACACAAAACTACTAGGTTCCACTCTGATGCACTGAGCCTCTTGACATTGACTGCTCAGTTTCTCGTCACAAATTTATAAGTCAAGTTGCCATCAAAAAGTTATCTCTGTTTCTTTAGCCCATTATTAGACACCAGTAAACTGAATTATACTCTGTTGAAGTTTTTCAAGGTCCTGATAGACATTAAGTAATGTAGAGACACATAAAGTTTCAAATTCTGTTATAAAAGAGAAGAAGAAGAAGAAGAAGAAGAAGAAGAAGAAGAAGAAGAAGAAGAAGAAGAAGA
>OU015756.1:9440551-9450684 GCA_907169655.1 Acomys percivali
ATATATATATATATATATATATATATATATATATATATATATATATAGAGAGAGAGAGAGAGAGAGAGAGAGAGAGAGAGCACAAAAGGAAGTAACTTAATTCCAGTACCCTCTTTAAGATGTTCTCAGTAGGTTAATGTTCTTCTATTAGGCTTTGTCTCCTACAATCCCATGGCTGTCCCACAGTCTCTTGACCTAGAAACTAAACTTTCCACATATGAAGCATTGAAGGATCTCAAGGTCTAAACCATAACATTAGTGAAAATAATTTCTTTCCCTTTCAATCCCTAGTATATTTAGCTTTTGCTAGCAAATAATTTGCATCAATATTTAATTCATTTTCTTCTCCTTAGTATATTCTAAAAGCCATAGACATACTGAGTACCTTTCTCATAAAAGCAGAGAGGAAATTGGCAATGATAATGGAAAATCACAAGGTTTATTTTTTACAGACCTAATATAGAAGATTGACCAGCTTTTTAAAAAATGAAACTGTCTGCCCTTTTGTGTCAGTCTCTCCGAGAGCCTTTCATCTCCCTGGACTTTGTGGCATTATTTGTTGGGCATCACTCCTGACTAATTGGTAGAGGGAGGCTAATGCATCCAGGGATAACATGACCTCTCTTGCAAGAAACTTAGGAGGTATGTGTGAAGGATTTGTTTTCTTTCATCTCTTCATCTTAGTAAACCACGATTAGCATTTAAGATTCAGCCAAAATGTAATCACGATCCGCTGGGGTCTATATAGGTGTCTTACAGAAGACCAGCTTGCCTCAACCAGAGTTTGATGAGAAAATTAGCTCTTGTGGCATTTGTCTTAGTGCTTGACACACTCCACTTGTGTATTGAGATAACTTTTCTCCTGTGCACTGAAGTATGAAGTACTTACATAATATTATAGAACTAATGAAGGAGCCACTAGGGCAGTGGTTTCTCAACCTGTGCATCTCAATCCCTTTTGGAGACAGCCAAGCCTTTCACAGGGCTTGCATATCACATATTTACATAGGGATTCATAACACTAGCAAAATTAAAGTTACGATGTAGCAACAAGATAATTTTATGGTTGGGGGTCACTACAACAGGCGGAACTGTAATAAAGGGTCCAGCATTAGGAAGTATAAGAACCGTTGCACCAAAGCCATTTTCTATTTGTGATGGTTCCGTATGAGATAAGCTCCTATAGAGACTTTTAATATTGCTTTAACTTACTTGTTCTCTCCAAAGCAACTGTACACATAGTGAAAATAGAGCTGCCGGGACTGTAGGCTTAGTACTACCAACCTAACTCCTTCTGGTAGAGGCTGATCTAATAAGTCTTGTGAATGAAATGATATAATGGGGGCTTCTTTTGTGGGAAGAGTGTTAGTAACAGAACTACCCAAGGTGAACTGTCATTCATTTCACCATGCACAAGAAGCTCAGATTATATATGAAGTAGTGTTGACCTCTGTGTGGGCTCAGTCGGTCTATGAGACCAGCAGCTTCTCAGAATTATGTTTATACTTGGTGTAGGGCACCGAGATTATCTCTGCTGCTGCTAGGTCTCCTTAGGTGAAGGTAAAGTCACCTATCGTGTTTTCAGTTGCTACAGTGAGAGATTAGAGAAAAAGAGAGAAGAGTGACAGAAGTAAGCTAGGGAGGGTGTGTTCCTGTTACCAATATGTCATAACAATTAATCCAGTCAGTTAGGATCTGGACAGCAATTCAGCAACCCACAGAGGGGTCATATTTGACAGCGATTGATATGGTTTCCAGATATCTTAAACCAAACTTGCATGTGACAGGACAGAAAAGAACTCAGGTACTCTAGCTAGAGGGCTGCCAAGGGTATGGAAATAATAATCCATAATGTTCTCAGAAAGTGGCAATGCTGATCTTTTCAGGATTACTTGCATACTTTAGCAAGCCTGGGTCAGCAAGGATGATTGTGGGGCCAGCCTCTGAGTGTTTCATTACCAGTGGGTGACCTGAGAGTCCTCTGTGGGTGGTGGTGACAAGGATCAGAAGAGACCTTTGAGACCTGGGGAGTGAAAACAGTCTCAACCTCATCATAATGTTTTCCTGTGATTGACTTGGTTCCCATTTGCCCACGCCTCATTCCCTGGCTACATTTCTATGGATTGGATATCCATGTGTGGACATCTATGGTGCCCTAAATGATGGTACTTCGAGATAAAGCTCTTTGAGGGAGATTAAATCATGAAGTCTCTGGTCTGGTGACCTTAGTACTCTCATAAGGACTCTGGAGGTCATGACATCCATTAGTTTTTTTACCCCTAGGGGCATGGAAGACAGATGATCCCACAGGGAGATGCCCCTCACCAGAAGACTTCCACACTGGCAACCTGACCTAGGTTTCCAGGTTCTGGATACGGGAGAAAGTCAGTTTGCATTGCTGAAGCCAAATAGTTTGTTGAGCTATGTCACCACAGCTCAAGGAAGCTAATAAAAGAAATCACATGGCCAAGCCCCACAGTAAATATGAAGGCAAAGGAAGCTATTTAAAGAGGCCGATGTTCACAGTCATAGGGAAGGGGAATGGGGTGAAAGCAGGAGGGAGGGAGGAATGGGAGGATGCACGGGATGGGATAGCAATTGAGATGTAATATGAATGATTTTGTTTTTCAATTAAAAAAAAGGTTAAAGAAATAAATTCATTTCATGTGAGTACAAAAAAAAAGAAAAAAATAGAGGCGGATGTAAGGGAAATGTGTAGCCTGTTTTCCAACCAGCCATAATTGCACCATAGTCTGAATAAACAGGATACGTAATGCAGTAGCATTTGAGTAGGCTTCGGTAAGTTAACAAATTATGCTTTATTTGACACAAACTAATGAGTAAAAGTTAACCCTATACAAATATATAATATGGGTCAGAATTTCTAAGGTTTTCTTTCTTTTTTTTTATAACTCTCCCACATATTAAATACATCTCAAGACTATTATATATTTCAGTAAATTTGCATCCTGAATAATATTTCCTACTGCACATGTACATAAAATCAAATCACAATGAAGGGTAAATATTCATTTTAAATCTTTCTCACCATATACTGTTCCAAACATAAGATTTCTATTATTTCATTGACAATTGATCTTCAGGCAAATTGTCCAGAAGTTTATGAAGGCAATGGTATGACTATGTGTGCCCAGGTGTCCCCTGGACAAATGATGACTCATGCCTTTCTTGTCACTGAAATGATTAAGCCTCAAGCCTCAGTTGACAGCAGAGACACCACAGGTGGATGTTCTCAGCGACTAATGGCTGACAGTTTACTTCTGATTTATTATGCTTCTAGGTAAAGACAATTTGCTTCATTTAAAAAGCATTTCACTATACTCCCTCACTAATTGAATGAGAAACTTAAATTTCTTTTCTATTGATGACATGTGCAGTTTGAATAAGCTAATGTTTTTCAATTAGATTTCTTTTTTTTTTTTTTTTTATAAAAAAGACAATTTCAATTGTGTTTTAGAATACTGACATAATTTTTTTTTCTTTCTCTTAAAGAAAGTTGAATAACTCCTATCTCTTTTTGGTATGTCAACAGTGAGATATTAGTCATATAAAGGCTATTTAGTAGTTACCAGAAATGTGTTGTTATTTATCCAAGTCCAGGAATGTACTTGGAGACTATTATAGCCAATTACGCACAACCTTACTCGCATTTCTGCAAAGTGAAAACGTAAGTTCTTTTCTCTTTCTCCTTTAGAGTACTGTGGGTTGTAAAACGTTTAAATTTAAAAAACAAAATGCACCGCATTAAAGTTAATTTATTATCGCACACTGCCGCCTCATCTCCCTCTTCTCCTCTTCCTTCTCACACCATCCTCCCCTCCGCCTCCTTCCATCTTTCTGAGAGCAGGTCAGGCGGAGCCACGGCTGGCCTTGAATTCACTGTGCGCTCAGGGATGATCTTGGACTTCTTCACGCTTCTACTCCCAGGTGCTGGGTCGCTGGGCGTGTGCTTCATGTCCAGTTTGTACAGTGTAGGAGGACACAAAATCTAGGGCTTTGTGCATGCTGGACAAGCACTATGCGTACTCATACAGTTATTAATATGACTAGTATTTTCCTCATAGCAGAAGTATTTAATACAAAGCGAGTCCAGGACCGCCAAGGCTACACAGAGAAACCCTGTCTTGGAAAAAAAAGAAAAAAAAGTGTGATTGCTTTTATCTTCTGAATCTACAGTGGAATCTTAGATGAATTTAAGAAACTCCATTTTTGTTTTTCATGAGCTACAGTGTTCTTTCTAATAAAAACATACATTAAGAAAGTGTGTGGAAGTGGATAGGTCCAGCCGATTAGTATTCCACAGCCCAGGGCCCTGCTGGAAATACTAACACCAATGCTGATAATATCTGGGGACACATAACATAGATTTTGGGATGATCTTTAAGTCTCTATTTGAATGTTCATTATTGAATTCAGTGATTTTTTTTTTTTTTTAAGTTACTACTAACTGGATTTCATTCCAAGTTAAACCTGTCATCTTCAACTGACCTTCTCTTAAAAGGAGGTTTCACTGAGCCCTAACTTCAAATGTCTGCCATTTGCCTGGCTCCTCTATGTTTTCTACTCAATTTTAATATCCATTTCCCAAAGGTGTGTACGGTTATACTTCCTTAACAACGCTTAGATCTGCCCTCTGCTTGCCTTTCCCCAAGGCTGCTATGCCGCACCTTTTCTAGAACACTGCAGTGAAAGATGACAAAAACTCTACCTCTGAGTGACATCTAGACGGTAACTGCAGAGGAGTCTCATCGGCTTGTTGTCATAGTCTCCGTCTCCAGCCAGTTCCACCTTTTTCTTTTCTTTCTTTCTTTTTTTTTTTTTTTTATAAATTGAGTTTTTATTAAATCTGTAGTATTGAGAACACTATTCTATTGACAGTGGGACATTTTATTTTTATTTTTATTTTTATTTATTTTTAATTTTTTTATTAATTTGTTCATATTACATCTCAACTGTTAGCCCATCCCTTGTATCCTTCCTTTCTTTCCTCCCTCCTTCTTCCCTCCCCCACTCCCTTCCTCTATGTCTGTGACTGAGGAGGACCTCCTCCCCCTGTATATGCTCCTAGGGTATCGAGTCTCTTCTTGGTGACCTATTATCTTTCCTCTGAGTGCCACCAGGCCTCCCCATCCAAGGGACATGGTCCAATATGGGGCACCAGAGTTTGTGTGAAAGTCAAACTAGTACAACCACTCTGGAAATCTATCTGGCACTTTCTCAGAAAACTGGGAATAGGACTTTCTCAAGACCCAGCTATCCCAATCCTTGGAATATACCCAGAAGATGCACTACCACACCACAGGGACATATGCTCAACCATGTTCATAGCTGCCTTATTCATAATAGCCAGAACATGGAAACAGCCTACGTGTCCCTCAGTAGAAGAATGGATAAAGAAACTGTGGTATATTTACACTATGGAATACTACTCAGCTATTAAAAACAAGGAATTTCCGAATGAACTAGAAATTATCATAATGAGTGAGTTCACCCAGAAGCAAAAAGAGTCAAATGGTATATACTCACTTATATCGAGACACTAGTCCAAGGGGTATGCCCCCATGAAAAACTTTACCTACCAGGAAAGTGGGTCAGAGGGGAGGACATCCTATTGAGACTTCAGGGGTGAGAAGCCTGGGAGAATGAGGAAATAGAAGGATCCAGAGGGTCCTGGAAAACTACAGGCAGGTCTGGGCCCTGGGGTCCTCCTCAAACTACGGCACCAGCCAAGGAAAATATAGGCAGTAAAGTTCGAACCCCTACCCAGACTAGCCGATGGACAGGACATTCTCCACCGTGAAGTGGAGAAGGAGATCTGACTTCCACCTTTTCCTTTTCTAGGATGTAGGCTACCTCAGGTTTTTTTCCCTCTTGCTAATAAGAATAAAAGACAGACTAGAGTTCCCAAGGCTGTAAGACGAATAAATGCGCTCTGCAACTTCATTCTCATTTCATTCCAACTCCGTATGTCTTGATGTAGTGTTTTCTCTTTCCCTCAGGACACAGTCTACGCGACTCTTGCTGTTCCCCACTTCCACCCTGGTGTAGCACATCCTGGTGGTCAATAGTGTTCACCTAGTTCAGTTCCCAACTCAGTATAACTGTGTTGGCCTTGTTTTTATGCCATCACAACATACCTGAGCCTGGATGACTTATAAAGAATAATGACTCGTTTCTTACAGGAGACGTTAGTAAGCCCTAGGGTCAAGGTATTGGTATCTGATGACACCTGTCCTCTGTGCTATGATGCCACAGTGAGGCAGAGGGCAATGGGGGTGGGTGGTGGGTGGGGGGCGCTCAACTTTCTTCCTCTTATTAGAAAGTCCTCTAATAAGACACTTGACCTCTAAATGCCAGGTTTTAGAGCTCTGAATATAGTGGCATGTGGATGTGAGATTTCTTTAGAGATGGTATATGCAAGGAATCTTGACGACGTCTGTGCTTTAATTACTCCTTTGTAAGAATGTTTGCAATTACTAGTCCCCACCAATGTGTTATCATAAAATGTGTACATGTTTCACAACCTCTCAAGCATTTTAGTGACTGTTTAGAGGCAATTTTTCATGAGTTTTAAAACATTTTACAGAATATGATTAGCATGATTGTCATTAGTTAGTTGTGCAGTACAGACTTCTGACAGTGTATAAATTATTCATGCATAGACAGCTGTAATTTAGGAGGAGAGACTTCAGTGCTTTCAAACACTGAATGTATAGACATAATGTATATGGTGCTTTTTAGAAATTTTATCTTCAGGAATATCTTCAGTGATTGATTTGCAGCATTGAGACAAATTGTCTCCGTTTAAAGGGGCATTTTCTTTTAAACAGCCTAAAAATATACTTCTCCATTTTGAACTTGATTAATGAAAACCACTCCCTCCTATATCAGTTCCATATTTGGTTGTGGAAACTAAATTGTGGCTTGAAAATGGAAATAAAATTCTAAGTACTCTTTTAAGAAGGAAGCCAATCTCAGGAGCACACGGACTGGACTGCCACGGCCAGGCTGGCTCTGCTCGGATAAAGGGATTCTTCCTAAGTATTCTCATTCAAACAAGATTTTTTTTTTTTTTGAATATTGGGAAATTGTTCAAATACTATCTATTTGTTCACTGTTTGGATTGGAATAGCTGTAGCCTTTCTCAGATCTGAGAACAACTTTATATTTCACACTACGGAAGTCTGTGGAGGAAGACTGTTTCAACGTGATAGACTGAAACAGAAGGAACTCAAAGGAACCTCGGAAAAACACTTCCTCTCGGCCCTACCATTTTATGGACGGTGAAGATCCAGTGTAACGGTCACCTACCCAAATGGCGACACGTCATTACCATTTGCCCTTATGTGGGCATTGCACTTTCACATTGCATTTCCACTTTGGAAGCCAGTTTTCAAATTACTGCCTGTTGTGGAGGGGGGGGGGTGTCACACCATCCATTTGGCTTTTTCCGTTTCCGATACTTCCTGTTGCTTCCTAGCAGCGCTGCTCCGCGCTTGGTGGCATACCAACCTTCAGAGCGGTTTTTAAATCCTGCGGTTCTAGCTAGTGCAACCAGCCATTCTGTGCCGTTTACTTTTTGCATTGCTGTGACAGAATGGCTCACCCAAGCCACTTGAGGAAGGAGTGTGTGTTTCCGCTCATGGCTTGCCTGCAGTCTGTCACTTCTAGGAAGGTGTGGCAGCAGGACTGTGTCAGGCGCCTGGTCACTTTGTGTCCTCTGTCAGGGCGCTCTGCCCCACCTCTCCTTTCTATTGCTCCTTTTCGCCCAGCCTGGACCCCAGCCCATGTGGTGGTGATGCCCATGTTCAGTCTTCAGTCCTCAGTTCAGTCTTCTGGAAACACTCACATACACATGCAGAGGTGTGCTTCCACAAGGATTCCAAGTCCAGTCATGTGGCCAGTGAAGATTAACTGTCACACACTACCAGTTCTGAGGGGTGTCACTCTACACAGACTTAATTCTATAAATGTGGGTTTCTCACATCATGAAAGGGTGACACACTGGTTTCCATGTCTCCTTCCTCCTTCTAACAATTTCTTATAATTGAAAATGAAACATGCTTAGGTGTTCTCACAACATACTTCTGTTCGTTAAATAGTAGTTTAAATAACTTGATTCTGCAGTATACAGGCATACCAAGCATAATGTTGTACGTGAAAAAATAATAACCTTTTTGTCAATTTAATAATTCTAATAATAATATGGATATCAGCTAAGGAAAATAGTCAACAATGCTAAGACCAGACTCACGTTTTGATGTTTTCCCTGGCTTGATAATCTTGTTTTTCATTTAACTTAGCTTGATTCAAGGTTTAAAATGAGCTGACATGAAGGGAATGCAGAGTTTTTTTAATCTGTAATTTCACTTTCTGCAGTTCCAGTTACTTGTAGCTATGCTCTAAAAATTTTTTTCAGTGGAAAAATTTGGAAGCTTCTACTATTTTGAGTAAGATGGTGAGATTTCATGGTGTTTAGTTTGATACCAGATGAGTTTTAAACCATCCCTTTGTCCATCACAGGGCAGTCTTCACTGTGTGAGCTGCCATCCTGTTGGTCTCTTAGTAGCCATGTGGACTACAACATATGTTCTTTTAGACCTTCAGACTTCTGCGTTCAAGAGTTCTTAGTGTGTGTGTGTGTGTGTGTGTGTGTGTGTGTGTGTGTATTTGTAGCCTCAAACTACAAGAGGTGTAAGGCCATTTTGATATGTCAGTAGAGTCATTCAAGTGAAACATGGAAGTTTCTAGCATAATAATGAAAATTAAAACACAAACCTGAAACACAAGCCAAGGCTGGATATAAAATTTGCTTGGTAGAGTGCCTCCTAACATTTACGAAATCCTAGGTTTGGTCTCCAGCAACCCAAAGAAGCGAGGGTGGGGGGAGTATGGTGACTTTAATCCTAACAGGAGCTACAGGTAGGAGAGTCAGAAGTTCAAGGTCATCCTCAGCCACGTAGAGGTTCGGAGGCCAGCAGCCCAAGATTCAAAATAAGCCCCCTTCAAACAAAAGGAAACGAAAGCACCCATGGGATGGATGATGACAATGTTCTTTTGTAGACAGCAGTCACTCAAAGATGTTCTATTCCTATGAAGTCTCATAGTAAAGAATAAGTAGGATTTAAAGGTAGTATTACAGGAATGAGTCGTATCCAAGGTATGTTTGCCCAGCAGTAAAGTTGGAGGTGCCCTGATTGTCCATTCTGATGTCAGTAAATGCATGTCAGTTGCCTTTTCATGCCTCTGTTTGTAGGCCAGCTGAATATGTTAAGGTGTTTTTGCTTCTGAAAGTATTTGAATAATCCAGGTAATTACAACTAAAGCTTCCCACATCATGTCTCCTGACCTCTATCCTGTAGATATTCTGTAGACCAGAATACCTTTTCAAGTCATCGCAGGAGAAAGGGTTTACCAGGTGTTTTCACTTTCTAAAATAAGTTGCCATTTCCCTAATCTTCTCTCATAGTGCCTCCTTGCTCAGGGCTCATCCCTCCAGCTGATCCCACGAATCAGCCTTTGTTTTCTGTACCCAACCTCATATTGTTCTGTAAAGCAACTCCAATGTCCTTGAACTCACAACAACATACCTTTGCTTCTCTGCCTTGTCTCTTGGAGGCTGTCAGCATCACCTCTGATGATTACTGTTGGGCTCAGCTGACTTTCACCACTGTTTTCTTTTCAAGAATCCATGCTAATGGAGATCTACTGTTAGTTTGGAAGGTTGGATGAAGTCAAATGTGTCAACACATTTTTAAGCTTACTTTCAATTTTTTAAAAATTTGATTCTGTAAAATTAGAACGTATTCCATAGAAAGTGATTTTGAACTCAAAGGCATTTCTGGATTATGATGTGAGCTCTGGATGGTGCTGGTCAGTTACACAACTCCAGGTTATGTGCCCTGCCATGAGAATGAATAAGCTGCTCTGTCATCTGTCATGTTGCTAAGCAAACGTTGGCACTCAATGTTTCCAACTTGGTACTTTTCAATTTACAGTATGTGATGGAGTGCCACTGTACACCAAAGAATATCTGTACACAGTAGGTCTATGGGATGAAGTGCTACTGTACACCAAAGAACATCTGTACACAGTAGGTCTATGGGATGGAG
>OU015756.1:9478370-9495545 GCA_907169655.1 Acomys percivali
TGTGTGGCCTTGCATTCCCTCCAGGGTCTCCCTGGTCTGTGTGGCCTCGCATTCCCTTCAGGTCTCCCTGGTCTGGCTTGTCTTCTGTAAGTCAATGCTCTATATTAGTGTACACGGCACAAAGAGCTTTTAGGTTGAAGAAATGGTAAACGCTCTGCCATACCATATGTGATAATGACCACCATTCCTAGATTTCAACTCATCATTTGTGTGTTTACGTAAGAACTGGAAAGGGGAAAGCCCACAGGCTGCCGCCGTGCACAAAGAACCACAGGCAACTAAGGAAAAGCGGAAGCAGGAGAGGTGATCTTCCTCCACAGAGGGTACCAATTGCTGTTCAGTGTCAAAAAGGTCAGCCCTGAAGACATACATACAAGTAGCCTCATAGTGATTGAGCTGGCTATATTTAGGAATATATATGAATATATGCATATGTATTAACAATTAGGGGAAAAAAAGAGGCCAGTGTCCCCTTCCCTCCACTGGGAGGTGCAGATTTCATGCTCCATAACAAGGTCAGCTTGGGAGTCTCTGCTAGGGTCACCGCCATAGACTCCCGGGAGCCTATGCTGTCCTAGAGATGCACCCCCAACAATTTCTATTCTCTCTCCAAGTTCTTCCCCTCACCCCCTCTTCCCCTCTCAGACAACCTGATCCCGCCCCTGTTATCCTCCCTACGGCATCACTCAGTTCCCTCCCTTCTATTTCAGATGTCCTATTGTATTAACCATTCTGAGTGATACTCAAGCATCTTCCCTTAGGATTTCCTTGGCTTCTTTGAGTCTATGGATTATAGTATGTTTATCCTGTACTATATGGCTAATATCCGCTTATAAGTGGATACATACCAAGTATGCCTTTCTGGGTCTGAGTTACCTTACTCTGGATAATTTTTAGTTCCATCCATTTGCCTGCAAATTTCACGATGCCCTTGCTTTTAATAGTTGAATAGTATTCATTGTGTAAATGTAGTATAGTTGTTGGTCTTTTTTTTTTTTAATCCATTCTGTGGTTAAGGAGCATCTTAGTTGTTTCCTGTTTCTGGCTATTATGAATGAAACCTTCAACCCAAAATGTGTCTTTTCTACAAGAAGTATAGCGGTAAAGATGAAACAGAAGTTGAAGGAATGTCAAACCAGTGACTAGCTCAGCTTGAGACCCACCCCACAGGAGAAGACAGACCACTATCACTATTAATGATACTCTCCTATGCTTTCAGACAGCAGTCTAGCTTAACTGTCTTCTGAGATGCTTTGTTTAGCAGCTGATGAAGACAGATGCAGAGAATCAAGGTCAAGCAATGGGTTGAGCTCAAGAAGTGTTGTGGAAGAGTGGGAGAAAGGATAGAGGGAGCCTAAAGAGGTCAAAGGCACCCCAGGAAGACCTACAGAGTAATCGAACCTGGGCCATAGAGGCTCACAGGACCGAACCACCAACCAAAGAGCATGCACGGATTGAACCTAGACCTTCTACACATGTATAGCAGATGTGCAGCTTGCTTATCATGTAGGTCCCCTAAAATTAGGAGTAAGGGCTGTCTCTGACTCTGTTACTTGCCTCTGGGTCACTTTCCCCTAAGTGGGCTGCTGTGTCAGTCCCTCCTAAGAGAGGATATGCTTAAGTCCTGCAGTGACTTGAGATGCCAGGGTGGATTTTTATCAATGGGAGCCTCCTCTTCTCTGGGCGGAAGGAGCAGGGGCAATGGGAGGAGGGTGTGTGAGGTCAGATCAGGATGGAAAGTGATTAAATAAATGGAGAAAATGGGGCCCATAAATCAGAAGGAGAGTTGGGAGAGAGGAAAGGCAATAGAGAAATGTAATTATATTATAATCTCAAAGCTCTAAAATAGACTATGTCTTTTAAAAAAGAAAAGAATAATATCAAATTATATTCTCACAGAACCACCAGATTGACCATTTTTCTTATGACTTATTCCAGAGATACTGGATTTATGAAATGTGTCCACATCAACCCAAGAGCATCTATCTGACCTATCCTACTTTGTACACTACACTAAGAAGAACTCAGTTAACAAAAGGGCACACACAGAATAATGTGAATTGTTATTATCAACCTCATGTGTTCTAGATATTCAGGTAACCTGGGAGGTCATGCTGAGGTGTGAAATCCTGCAGAGTGTTTCTCAGTCTTTTTAATTTGTTTATTTATTCACCTTACATCCAGATCATAGCCCCTCCCTCCTCTCTTCCCAGTCCCACCCTGCCTCCTTTCCCCACCTCCTCCCCTATTCCTTGGAAAAGGGGAGCCGAACTAACCCCCCACCCCCAGCTCATTAAGTCACATCAGGGCTGAGCACTTCCTCTTCCACTGTGGCCTGGTGAGGCAGCCATGCCAGAGGGGAGTGATCGAAAAGCAGACAGTGAAGTCCTTGTTAGAGTCAGCCCAGGGTCCTCTTACTGGAGGACCTGCATAAGGTCTGAGCATCCCATTGGCTACCTCTGTGCAGGGGCCGAGGTACAGTCCACTCATGGTCCTTGCTTGGTGCTTCAGTCTCTTCAGTGCTCCTCTTGACCCTGATAGGTTGGCACAGTTGGTCTTCTTGCAGAGCACCTGTTACCTCTAGGTCCCTCTATCCTTCCTCCACTTTTCCACAAGACTCCCTAGCTCTGCTCGGTGTTTGGCTGTGGGTCTCTGTATCTGGATTTGCCGCTTCTCAGTCTTAGTCTCGGTTGGGTTGGTAGGACTCTGAGGAATCCTGAGGGTTTGCTCCATCTAGTGGAAGTAGTTCTTGATTGTGGGTAATGCCTTCACCAAGTAAACAGCCTGGGTAAAGTGATTTACTCAGTGAGACAGAGTAGAAATAAGGGATCATGGAAATCTTAAGGGTTGAGAGAGGGTTTTTGCCCGGAAGTGACATGACTTGTTTACGAACTACACAGGATCCCTGAGCAGCCAGTAGACAAGATCTCTCACAGAGACAGTCGATGGTGAATTTTGATGCTTGATTTTTATTTTAGCCAGAACTTTTAAAAGATTACGTATTAACATCAGATGGTGAACCTGGTGCTGAGCAGTAACTTGTGGCTTGGTCAGGGAGGCAAATGGAAGCACATGGAAATGGTAACATAACATAACAAAGAACGTATTGCAACTGGACTGTTATCACAGTTGCAAGGAGAGGTTAGTCAACAATAGGAAGCATGGCGCTTGAAAACAAATGTGGAACTAAAGTATTTCTCAAGCACTGTCACCCTCTTCGCTCTTATATCTGGTGAAAGACACCTGACTCTTCTGGCTCTATTTCTCAAAGGCAGACAAGGATGGTACTAGTCAAAGAGGACATTTCTGATTAACATGGCAGTGGAGGCTGTGGTTCTTAAAAGCTCTGGATCGTTTCTTCATAGCCATCCCCTTCCTCACCTCTTCATGTGTCCTGAGGGGTTTAAAGTTAGGATGACTTACTCATTTCTCAAGCAGTTCTTACTGCATGTTTTTAAAATCTATTTACCAAGTACAAACTCTGACAAAGGTCGCACCTCTGTTCTTGTTCTTAAACTACAGGGGGTCTGGCATGCATCCTACCCTTTGTTGCTACCTCAACCTTTCCTTGGCACTATCTTACTGAGGACAGCTGGTGTCTTAGAGGCATACACTGTAGCCTTGCCTCCGAGGAAGGAAGGGGCTGACAACTGGCCACAGGCAGAAGGCCAGTGAACGCTGAGCTTAAACTCTAAGAATTGTGACCTTTAAGTGCAAAAGAATCTGTTGAGCATCTCAAATGCTCGTTAGAGACATCTGCGTCCAGGGCACCTCCAATGAGTGTACTGCACAGAGTGGATGGTGTTGCAACGCTTTGAAAACCTTTTGTGTTTGCAAGTGTGCTGCAAGAAAGTGAACACTCTTCAGAGCTAGGCTAGAACCTTCTCTTTCATAGCACTTTTCTCTAGGTAATTCTTAGAAATAATAGCTTTACTATGATATCTTGTAGATGCTTATTAAAAATAAGGCAAAAAAAAAAAAAAAAAAAAAAAAAGAAGGGAGGGCTCAGTGGTTAAGAGCACTGGCTGCTCTTCCAGAGAACCTGACTTCCACATGACAGCTCACAGATGCTCAGTTACAGGGATCTACTGCCCTCTTTTGGCTTCCACAGGCAACAGTCATGCATGCACATCGATGCATAGACATACATACAGGCAAAACACTCATACACATAAAATAACTATTTTTTTTAATCTGGAAAATTAAGTCTGGAAATAGAATGAAGTGCTCCATTTCTACAGAAGGAAGATCGGGGTATGCTTTCCTTAGGGTCACATGCTACTGCAGCCACAGTTGTTAGTTACTAGGTTCCTTTTCATTCAGTCTTAGAGCTCTTGCAAGAAGCAAAAAGGCATTGACTTGAACCCTTGGGGGCTCCTGAGGCCAGTCGGGAACTGTGAGAAGTAACTTTACACTATTGATTTGTTGGTTTACAGTTAATTTTAGGATGAAGAGGAAAGAAGAGACTTAATGTTCAGATTGCTGCTGGCTATTCCTTCATGGGCCAAAGGCCCACAAAGAAAGGAAGTAAGAAATCACTAGGAAGGAATCAACAGAGATTTGTAATAAAGAAATAGGAATTGAATCATGGAAAATATGCTAAAGATATTTGATAAGACTCTAGGGAGACATTTAAAATAATCAAGAGGTTACAGAAGTTATCATGATCTGAGAAAACAAAAAAGAAAGAGGGGGAGGAGGAGGGGAAGGAGTGAAAGAAAAAAACAAAAGGAAGAACAAATATTCCTGCAGAAAACCATCAGTGCTATTTATCAGTGAGATTCTCTTGAGATCTTTCAGGCTGTGCTAAGTTTAAGAATGGATAGTTGTGACGTTGTGCCTCCAGCAATGTCTTTATCAAAGATAAGTACAATCGGATATTCCCTTTCCTTCGGTATGTCTTGCATATCTGTGTAAATCCACGCACCATTAATTATCTTCATAATTTCCAAGGTTTAGTTTTATTTGGTGACTAGAATGACAGAGTATGGCGTTCCAGAAAAGATCTCTCCCCACATGGGAAGTGGTGTGTATCTGGATATTGTCTAAGTAAGTGCACAGAAACTGTCATATAAAGGTGCCACATCTGGATGAAAGAGTAATTCCTGTGGTTCCAGAAGAGTCTGTATGGATGCCAGTTGTTCAAGTATCTCACTGTGTTCTTTCACTAGTGACTAGCAACGCTGAAGTACTAAGAGAAAACGGGAATGTTTAAACTAAAAGGGGAAAGATTTTTAAATTATAGGAGAACCAGAAAGATGAGGATTGGCTTGAGTTCAAGTCTATCCTGGATTACATAGTGAGTTCTAGGCTAACCTGAAAAAGAAATAGAGAGCAACAAAAAATGAACGTGCTAGTTTATTTTTAGTCATGATAGAATTCTACAGGAACTCTCTATCTGCATCTAAACCACTCAGAAAATAATTGTGTTTTCCCTTCAAAGAATATTGATAAGGCACATAATGGCATTTCTTATGGATGAGGCGGCCCTTCACGTCTCATCCCCTTGGGCTCCCCACATCCAAGGAGGGTAGTACTGAGTGTGATTCCTCTAATAAATAATGAATAGTCTGCCACTTGGGAATACACAGACAAACATATTTATGTATGCATATGACATTAGAACAATATGAAAGGAAGGCTCTAAAATTACTGTTTAAACAGAAAATACACAATTGTTATGCTGCATTGTAATAAAATTAACAAATTGTACATTTAAACAAACCAGTAATTAAATAACCATAGGGATAAAACAAATTATCATTAAATCAATGATTCAAATTATATTAGCACATGTTTAGAATTTGTGATCTTGTCCTTTCTTATTGGTTAAATGGAACAAAATATAGAAAGAGAAAGTGTAGAGGTCAGACATCTGAAAGAAGCGGGATACAGTGCTTGGGTTATTTAAAGCACATGCAGATTAGCAGCATTAGCATTCCTTCAGTGTGACAGTCTTGAAATATTTGAGTTAGTAAACATACTACATACTTTATACGTGTGCCTTGCTATTTGTAGTGGCCCATATACAATCTAATTGACTTTGGCACTCCTTCTAATAATCAATTTTATAGCAACTACAGAAAAGAGTAATTCACCTTAATTCCTTGGTAACATTTAAAGAGCTAATCTCAGGTAACATACCCTTGCTACAATAAAAGGAAGTTTTTGATAATGGCCTTAGAAAACTAGAGGGAAGAATATTTATAGTTAGATTGCATTTTTGTCTAAAGAGTATTGTTTCCTGTGTGTGTGTGTGTGTTATGTTTTCGTGTACACACAGACTTTACAAAGGAAGAGTAGAACTGCCTGCTTCAGTTTTATGACTGTTGAAATGAAACCAACACCAGGCTATACTCTGCAAGAAGAGACTCTTCATCCCATATAATTGTTGCAGAGTATCAGTTCATTCGCTGTAATCTATAGCTAATGGCATACAATAATATTGATTAAGGCAATAAAGCTGGGAGAATTAGAACATTCAACAGTGAATGAAATTAATCTCTAATGACTATTCTGTTTACAGGTGCATGATGCAGATCTTAAAAACAGCAACTGCTGTCTATTTCTAGATATCACAAATTTTAACACTTTTCCTAACTGATAATCATCCATCCTCTTTTAGTGCACAGCCACATCTCTGTGCCTCTCTATTTTAAGATAGGCGTGTAATTCACACTGGGTTGGGTTTTTAATGTCCTTCACTGGAAAAAATGAAAACATATTCATTTGTCATTCATAGTGCTATAAGATAACATTTGATCATTCTTTCTTGTTCTTTTCTAGCCTTGTTGCCACTTAAAACAACAAAACTGTCAGCTTGTCTACAATATGACAGGGAATTATTTGAGGGTCATTCCGTCTTTACTGTAACACTTCTAGGCAGTTGTCTTTTGTGTATTTAAGGAACTTTTGTACAGTCTCAACCAGACATCTATTAATCCACTGTGTGTTAATCGTTAATTGTGTATATTAAGTGTGACTCTAAGCCAGTAAAATTAACTTTTCTTTTCCAAGAATCATAAAACCAAACAAGCATTCTACAGCACATATGAAAAACTATGAAGGGATATATAGGTATTATTAAATCTAACCATCATCCTATCTACAAATCTACTTCCTGTCTGTTAAGACCAATTTTTCACATTAGAGTACCAGAAACATTTGCAGTTCTTTAAATCAGTATGGTTTTTTATTGTTCATGGAGTAAAATTTGAATCACATCCATAGGCCTCCTCTTCTTTTAAAAATATTTTTACATATACATTTATATCATTACACATATATGCAATAAACTACCTATAGCAAGAACCATGACACAATCAGGAATTATATAAAGGTTACATTCTTAGTGTTTTGGCTATTTGTATGTGGCAGTCTTGAAGAAAACATCTTTACTACCTTGGTGCATCTAGGATTCTGAATGTAAATCACTCTCAATCACGTCTTGTCATTATTAACTTTTTTTGTCATTATTAACTTAAAACACCTATCTAGACCTAAAAACATCTTAACCCCTAAACAACTAAACTTCATTGTAAAACTAAGATACCTGGCATTCAACCCTATCAGAGACTTGAGAAGGAATAAACTTGATTATCTGAGTATGTCAGGAGTGCAGGTTAGTAGCTGTCCAAATGAGAAGATGACAGAGGCAGTTTGCTATCTGAATAGTCACCAAAAACTCTGATATTGGAGCATCTTCAGCCTTCGGGACCAGTATATCTGACAGACATATTTGTCAGGCAGGAACTATTGAGGACTTGCTTCCCCTGTTTCTTAACTGGCTCTTGATTGTAGATAGGAATACAAGCAAGCAACTGAGGAATTTCAAGTTTTACTTCGTAGATTACTCGCGCTTACTTTTTTATCATTTGGTTTTAGACAATAAGCACTTATGTAAAAAGCCAGTCTGGATGTTATTGCCCTTAATACACCTGTATTAGGAAAGTGGACACCGGAATGTTTTGGGTTTGATGCTTGGTTAGTATTCTTAGATCCGTTTGCTCCAGGTTCAGTGAAGGACCCTTTCTCAAAAGCTAGAGCAGAGAATAATTGAAGAAGGCATCTGACATCATCCTCTGACTTTCACATGCACAAGTTTATGCACATGAGCACATTGTAGATAGGTACTTTCAGGTACATACACACACACACACACACACACACACACACACACACACACACACACCATGCATTACACACACACACACAGATACATTACACACACGCACAGTAGGCTAACTAGTGTCCTCATCATTAATTATATATTGGGTAAATAATGTATATGGATTGTTTTATTAGATATTAAACTGGGAGGACTGTAAAGAACTAGTCCAATACTTTAACTACTTTATCCATTCTAAAACATTCACCTGTCTTAGAATTAAAATGTTGAACTGAAGGCACTCTGTAAGATGTGCCACACTTAGATTTACTGACTGAGTATTTGAAGTTCCTGATGGACACAGCCATCAAAATAACAGATAAATTGGAGTGAATTTTACAGAACTGGAGTGATTTATTGTTAAATGTGCGGTTATAATATTTAGGGGTTTGGTTGGAATTTCATAACATTACAAACATTTGTTCCTTCAGGTTCTGGCAATGGGTTCATGATTCCTGGAGCATTTTGATGTATACGCTTTCTGCTCATGCTCTGCATGTGGTTCATTGTTCGTGTTGTGACTTGTGAGATCTGACTAGCCTTGGCTTCCCTTCTAGTAATCTACAACAGCGGTGGAACACAGTACTTCACCTTTACTCCTGGTGTTGTTTGAAGCATTTGCCGATTTTGTTATTACTTTTACCTTTTGACCAGCCAAAAACAAAAAGTTTAATTTTTTCTTTAGTGATCAAAACAACAACAAACTTTAGTTCAGTTTAATTTATTAAATTTACTTCTGAAAAATATATGTCTCTATCCCTTCTTCCACAAAGATCCCTGACCATTAGATGCCGCAATATCCAGTTGCATGCAATTAACATTATACAGGCTACACGTACATACATGTGTGTATGTATAATGTGTAATATGTGCATATATATATATGTATATAAAATCAACAATTAAAAAGAGGCCATGTGTTTGAAAGAGAGATAGAAAGAGAGGGGGTAGCACAGGAGGGTTTGGAGGGAGTAAAAGGAAGGGTGAGATGAGTTAATTATATTAAAATATAAAATATAAAAAATTAAAAAGTGATTTTTAACTGCCTGGCATAATGGCACAGGCCTTTAATCCCAGCACTCAGGAGGCAGAGGCAGGCGGGTATCTGTGAGTTTGAGGCCAGCCTGGTCTACATGGTGAATCCAGGACAGCCAGGGCTGCACACAGAAATCCTGTCTCAAAAACCAACAACAACAAAGTGATTTTAAGAAGCAAATCTAGAGCAGTATATACATTGACAAATGTCTATCCTCTTTCAGTCCACATTAACTGGGAAAATATGTGTTCTTCCTAAGAAACAGAAGCAAATGCCTAGAGCCTTGGCAGAGTTCTGTGGGAAACACACCAAAATTTCCAAACAGCTTCATAATAGGTCTTTATGTTTTTTCCAAATGTTTGTCTATGACATGCCTTGGCATTAAGACTCTGAAAATAAGTTCACAGGTATCTGTGATTATTTTTCTTATTTATTCAATAAAAATGGAATGTTTTCATTTGTAGAAGGAGTAGAAAATATTCATATTTCAAATGTACTCTTGCTGGTTCTTACCTGTTTAAAAATTGTTATTTATTATTATTCACTCACATTATATCCTGATTGTTATTTCCTTGCTCATATCTTCCCATTCCCACCCTCCCTTCCTCTTCTGTCCTATTTCCCTCTCATAGACCTCTGATGGCAAGGCATAGGAGGTAGGGGACATCTCCCCCATAGTCTGACCACAGCCTATCAGGTCTCATCAGGATAGCCTGCATCCCCTTCCATCATGTGCCCTCAACGCATCACCCCTTCCTCAGCCAAGGCAAAGTGATCAAATGGCTGGCACCACAGTTCATGTCGGAGGCAGCCCCAGCTCCTCTGTCCCCAGCCCTGCTCTGACCTCTGTGGAGAATGAGCTGTCCATCAGCTATATCTGAACAGGGATCCTTGGTTGGTGCATCAGTTTTTGCAGGCTCCCTCAGGGTCCAGATTCACCAGCCGTGATGGTCTCCTTGTGGAGCTCCTGACCTGACCCCTCCAGGTATTTCTGTCATCCCAATCTTCCATACAACTCTCAGCACTCAGCAGAGAGTTCAGCTGCCAGTCCTGGCATCGGTAAGAGGATTTTATATATGCATGAGGGGCACCTGGCTACATCTAATCATTGACCTTCCTCTAATCTAATGCATGTTGTCAGTATCTTCCTCATCTTTAAACTGTTTCACATCATGGCTCTATGATATTAGTGGCATCTACAGGCATCAGATTCTCATGAAAACATCTAGAGGTGTATATTATGATTTTCAAAATAATTTTATAGGATCTCCCATACAACTTGTTCTTGTATGAATTACCTTCAAAATTTTACATCCAGAGAAGTGTCTGATCATGGCATTAAGTCACCAAAGCAGCATAGAATTATTATGCTTCATATAGAAACACACAGCTAGTAAGTATGAAATACAATCAGGACTCAGCTAAGAATGAGGCAGAAGTGTGTCTCTTGGGCTGGCACTAGTATTTTCTGCAACACATCTATTTTTTTCCTCTAAAAATTAATCCAATGAATAGAAAATGTAATATATAAATATTATATCAAGTGCAATATTTTATGAACTGTGCATCACACATGGAAAAGAATTTCAATCATACCAGCCAGAAAAATAAAACGACATTTCACAGGAGTGACAGCAGAGAGCTAGAGCTCTCTTTCAAAGCCACTACTTTGAATCCTCTGTTTCTTTATGTATAGCATGGAAATTGTGTATAGTTTCCAAGGCCCAAGAAGACTGTAAGGATTAAATGTACTTTTATATCTAAAGTAATGCTGCATGTTCACAGGGTCTTTTCATTATTGTTTAAGCAGCCATGGCAGCCTTCAAGAGGTGGGATGATTTCCTGCCAGAAAATAATGTGACCTCTAGACACAGGAAATGCTTGATTTTCCTGCTCCTGTATAGAGAACATTAGATGATGGCTGCTGGGAACGGTCAATTTTCATTAGATGGTCCAAGCAGGCTGCCTGGGATGCAGTGGATAGGCCTGGAACCATGCACATTCTGGTAGCACTAAGTGGACTCAGTTGCTTTAATATAGAGTAATGAAATTAGGCAGGAAAAGTAGGAGGAAGGCTATAGAAGGAATTGGAGGGAAGAAGGAAGGTGGAAGAATTAACATCTTGTCTAAAATATTAATTCAGACTAAAGATTTTTGGAAAAAAATTTTATACATAAATATGATGTGCTCCATTCAACTACCTTCCTTCTCTTTTCTCACAGAACACAATCAATTGTTTTCTTAAACAGATGTGATAATTAAAAGAGGTGGTCAAATGAATTTATAAATAAAATGTTATGGTAGAAGAGGACAAAATGAAGAGACATAAAAACATTTGTCATTTTAGCAAAACAGAGTCACAAAAATTTCTCACAACCAGGCCAGTGGAAAGGATGGGGATTGATATTTGTAAATAAAAGAAAATAGATCCTCAGCTCCCCTGTGTTGTGGGTCCTGCAATCGTTCTGGGTCTCTGGATGAGCGCTGGGTCAGGCCAAGGTATCCACAGCCTTCTGGGTTTCCTGTCAAGTTCAGCCAGGGACACTGGGCCCGAACCACCTGCCAAGCTCAGCTAGGATCTCAGGGCCTAAACCATCTGCCGAGCTCAGCTAGGAATTCTGGGCTCAAAATGCACCCAGGGTCCAGCCAGAATTTTTGGGCTGGGACTGCGCACCAAGCTCAGCTAGGGGCTTTTGGCCAAAGTGTGTACTCAGCCATTAAAAACAAGGAATTCCCGAAATTTGTGGATAAATGGATTGAGCTAGAAATGATCATAATGAGTGAGTTAACCCAGAAGCAGAAAGACTCAAATGGTATATACTCACTTATATCTGCATACTAGCCCAAGGGACATGTCCCATGAAAGCCTTCACTTACCAGGAAACTGGGACAGAGGGGAGGATACCCTATTGGGACTCTAGATGAGAGAACCATGGGAGAATAGCAAAGTAGAAGGATCCAGTGGGTCCTAGAAACCTACAAGTAGAACAGTATGATAGGCAGATTTGGGCCAAGGGGTCCCGCTCAAACTAAGGCACCAGCCAAGGACAATACAGGCGGTAAACTTTAAACCCCTACCCAGATCTAGCTAATGGTCAGAACAGTCTCCACACTTGAGTGGAGAGTGGGATATGACTTTCTCACGTACTCTGGTGCCTCACATTTGACCATGTCCCCTGGAGGGGGAGACCTGGTGGCACTCAGAGGAAAGACAGCAGGTTACAGAGAAGACTTGATACCCTATGAGCATATACAGGGGGAGGTAATCCCCCTCAGGAACAGTCATAGGGGAGGGGAATAAGGGGAAAATGGAAGGGAGGGAAGAATGGGAGGATACAAGGGATGGGATAACCATAGAGATGTAACAAGAATAAATTAATAAAAAATAAATTATATATATATAAAAAGAAAATAGAAATACATGTATTTTGAAAATGAACAGTAGATGCTGTTTAGATGTGGACTCATACAACTCTGCAGATAGGAATGTTTATTATTGATTTAGCCAATAAGCATTATTTATATATGTTATGTATAGAATATCATACTAATAACCATTAGTTGTATTAAACATTGTGTTTACATGAATAATATATTGATTTTAAATATTTAGATTTATTGATGAAAAGCAAATTAAATAAGTAGGTAATCATGAAAATAACCAGTCCTATGTCTGGGCAAAAAGACATTTTTGGTTGTGAAGCAAATTCATTGTGAATAAAACTCATGTATCATCAGAATGTATGCTTTTCACATCTTCTTCTTTTTTAGTCTTATAAAAAAGCAAGCTGATAATAAATCAAAGAGCCATGTCCCTAGGAGGTGGCGATTACTTTCAATGTCAGATGTCTCCTCAAGCTATTATTAAGCATTTTGGGATTGTTTCTATAAAAATGTCTTTATTTTGTATCATACCTTTAAGTTCTATTCACAGCTCCTACAAATTAGAAAGACTTTAGGAGATCCCTAAGTGTTAATAGTAAGAGGTAAAGAGTTTTGCTTATGTCTAAAAAGATCACTGATAAGGTAAATCTCATGGGAATAAAAAAAAAAAGATTATATATGATATGAATATACCCATGCAGAATATCATTCAACTAAGTTATGGAGTGTAAAATAAAATTAATGCATTAAGATTGGAAACTTCATTTAAGACTCCTTCTCTACAAAGGAACACCAACATCACTAAGTTTGTTTTCACAGTTCTCCTTATTTAATAGCAGCAATGAGAAAGCAATCATTGGTTGAGATTAATTCAACCTAGGGCTATAGATGTATAATTGTTTGACATACATTACAAATTAAATTGTGATTTGTGCCTCAAGTTCCTCTTTATATTTGTGAAATTTAAGCAAAGATCCTTATCAATATAGTAATGAAGTATGTCATTTGTCCATGAGTTACTCAGTCACCTCACCAAAAATGGAATTCAATATATAAGAGCTGAGCATGTATCAATTTGTTAGTCCTGATAATTGATGAGCACCTTGGATTGTTTCGATTTTCTATTTATCATAATATCTATCATCATTCATAATGCATTTCATTAGTTTCTTTTCTAAATTAGAATATATTGAGGATTATAATGTGTTTTGCTTATTATTTTGTTCTTTATGTAAGTCAGCTCACTTTATTCTGAGAGCTTTGGCAATGAATTTAATTTAGCTGAATTAAGTTGAGTCAGTTAACTAATTTTGAGAAAAGAAACAGGAAAAAAAAATCCATGAATCATCTACAACTGAGTTTAATAATTAATGATCACAATTTATTCTGATTGTCTTTTTCTTTTTCACTCAAAACTGTTTAATCTAGCTATATGCCTTCCATGGAGGATGCTCATTTTATAATTAAAGGGTCACGTTAAGTATTATATAACATGCAATTCTTTTGTTTTTATCACATCACTAAGGAAACTTTACCATATTAAGAACACAATTCTGCTACTTTCAACCATCTTATTCATTTATCCTTTACTTTTGTTTTCCAACCCCACTGTTTTGGAATACGTGTACTATATTAATTAGGTCTTTTAAAATGTCATCTTTTCTGCGGCTTTTAATACAGGATCTTATATTGTTTTTGAGTCATCTCACTTGAAAATTAAATTGTAACTAATTATACTTGCATGAATGAATGTGTGTACAATAGTAACTGAATTTCAATATATGTTAACTTTATCACATAAATATTCTCAAATGCAGCATGATTGGATGCAAGAAAATTTCAAATTGTCCTACAGGATAAGAATTTATTTTTCTAGACCAAATTTGGACCTCAATTCTGACCTAATGTGTATTTATTTCCCTTAAAGCAGTATCCCTAGTTTCATATGAAATATAATTTTAAGTTCTAGATGAGATTTCAAAGGAAATCATTCCTAACTGGGAAGACTGTATAAAACAGACTTTCAGCAAATATGAGTTCAGTTTTTAAGTTGCATTTGCATTTTTGCAAGACCAAAAATATTGTCCACTAAAGCAGAACACAATGCTTTAAGGTTTATAATTTATATTTTATAATGCCTTAAACAGCATCTCTGCACATAATTAAATATGCATTATTTTAATGACCTTAATTATTTTTTTATTCTTTTTTTATTTTATTAATTTATTCTTGTTACATCTCAATGGTTATCCCATCCCTTGTATCCTCCTATTCTTCCCTCCCTCCCAGTTTCCCCTTATTCCCCTCCCCTATGACTGTTCGGACCTTAATTATTTTTGAATGCTTATACTTGCATATACATCCACACAAATGCACTGGAAAATATATGTTAAATAAGCTGTGACATTTCTTCCTGAAGCTTCTTAGGTAGAATCGCCTCATCCTGTGGGCAGCTTCATCTAAGAAGCCGCCCTCACTCTGTATGGTTTTATGCTGCTGCGTTCATGGTGTTGTGACAATAGGTGACATAATTAACATTTGAGTGAAGTCAGGATTCCTTTTCATATTCCTTAAAATGTGAATTATGGTCATGGAAATCATAGGATTTAATACAAAGTCCAAGCATGTGTAGGGTGATGGCTGTGCTAGTGATGTGCAATTGCCATGTGAACAGCAACAACCAGCATCTTAAATGAAGGAAGTGTGGGCGTAAAAGACAGCTCAGCATATACATGGGGAGGAAGTCTCCCTCAGTCACAGTCATAGGGGAGAGGAATAAGGGGAAAATGGGAGGGGGGAATGGCAGGATACAAGGGATGGGATAACCATTGAGATGTAATATGAAAAAATTAATAATAAAAAAAAGACAGCTCAGAGGTAGTTCCAGCCCCTGAGAACCTGACACCTCATTATGACCTCTAAGGGCGGCATATACCGTACATGTGAGTGTTTACATTAAAGTGCACGCATACACAAGATAAAATAAATCCTTTAAAAATAAGTAAGGGTTTTTTTGTTTTGTTTTGTTTTGTTTTGTTTTTTTTGGGCAGGTGGATCGCTGTGAGTTCGAGGCCAGCCTGGTCTACAAAGCGGGTCCAGGACAGCCAAGGCTACACAGAGAAACCCTGTCCAGAAAAACCAAAAAATAAAAATAAGTAAAATAAAATAGCTGTCCAGGTATAAATACCAATGTTTCTCTCTAGTTCCAGATAATCAGACCTTTGAGACAGGATCACCTTGGCTCAGGAATGCAAAACAAAAGTTAAATACAGATCAGTATATTGGATAGCCACAATTATATTATGTAGGGACTTATCATCCTTGATCACCAAACTGCAGTTTCTCAGCATTCAGAACAAAGAATATTAAGGATAAACCTTTGACCCCCTCAACTAATATGTTTTCATCACTTGTCTACCTCAGGTCCCATCAGTAGTGTATTGGTGAATAATTATGGCAGCCGGCCAGTGGTGATGTGCGGAGGGTTATTATGCTGTATTGGAATGGTCTCAGCTTCTTACAGCAACACTGTGACAGAACTTTACCTCACTGTTGGCTTCCTTACTGGTAAGCCAGTTTCTTTTTTCATCTAGACTGTTTGAAAGGGATGAATAAGAAACAATTCTTAATGTTCTGTTTGAGTTTGTTTTCTTGAAACAAGTCTATTCTTAGGTGGTTCTTTTTAATCTTATGCATTAAAATAGTACCTATGGTAGGATTAAACATTTCACTTTAAGAAATAATTTTTAAAAAATTCATTACATGGTTATTTGTGTGTCATCCTGCAGATATGGAAACAGAAGCTGCTTGAGTTGTTTTCACTTGGTCACTTTTTACTCTTGAGGGAGTTGTGGTGGTGGTGTGACTACCTCCTGGTGTAACAACTCTATAAAACATATTATAGTCCTGTTTAGAGTATCTAACTTACCAGTAATAATAAGTTAAAAGTAGATATTTTAAGCCAAGTAGATATTTTCAGATAACACTGGTTAAGCATGAACAACAAAAGTCTTCACAAGTGTGCTTTTAGCTCTTTAGCATTAGTCTGTCTCTCCCTTAGTGAAGTACTTACAAGCACTCTTGCAAACCTTGAGAATGACAACACTGTGCCTTATGAGGGAGTCCCTTTCACTCAAAGCAACCTATACTGTGCATTATTTATATTACTTATGAATAAATTTCATTTAGAAATCTACATTTCATATTTTAAGAAAAATTGGACTTCAGTCTACTTAAGGCTACATCAACATTTCTTATTTTTGAGTGGAGATCAGTCTACATTTATACTTATTTGTACTTTGATGAAGAATAACATAGCTTTAGAGGCCAATGAATAGCAGCCATTGTGGTAAATGCTTATAACACCAGCACTGCGGAAACTGCGACAAGAGATGTGAGTCCTCTGGTAGTTTGGGCTGCACAGTGAGTTCAAGACCCACCTGGGCTACATGCTGAGAACAAAGAGCTACAGTAATATTGATGATAATTCTTTGCTTTTGGAACCACATTTTGTCCCTCTGAATTTTCTGTCTGGCAAAACATTTTTTTGATATTTTAAATATCAAATCTAAGTATTTCATATCAGAGC
>OU015756.1:9506603-9518940 GCA_907169655.1 Acomys percivali
TCTCTCTCTCTCTCTCTCTCTCTCTCTCTCTCTCTCTCTCTCCTTCTTACACACACACACAAGCTCAGGAAATTTCTCTAATGTTAAAAATAGTATATTGTCAGACCAAAGTTTAAACCTAGGTTTATCTAAAAGCAGAAGGAATCCCTGGGGTGCTCATTCAACTTCCAAATTCACATGGTAAGACCCAGATACAAAGGTGTAAATGTTATACTGGAAATTAGACCAAACCTCAGCCTGTAATATGCTTCATGATATTTCTATCAGCAATTGCCTTGTCTATACAGACAACATGATATCAAGCTGCCTGCTTCTCTTATCAGTTCAAATTACCTCAAACAATAATTACATAATAGCTAAAGTGTTTTCATAAAACCTTTTCTCATATAAGTGGTAATGTGTTGATATGACTCAAATGTAATATATTTCCCTGAATTGGAATAAAAAGTTATTTATTATAGCATAAACTAGTCCTATATTTGTTGCTACCTATGATATAAACAGTAAAAATTACTTACTACCAAACATGATAGTGTGAATTTCAGTGGCTACCCCATTTATAGGACTGCCCCAGAAGGCAAAAAATAATGTTTTAGAGATCAAAGTAATTTGGTTTGTTAGTACAATATATTGTTTTCATTATTTGAGAAAACATAACCTATATATGTACCTATTAAAGTTCGTCTGAGCATGCTCCTTATTTCATGGAGAACACAGCTGTTACTGCTTTTGTCATCTTCTCTTGTTGGACACTTTGAAGAGCTTATGCATCCCTCCTTGTTTGATGAGATCCATCTCTGTTCATTTTCCCCATGACATCATCTGTGATACAGATGCCCTTGTTCCTTGTCATTTACAAGAATAGTCTCCCCGAAGCAATATTTCAAGACAGAACTACATCTTCAAATATAGGAAAGGCCCTTCCGACTCCAAGCTTCAGAATTCTGAGATTTTAAAGATTTTAAAGAGGAAGGACAGCAGGTTACCAAGAAGAGATTTGATACCCTATGAGCATATACAGGGGGAGGTAATCCCTCTCAGGAACAGTCATAGGGGAGGGGAATAAGAGGAAAATGGGAGGGAGGGAAGAATGGGAGGATACAAGGGATGGGATAACCATAGAGATGTAACAAGAATAAATTAATAATAAAAATAAAGATGTTCATGGTCTAGAAGGCATCTTTAAAATAGGGATTTTTCCATATGGAGGAAAAACACATAATTGAATTTGATTTGATAGAATCTAGCAAAACAAATCTATTAGTCCTTGGCACTTGCCTTATGGAATTTTCCAAAAGTGCCTCAGGCTGTCAGGAATTAGAATTCACTTTGGTACCACTTTGTCAGCAATATAGTGCTACCACTGATGCAGGCCCACCACAGCTGTTTGCAGCTCCAAATGTCACTCAGACATTTTTAAAGTCTTGACATGTACTCTCACCACTTTTACAGACTGACTTATGTGTATGTAGCTCCGTGCTCTGAGTGAGTGCAAGCTTGATGACAGAACCCCTCTTTTTATTTCCAACATGTTTTTACTTCTATTTACCACACAAGCCCTACTTTCAGTTATGTTGACTTTATATAGTGAGTAAAAATATTTTCCTAGAAACACACTTAAAAGTCTTCATATTCAATATAAATGCATTTCTTCAATCATACTTTGCAAAGTCAAACTTTTAAACAATTTCATTGCCACATTTGAGAATTCTGGGTAAGTCACAGACAAAGTATTACACTACTAAATTTTGCACAATATATGATAGAATGATAATATCAAAGGCATTCTAGGTACCAGTATTATGTTAATAAATATATCACTGTTACTTTAATTACCCCATTGCCTATATCTAGACATTATTTTTAAAGACAATCATTTCCTAAACAATTGTCATCATTTAAACTAAGGACCCCACTAATACAATACTGTAAGAATATGAAGATATTTTAGGAAAAATACTATACTAATTCTATCAGGCAAAACGAGATACTTAACGGGTAGCTAATAACAGTGGAACTAAACCTTTGATACCAGAAAATAACGTTTACATCTACTATGCCTGCGCAAATAGCATTTCTAGACGTTTCTTCTTTTTCATATCCCTCCAGAAATCAACAACAAACACCCAAAATAATTCGTAATGAAATAAATCTCCAGAAGACGAGTGGTGATTCTTTGGAGGTCATTTTGGCAAAGCAGAAAAAACAATAGCACTAGCTATGTGTTTTTGGTAGTCCCTGGTGACATCTATTGTAGAGTCCACTGTTGTGTAGGTTTTTATAAACTGGCATGGCCCAGGAGAATCTTGTGTACATGTGGGAGACCTTAATGCTCCTCCAAGCAGATGAGTGTTGGTTATATTCAACCAGACTGATGCAGTGTAACCAACTGACATTGTCATTGTGACTGGAGACAGCGTCAGTACCTGTGACATTATCTTTCTTGTTAACGGCATATGCTTTCAATAAATATTTTCTCATTATAACTTTAAATTGGAACTAAGATTGCAGGATAAAAAGATATATGTAATATCTTGTTAAGATACATAGAAGATATACTTTACTTTAACCACAGCTACTTTTTGAAAGAATTCCTGAAGACAATGAGTTTCAGAGTTAATTTGTAAAATTATTTTAATTATAAATTATGCCTTAAGGTATAATTATAATTCACGATTTCAAAGTGAAACATAATGTATTTTGTTCTCTGTGTGTCTTTATGACCACTGAACAAACCACCACATGGTAACATAAATATGGGTGTTCCCTGAAATAGCAATTAAGGGAGCTTTGCTTGACAAATAAGGAGATTCGGTGGATTGTTTTTCACTTTAAGCCATGGCTGTGCCTGCTTCATCTTTATTCTAGTTAAACATTATGTGGACTTACTTAAATACAGAGTAAATTGTTTTGGTAATGAGTTCCTTTTTAAAGAAACTTTCTTGAGGTACTGAAACACTCAGGTCCTGTCCTGCTGCGGTGTCACATGGGCCTCATACTTCAGAAAAGGACCCACTAGAGTTGCTACAGTCCGCTGCTTAACAAAGTTGAAAGCAAATGCCCAATTCCTCTGTGAGAATACATGCTTTGCCTACTGCTTCAAATATGTTTCCAAGGCAAGGTCTCTTCTTTCCATCGAGACTGTAAACTTCTTGTGGACAAGGATGTCTCTAGAATAACACCTCTCATGCTCAGCATAGACTAATTCCTCTTGGAAATGAATGAATGGACCTTGATGGCTGATGGCCCCATGGTATTCTCTGATGTGGCCTAAGGCGTAGTAGGGTAATTCTCTGACTAGTCCAATCAGTAGGGTTGAAAGCACCTTGGACTCTTTTCTCTACTCAACATTGATTTTCTGTCCTCAAGGATTCATTTTAATTTCCTGAGTTAAACATGCCGCGCAGATCCTGAGAGGAGCAGCAGGTAAACTCTATGGTACTTACCAGTCACTTTTATTGTCTTTATAAAGCGATGTATGCTCTATTTAGGCTTCGTGGAAATATTGACAATCATTTTAATAGCTAAGGGTGCTACTTACTTTCCGAGATTGACCTTGCTCATGAATGCTCCTGTGTGCTGTGTTCTTTTTTTAGGGTTGGAGAGCAGTGATATAAAATTAGATTACCTTTTTGTCTGAATTATGCAACTTGAGAAAGTCTGCAACTATTTGAACTCTATTGGTACATGATCTTAATTATTGTTTATGAATTTAATTGCAGGTCTGTGTTTCTTAGGAAGTACATGAATATAAATTTCTATAGTATGCAAGAAAAACGTATATTGCTTATTACAGTAAAATTTATGTTGATGTTGAATCTTTGAAATGAAATCTGTAACTGCTTTTTCTTAATCATTAAATGCTATCCTATTCTATACTGATTAAAGCATAATGTCCAACTCTAGCCCACATATAAGGGCACTTTTGTGTTTGGGTGTAATTAACTGAGTAATGGCAATGGAACGACTAATGTCAACATGAAAAACATACAACCAAATCCTAATGGCTGAAAAGAAATTTCTACCATCTGTTTTTTTCCTACTTGTTGACCAGAGTCACATGGAGCGAACATAAACACCACAGAAGGATATTATTGCCTGGGAAACAGACGCTCTTTCCCTTTGACTTGACTTTACAACGATCTTTATTATTTGAACACTTTGAGAAGAGTAGCAAAATTAAGAGTAAAAGAATAAGATGTTCCACATAGTACTGACCTGTACACTTCCCATCACTCCCTTTTTAACAACCTCCAACAGAATGGTACCAATGTTAGTCAGCCTACACTAAAACTTTCATCTAATAGTCTGTGGGCAAGAGTTCACCCTCGTTGTTGAGCATTCTAGAATTTTGGACAAAATAGCATGTGGATACACCATAGTGTTTCATAACTGTTTTGTGGGAGGCATGAACAAGCAAGCATCTTCTTCACTCCAAATAAGACACCAAAAACAAATCAAGTGAATCTGCCCAAGTCTAGCTGGATGCGCCAATGGGTTGAACGTGTGACTTGATGGGGCGTTGGTAAAGGGCTCCTGACAGGAGTATGGATGGTGGCTTGCCCATTACAGGATTGCGGCTATATCAGCACTGTGTCTATTCTCCTTACCATCCTCAAATTTTGATTCTTATATATGGTGCTGTTATTCGGCTCACAAATTAAATGGTCTGTCCTATCGAGAGACTGACTCGTTATGCAGTCTGCAGTCTCCTACACTTGGTTGTGTTTCTTCATGTGAAATCCTTTCTGTCTGAGATTAAAGTTTTCTCTTTTTTCATTTGATTAGAATTTACATAGTGTATTTTTTTTTTTGCCCACTTGTTTTTAATCCATATATGAGCAACACGGGGATTTTTATAGTCTACATATAGTTTGGGGGCAAATCCTTCACTCATTTATCCTCTAGCTTCTAGCATTTTTCTTTAATTTTCAGTAGTTGGAAAATTATATGCAAGATGTAGCTATTTGATATGATATATGTTCTGTGTTTCTGTACTTCGTGAATCCTCAGTCTGTTGCTGCTCAGTGTCTGATAACAAGTTGGACAAATTCTCATTATTTCAAATGCTTTTCTGATTCCTAGTTTTTTCTACTTGTAACTTCATCATGCACATATTAGTACTCTGTGATTTTCACACAGTGTTTAGATGTTTTTTTTTTGTTGTCTTGTTCAATTCAGTCTTTCCTTTCACTCTTTGATTTTCAGTGTTTGAAGTTTCCTGGAAGTTTCCTCAAGCCTGCTTTCTCAGTGACCGGTATCTAGTACAGCAAAAAGCATGTCAAAGAAAAGCATTCTTCACTTCTGTCACCAGCATTTTCATCTCACACATTTCTTAGGTATTCATAGAATTTCATCTCTCTGTTTACATTGCCCATCTGCTCACTCATGATGCTTACCCATTATTCCATTAGCATATTAATCATAGATGTTGAAAATTTTTACAGTCTTACAATTCTAATATCCTGCTATATGTAATGAGTCTGGTTTGAACGCTTGCTCTAGTTCTGCACACTAGTGGTTTTGGGTTTTTGGTTTGGTATTATTTTATTTCATAGTAAGGGTTATGGGTGTTTTGTTGTTGTTTTGTTCCATTTGGTTTGGTTTTAGAGAGTGGAATTGTTTTGGTTTTATTTTGAACATTTTACTGTCTTATGGGCTTTTGTTTGGTTTGGTTTTGGTTTGGGTGTTTTGTAGCTAAGCATGATGCATAGGTAAAAAAGGGACTGTTGTAAATGGCACTGTACACAAAGTGTGGAAAGTCTTGTATATCCTTCTAAATAAGTCCCGGGGTTTTAAGGAACCTGCACTTTGTGGTTATAACCTTTGCACTTTCTGTTTCACTCCTGCATCCCTCCTTTAGGTCGGACAGTAATCAAGCTTAGGGCTGAAGTCAATAAATAATAAACAAAGGGAATATATGAAGAATCAATGAAACCAAGGTCTAGTTCTTTGAGAACATAAACAGGTAGACAAACCCTTAGCCAAACTAACTAAAAGGTAGTATCCAGATTAACAAAGTCAGAAATGAAAAGGGAGACATAACAGACACTGAGGAAATAAAAAGATTTGTTAGACCTTCAAAAACCTGTACTCCACAAAATTGGAAAATTTGGATGAAATGGATCATCTTCTTGATAGATACCACTTACAAACATTAAATTAAGATCAAGTAAACAATTTAAAGAGACTTAACCTCTAAGGAAATAGAAACAGTCAATAAAAGTCTCCCAATGACAAAAAAGCCAGGGCCAGATGGTTTCAGTGCAGAATTCTACCAGACATTTAAAGAAGAGCTAATACCAATACTCTTCAAACTATTCCACAAAACAGAAGGACCATACCAAACTATGTAGCCACAGTCACCCTGACACCTAAACCCCACAACAAAGAGCCAACAAAGAGACTTTCAGACCAATTTTTTTATGAACATTGATGCAAAAATACTAAACAAAATATTCACAAACCGAATCCAAGAGCAGTCTCACTTATTAATCAAATTCTCTTGATACATTCTTATCCTGAGCTATGTTAATTAGTAATACTAATTTTTAGGTATAGATTATCTTATGATTATAATACTGCAGAAAAATTATATTTGCATACAAAGGAGCTTGAGAAATGGTATAAATTTGTATTTTTTAAGATGAGAATCATAAATGTGGAAAGCATACTCAGTATAAAGCACTTGTGATGCCATCTAACTTTAAGTGTGTATATATATATTTTTTTATGAAGTGTAATTTTTAATATACTAATTTTTGCATATTATTTTACCTCAGTAAGATACTAACCCATTTGATAAATTAAAACTTTATGTGTAGTTCCTCAGTACCATATTAGTACTTTAATATAACACTGCTATTCAATAAAGGATGTATCTAGGAATTTTTTGTGAGTAATTGTGAATACGCAAAGTATATTATAAATTACTGCCTATATCAACATTTTTTTTATTTGAAACTCACTATCACATCAATTAAGAATAACCCTGGAACACCAGAACTCAGTCACAGTAGTCACATGACATGGTTGTCGTCACTCCTGAGACTGGAGCCACCCATATACTAGTGGTGGATGTCACCAGGTTTCATCCCTTTCTGAGGAGCTTTGGGCAATTGACAGTAATGTAGTCACTAGCACAAGGTCAAGTGAAAAGCTCCCCACCCATGCTCATAAAGACAAAGAGATGAAAGTAGGACGGTGACATGGAAAGACGTTATCCAATAGGGGAATGAGAAAGGGCATAAGATGAGCATTTGGAGGATGGACTTTGATTTAAGTTGTTACCTGGGCATCCCCCAGCGAGACTTCATCTACTTTATTGTACATGAGCAACGACATATATAATGGAAGCCTATCAACTGTGATTGGTTAGCACATTACTTTGGATTGGGTAGTAAGCACTCATAAGCACATAAAAGGAGACATAGAAAGGCAAAGCCCATCAGCAAGCTAGGATGCTACCTCAGAAGCTTACAGAGCACCAAATAGATTGGTCCAGAAAAGAAAATCCTCTAGCCACATGCTAATCAAAACACTAAATGTTCAGGACAAACAGTATTTAAAGCAGCAAGGGCAAAAGGGTTGAGTTGCATATAAAGGCAGACCTATCAGAATTAGATCCGATTTTTCAACAGAGATTCTAAAAGCCAGAAGGGCCTGGGCAGATATATTGCAGACCCTAAGAGACCACAGATGTCAGCCCAGACTACTACTATACCACACAAAACTTTTAATCACCATAGATGGAGAAAACAAGACAGCCCATAATAAAACCAAATTTACACACACAAAAACAGTTTAGGGGAAGCCATCATGTGCCATGTAAAATTGTATTACTCTGCAGGGCCACTGCATCAGGATCAACAACTATTTTCTTTTCTGTTTTTAATTTTATTTAAATAATTTATTCAAATTACATCTCAATTGTTATCCCCTCAGTTGTATCTTCCCATTCCTCCTTCCCTCTCTCTTCCACCCTATTCCTGTCCCCTAGGCATGTGACAAAAGGGGATCTCTTCCCCCACCATATGATCACAGCCCATCAGGTCTCATCCTGATAGTTTGTTAACTCTTCCTCTGAGTACTGCTAGGCCTCCCCATCAAGGGGAAGTGGTCAAATAGGGGGCACCAGAGTTCATGTCAGAGTCAGTCTCCACTCTCCACACATATGTGGAGAATGCACTGTCCATTGGCTAGATCTGAATAGGGAGGGAGTCTAGATTTACTGCATGCATTATCCTTGTTTGGTACAGTAGTTTGAGTACACTTCCCTGGGTCCAGATCCGCCAGCTTTCAGGGTCTTATTTTAGGGTTCCTGGGCCCTACTATTTCTCCATTCTCCCTTACCTCTCTCACATGGAGTCCCAGTAGGAAGTCCCAGTATCTATCCCCAATCCCCTGCTGAATGAAGACTCTCAGAGGACATCCTTGTTGGGCTAGTGTCCAATTATAAGTGACTATATACCTGGTGTATCTTTCTGGGTCTGGGTTAACTCAGGATGATCACTTCTAGTTCTATCCCTTTGCCTGCAAATTTCAAGATTTCCTTGTTTTTAATAGCTGAGTAGTGTTCCATAGTGTAAATGTACCACAGTTACTTTATCCATTCTTTGAGTGAGGGACATCTAGGCTGTTTCCAGATTCTGGCTATTAAGAATAAGGCTGCTATGAACATAGTTGAGCAAATGTCCTTGTTGTGTAGTGGAGCATCTTCTGGGTATATTCCAAGGACTGGAATAGCTAGGTCTTGAGGTAGCCCTATTCTCAATTTTTTTGAGTGCCAGATTGATTTTCCAAGTGTCAGCAACTATTTTCTCCCACATGGTCTCTCAATTTTCTCTATCCTGCTTGGCCATACGCACATGGTGGAGGTTGACTGTAAGGCTCTTGAGGTCACTTAAAGGACTTTGCTTTATATACTAAGTGATACAGTGTTTTTCTATAATTACTTTTTATAAAAGTAAAATTAAAAACAAGAAAGTATCACTGTAGAGAAATCTATGAATAAAACACAGTTTCCCATCATGTACATTGCACAGAAGAATACTGTGACCAAGACACATTATTCTGTCATGTATATTCCACCATGGCTGTTGATGTACGGCACTTAAATTTATAGTCTGCCATTTTCTCTCCATCCCAAGTCTCTTACTTCCCCTTCCCAGGACTATTTTATATCTAATCTTCCACTCCATTTCTTCCCACAGCTACTTAGCTTCAAATGCTAGTGAGATTTATATAAAGATACTCTAGCACTCCCAGCTATCCAATGAATTCCCCATTTTGTGAAAACATCAAAATCCTGATCTGTATTAAAAATTCTTCATTATCTATGACTGCATACTTTCTCAGACTTATTCCTTAAATCCTTCTATAATTTCAAATATACACTTCTCTTCTTACTTTCATAAATCTACTAATTCCTTTCCCTCATGCGGGTTCATGGGCCTGTAATCCTTTCTTCCATTTCTTGACCCAATGAATGACTACTGAGGCCCACTGGATGTTTTGCAGATCCTGACTTTTTCAATGAGACAATTACTAATTAAACCTCTAATAAGACAGAGGCTGAAATGGAATGCATGCATCTAATTTCAAATGAGTTCCTGAACAAAATGATTGGACTGAGGAAAAATAATACGTACTTGTTGGAATGGGGAAAAGAACATACAAATAGCAGAGTTAAATCTTTTAGATTAAGTATGGGATGGTCATGTTCAGAATGCTGTAGGATCATTTTGATATTTTTTTCCCATCAAGTGACCATCCCCTGATAGACTCTTATCCAACCATTATCACAGATGTCAAGGGTAAATTGTCCACCATCAAATAGTCACCCTCTCCTAGCCAATCATATGTTTTGATTTAACCCCTTTGTATAGTTAAAGGATTTAGTGACAATACTTAATTATAAGATACAGGGATAGTGATAAGACATGAACCTTTTAAACATATATTTTTATTTAAAATATATATACCACAAAATATTTAACATCAAGCATAGTGCTTGGGTCATTCTGTACTTGTCAGGAGTGAGCACACAATAGATATTTATAGATCTGTACCAGTTCTGAGTGTTTACAAGAACTCTTTGTGTAGATGAAGTTTGCATGTTGGCCATGCAATTATATAAGACTATGCCTCTAGTGGTTTGACATTTAAAAATAAAGATTTATTTATTATTTATTATTATGTATACAGTGTTCTGCCTGCATGTACACCTGCAGGCCAGGTGAGGGCATCAGATCGCGTTATAGATGGCTGTGATCCACCATACAGTTTCTGGGAATTAAACTCAGGACCTTTGGAAGAGCAGTCAGTGCTCTTAACCTCTGAGTCATCTCTCCAGTGCATTTTACTAGAACCTTATGATTTTTTCAAGACAGGGTTTCCTGTGTAGCCCTGGCTGTCCTGGAACTCACTATATAGACCATGCTGGACTTGAATGCTCAGGGATCTGCCTGCCTCTGCCTCCTGAGTGCACGCCTGGCAGTATGACTTTTATAAACATCTATAAGGTAATAGCTCAATCAAAGGTATAATTTTTTCCTTTTATTTTATTTTTTTAATTTTATTAATTTATTCTTGTTACATCTCAATGGTTATCCCATCCCTTGTATCTTCCCATTCTTCCCTCCCTCCCATTTTCCCCTTATTCCCCTCCCCTATGACTGTTCCTGAGAGGGATTACCTACCCCTGTATATGCTCATAGGTTATCAAGTCTCTTCTCGGTAAAGGTATAATTTATAAGCACATGTTCTTCATTATTACTTGATGGAAAACACAGCTGCTAGGTTTAAATTAAGTTCGTGGGACCAAGTCTTTTTCTATTGTTTCTATCAGATTTCTCTGTTCTAAACTCTTAAGCTCTACAGTTTTGTTTTGCTTTTAAATATGGAAAATGTATGCTGTTTAGAGGTACATACTTAGAAACCCAAGTCTATCCTTACAAGTTATAGGATCCCCTCTAGGTGGGTAAACTTAGATCAAAGACAGCTTCAACAAATCTGTGTCTATGACAAATCACGCCTTTGGCCAGGCCACTGCTGGGGTACAGCCTAAGAGGCTGTGCATGAACAGAATGACCTTTGTGTGGTTGGAAGATGTTTTTCTAGAGAAGTTTGAGAAGAGCGCTTGTTGGATAGGCAGAGAGGAAAAATCACTGCTGTGTATATTTCTAAAATTGATAACATTAAATTACCATTTCTATTGACTACATTTCCTCATTTCTAATTTGCTTTAATTGAGCTAACTGGGCCTTCGTGAGATTAAAATTTAAAAATAATCAGCACACCAAGTTTCTGACTTGTATGTAAGAGAAACAACACTAAAACAGAGTTTGTCCATTACCCTAAATTGAAGACAATTTAGGCACTTCTTATTTTAAGGAATAATTGAATATAAAGAATGACAGTATTTTCTGTAATGAAGCCAAGCTTTCATATATTTTTTTTCCTTCAAGCTTAATTAAAAGAAAATCTAATTAGAACAGTTGTCCACATTTTAAGAAGAAAAGATTTTCTTAATCTTGAATATGGAACTGTTATCCTAAAATTATGTCAACCTAAACTCTGGAGTTGTTAGATTTTTTACAATACTCAAACTTTGAATTCTGCATTATGAAAAATAAGCTGAAATATACTAATATGGTACAAACCATATGAATACTATTTTCAGAAAAAAACACACATGACTTATACTCATGTCCTACTTATCTAAAATGATCATAGTTTTCTCACCTTTATTTCATGTAACTCATTAGGTAGATAATTTTTTAAATGTACAAAGCTATAGTTAGGAGAGCAAACCATGATAGAAAGGTCTAAATATCTTCTGTATGCTCTTCTATAATACTTTATATGTTTCAAAGTTCTTGGTAACTATTACCCATTAAGTTATTTCAGTCCCAGGTATTTGGTGGCACTTTAAAAGTTGTGAGAAAGCCAGCAATGTTGAGAACATTGACAAACTGGCCAGATAGTGCAGGGAACTCATGTAGAAATTTCTAGTATGTTCTTACTGGAGGCCAAGATTGCCAGAAGAAAGTTCTGTTTTCTATTTGTTTGTCTCTCCTAAGTGAACACGTCCGCTGGGAGGCTGTGTCTATCTTCTGACAAAAACCGAGAGGAGACTTGGACATTTTGTGGTCAGGCCAACAAGACTGACCAACATCCACCTCCCCGTGTTTCCCTCTAATTCTTGGGAAAGACTTTTGAAAAGCCTGTAGACTGGCAGCCTGACGGTGCCCTATTTCATGCAACCTTCCTGCTCTATAGGCATTCTCTCCTCCCTCTCTTCCTCCCTCTCTTCCTCCCTCTCTTCCTCCCTCTC
>OU015756.1:9527329-9538739 GCA_907169655.1 Acomys percivali
GAGAGAGAGAGAGAGAGAGAGAGAGAGAGAGAGAGAGAGAGAGAGAGAGAGAGAGAGAGAGAGAGAGAATAATGAACATTTGACTTAAATGCCACTTTAGAAAATAAAGATAGAGATCCAAGAGGTCAGCACTGAGCACACATGGTATCTGATCTATAGGACTGAGAACCCTAGGTGCGAGGGGTCCACACAGTACAGAGCACAAGTGAGTCCAGCCTCAGGCCATCCAATTAGCCCTTGCAGGACGGGTGCCCAGTCCCCAGAGTCTGGACCCATACCTGCCTGCAAGCTGCATCTGTGCTCTATATCATAGACTCTGTATCTGGGACTGAACTGTGGGAGGTGAAGCACCAGACTCTTGAGCTGCTGGCCTGGGGAAAACCCAGGAAAATGGGTGGATCTGACCTCAGACCACCATGCCAGTCCACACAGGCACAGTATCTAAAGCCCAGCACAGGTTGTACTTCCACTCTTTCTCTCTCCCTCTCTGACTGAATGGTGCACTACAGAGAAATAGCATCAGTGTCCACTGACCCAGAGGAGGCCAAGAGTGTGGATCTGGGATAGATCTGACCTCAGATCATCCCATCAGACTGCAGAAAGCCCCAGGGGCTGGTGACCACAGGTGAGTCTGCTCAAACTACTGTATCGAGCAAGGATAATGCATGCAGAAAACCACAGGTGAATCTGCTCAAACTACTGTATCAAGCAAGGATAATGCATGCAGAAAACCTACACCTCCACCTGTGTGGAGAGTGGACACTGACTATGACATGAACTCTGGTGTCCCCTATTTGACCACTTCTACTTGATCGGGAGGGTTGGTGCCACTCTGAGGAAGATTAAGCAGGCTACCAGGATGAGACCTGTTAGGCTGTGATTATATGGTGGGGGAGAAGGTCCTCTTCTATCACAGACCTAAGGGAGGGGAATAGGATGGAAAAGGGAGGTAGGGGGAATGGGAAGACACAAGTGAAGGGATAACAATGTAATCTGAATAAATTACTTAAATAAAAGAAAAAAATATGTGGTTAATACAGAAAACTAACAGAAAACTAATGTCTTGAATGTCTTGGGAGTCAAATAAGACAAAGAATAACTAAGTCTAGTACTTCAGCAGTGGTTAAGATTTTTACATCATATAAAGTGGACAGTCAGGAAGAATTTAATGCTGGATAAATGTCCATCTGTCATTTGTGCTGTGATGTTTATTATGGCATCCCCCATTGCTGTGCTTTGTAAACCAAATGAAAATGAATTGGACAAAACAACCTCATGAACCATTCATCTCCTCAGTATTTGTAAAAGAAAGCACTTATTGCTTGTTTCCCATTTACAAAGTAATATATATATATGTAAAATCCTCAAGTAATATATATATATATATATATATATATATATATATATATTCCTCATAGAAAATGTAGGTATTACAAAAGCATATACACATATTACTGAAAATCTACTCTTATCACCAAACAATATAGTATCTGTTTAAAGATGCATTATATATACTTTATTTTATTTTGTTAATACATATATGACTATAATATGCCACAAATATATAGAGAGTAAATCCTAGACTCCAGGCTGTATAGAAAGCTCCAACAAACTTGTCTCCTCCCTCACCATTCACCAGGAGCCCCTCAGCTTTCATAAGCATGACCACACAACAGCCTGTAAATACGCCATAGGTTTACTGACATAATCTTAGACCAACAGGATTTTAAAAGCTATGTTAGTTAATTATTGTGACAGGGCTTTTCAGAATAATGCTGAATTCCTTTCTAAAATGAGAAATGAGCCATTCTCCACCAGCTTGCATTGAACAAACCCACATGCTCACGCCACTACTAGTTTTATTTCTTACTTATTAATTCTAATAAAAACAATAGTTTTAGGTTTCCAGTAGTCCCATATCAAAGACACACTGTGTGCAGGATATTTTAACAGTGCATTCCTGTCCCTTAGCAAGCATGTCCTGGCAAGTATTGACAGTGAGAATGTCACCGGGTCCTCTGTAGCCCTGAGTTAAAGATTAGGTTCTGCATCTAATTAACAGTTACATGTCCATTTCTTCAGGTATATACTTTTGGGTTTAGAATGCAGAAATCTATTTAAAAAATGTGACCCTCAGAGGTGTGATAATTTAATATGAACTGAAACTTAAAAAAACAAAAAGACTGGATCACAATACTGTTTAGTCCCTTGAGTCAAACCCTTTTCTCATGAGTAATGCTGTCCTCATTATTGCTTTTTTTCTACCAGATGGCTTGCTAATTTAAATCCCTGAAGTGATAGGTGTTTTATTACAGACAACCCACTTGGCTGGAAAAAGTAAGATCATGGCTTTTCACACATTCGTGATGAAGTTAATGAGTTCGTATCAACTTTATGAAACTTATCTCACGTATTCAGATTTACAAAATTGTAATTGAGTAAGACCAATAAGGACTTCAAGTTCCAGGAACATTTGGAGAAAGTCTTTGCCCCAAGAGTTATAGAACTGAGATTAAAGATGTAAGGCTTCCCTCAGTCAGTATGACTACCTAGTCAGAGCTAATGTAAACATGATGGGTCCATTGCCAGAGATTCCTATTTTTTATGCTTTGAGCCCCTCAAGTCAGATGTTTGTTGTATTTTAACTCATGGTTTTAGGGGTTCAGGCTGTGCTTACTTGGTGTCACTCATATCAAGCCAGTGGGGATGTGTAGTTAACTGATGTCAGTGGTAAACATGAGGCGCAGAGTTAGAAGAAGTCATGGCCAAGACCCTACCATGAGTCCACACCAACTGGCCTACTTCCTCTAACAAAGATCCACAAACAGTGGCACCAGATGTAGACCAAGTCCTCAGCACACAGTTGTTTTTGCAGATACTTCATATCCAAGCCATCATATTCTGTATACCTGTATTTGTTACTAGCCAAAGTTCCGACAACAGTGACATCTACTATTCACCTTAGTCAGCTCCTGTAATATAAGTTATGTTATGACTTTTTTTTTTAATTCTCACAAGGTTTTCTGTAATAGTCATAATCAGCAACAAGGACATGGAAATATAAATAAATAAATAAATAAATAAATAAATAAATAGGAAAAATCCTAAAAATATTGTATTATGAAAATATCATTTATGATACAGAATACTTGGCTGGCTACCTCATACTGGATGGACAAGGATGGTCTCCCCCACTTAGTGATAAGAGGCATCATCAGGGTGAGCACAGGGATGTCATCACCAAATCTGTGTTTTTAACAAAGAATTCTGATTGTTATACAGTGATAGATTGTTGAGAATACTGGAGGCCATTTACAACTATGAAGCATCCATCCTACTGGCTTGACGGACATAGAAAGCAGAATTTTGGGGGAAGAGAAAGCGTCTCAGTGGTATGTTTTAGAAACATAACCCACAAGAGCGGCTAATGCCAGAAATTAACCACGATCCCTTCATGTCTAACCTGTGGGAATGATCACTGTCTTTTCCTGCCCCAAAACTACAAGTACAAGGTTGAAACGGGTGGGATACTATTGCAGAATTCTTAAATTCTGTATTGTTTGATTTGTGTGGGGAAATTAGATTCTTGTGTCAACAGATCAAATAAGAGTCCCCCATGATCTGAGGGTGCTGGAAAGAAGCCTTAGCTGGAAGCCCATCTCCAAACTGACTTTTGAAACAAAATGAATCAACTGGCTCTGATTGTAAGTTAGAAGTTTGCTTAGAAATGACACCAGCCTATTTCTAACTCCCCTCACTGCATAGACTGTAGACAACTCGGGCAATAGGCGGTTGTTGCTTGATGATAATCAGCACGTTGTCTTCTAAATTGGAACCTCGTGGCAAGGATGAAGCACGTGGTGGCTTTACAATTAGCAATTATCCTCAGAGCCTGCATAGCTGCCACAGAGGAGCTGTTTACACAAATTCAAATAGCCCTTCCTAGAGTCTTTAACTGTTAGATGATTCTTTTTATTTAAACAATTGTCAACTTTTTCCTAGCAAGAATAAATGGGATTTTAACGGGAAAAGTTATCAGTACTATCAAGCCCAGTGCACCACTGAAATCCTCTCCTTAGCTGAAGCTGCCCTGCCCCTGTCTTAGTTACTCTACTGATAAAGAGGCTCCCGGATTCTCACATTTTCCCTTCTCACCTGCCTCCTTTTAGGCTTCCTCTTTCTTCTCCTCTCTCTCTCTCTCTCTCTCTCTCTCTCTCTCTCTCTTTCTCTCTCTCATTCAGCCTCTTTCTCTCTCCTCCTCTCCTGTTTCATTTATCTGTCTCCTTCCTTCCTCCATCCATTCTTTCATCTCATTTCTGTTTAAAATAATTAAATTCTGAGCTCATCCAGAGGGAATTGCTTTTATGGTTTGTGCTCACTATTGAGTCTATAAATTTATTAGTACTGCTAGCTTTACTTTTCCTAAGTAATTACATTATTTCATATTCTTCAGATCTCTCACTAATTTATTGGCGTCCATTTCAAAAGGCAGGCCAGACTGGTTTGAGACTGTGTCCATGTATGCCATAGTCTTTTATTTCATTTTTATTTGTCTTGTTGCTGCCATTTCTAAAGAATTAATGACTTCATCCTCTATTAGTATTACAAGGGAAAACACGAATTGTGGGATATATTCAGAAATATAGTCTCGTAAATTCTATTAGCTGATATCACTTGCTTGAAGAGTGAAAGTGCATATTTTAGACGCACCATAATTTATAAAACTTTTCAGTTAAGGCTGAAAAAAAATCTGTAAATCTCAAGGCAGGGTGAAGATATAAAATAGATTAGAAAAGAGTCTATTTGATATATTTTAAGTCCTAACCGTGCAGTCAGCAAAGGCACACTCACACCCATTAGTTAATGGCTGCCAAAACAACTTGAAAGTACATAGTGGTACTCATCTTGACTTTGGAGACCATAGGGCAGGTTAGATTCCTCCTCAGACTTGTATCAAACAAGAGAAGCAGCATTATTGAATGCTTTAACACTAAACCAGTCACTCCTGAAATGTGTGTTACTTGAAGCAAGCACCACACATCTCCTTACTCTGAGGCCGTTGCGCCAGCTTCTGAGGAACTGGCACAACCTGCTTCAGGGTTCCTGATGTAGCCAGAGAATAGTTATTTCTTGTGATTTTTCTCCCCCGGGTAGCCTTGTTCCCACACTGTTGTGCTCCCCTGCCCTTTGAGGACATCACCTTGAATCTTTGCAGCAGCATAGGCAGAGATGGCCAGTCCTGTTCTATTTTACATTCCCCACCTCATCTACCCAAACCTTCCAATCTCATCACATGCTTGCGTGCATGGAATGCTGATGAGACATGGCACCATGGCAGGAGGAATGTAGAGAAACTGGTTCCTCCCCATCAAAAACTAAAAGGAGCTTTACTTCTTGCTTTCTTAAAAGGATAAGCTGCTGGGTAGCTCACCCCAGGAAACTGCTCTTTTAATTTTCACAAGGCAAATATGCCAGGGGTTTCTACAAATAACTGTCTTGTCCACTAGGATATCCTAGTTTTTAAATAAATCAAGTTTTAAAATTATTTTAGTTTGTATTATTTATTTATTGAAAATTTGACAATGTCCAATTGAACCCATTGTAGTCCCTTTTCAAGAAATATGAATAAAACCAAAATAATAGACCAATACTCCAAAAGTTGTTTTTCTTCACAGTGACGTGATTCAGTTCAAATATAGGCAGTTATATTCCTGTACTAAAAAGTAAATCAAGTTAAATGGTGACATATGTCTGAGAGATCCAAAGCTCTTGGTGCATAGGCAGAAGAATGGCAAATTCAAACATAGTCTGGAATACATGGGGAGTTTAAGGCTAGCATGTACTATATAGTGAAAAACCTTATTTCAATAATAAAGTTCTGGGAAGGCAGTATTAGCATGTTTGAGTTCCACCCTCAGAAACACACACGCACACACGCACACACACACACACGCACACACACACACATGCACACACACACACACACACACACACACACACACACACACGCACACACACACACATACCAGAATACTATTTGGAACAAAAATAATGAATTTTCTAGAAATATGATTTACCTTGCTTCATAGAATTAACTTGAGCTAATGGAAGATAGATTTCATTTTCAACTAAAAATAAGACACTATCTTTATTTCTTCTTGGATATCCATCTATCTTTCCATCCACCTATTAAGCCATCTATTAAGGGACATCCAAGGATGCAAGTATAGCGAGCAGAGGACAACTTGTTGGATTTGATTCTCTTCAACTACCACAGGGGTCTTGGTGACTGAACTTATGATGCCAAGCTTGGCACCACATGCCTTCCCATACTGAACCATCTCTCTCACATACACACATGCATACCCAACCTAGGTTTTACTTCTGAAACAAGACTATGTTTATTTTCCCATTTGTAGTAGCCTTAATGAATAAATTTCCTGATGTATAGAAGATTAGAAAACTGTTAAGTGCTTTTCTAGAAAGTGGAACAAAAAACAAAACAAAACAAAACCTAAAAAACAAAAACCAACCAAACAAACAAAAAATACCCTCCCCCCAAAAAAAACACTCTTTTCATACCAGTAGAGAAGCTACATTTAAAAAAATTTCTAGTATCTCACATTGGGTATTTGATTTGCTAATTCTCGGTGTTCTTCCTCTTTTGTCCAAGTCTAGTTTGTAGTGTGAGGGGATCCTAGGAAAGGTTCATTAGTCTGTGACACTTGCTCTCAAACTGTAGGGACATTGCTTAGCTTTATATGGTGGCGCTTCTATCAACTTTCAGGAAGACTTGAGATGGAATAGTATCTGCCTTCTCTAGACCAGAAAGCACTAGAAGCACTGAACGATTCTGTTCCACCACCTGTTCATGAATCCCACTTGCTCCATCATCCACCACCCTGTCCTTTGAAGTCCAAACATTTTCATACAGATTTTACAGAGGCACAGGCAGCTCATTCCTTGGATTGCACTGAGCAGTAAGCAGTATTTCTTTTATTTTTTTAAATTTAATTTTATTAATTTATTCTTATTACATCTCAATGGTCATCCCATCCCTTGTATCCTCTCATTCCTCCCTCCCATCCCATTTTCCCCTTACTCCCTTCCCCTATGACTGTGACTGAGGGGGACCTCCTCCCCCTGTATATGCTCATAGGGTATCAAGTCTCTTCTTGGTAGCCTAGTAAGCAGTATTTCTACAACTATTATTCAGCTCCACAAATGCTGCCGCCTACCTTTCTGCCAGCACAAACCACTACTAGCCCTTTGCTCTCTGTTGATTTTCAAGATTTCTCAGTGCACCAAGGTATCTATCTGGCCTTTCTAGGTTTCCAGAAGGCTTTTAACCATATCACTGTGAGGGGACATGGATTTACAAGGAAGGAGGGACTTGACAGTTGTTGAAGGGACCTCTATAATAGCAAAGCCAAACCTGTTCCACAAGGCAAAACATGTATTTATGAAACTTGACACTGGGATGTGCTCTGCTATACACTTCTCTGCCAAAGAAAAGAGTTTTCTTAAATTTCAACACAATTTACAAATCTTACATACGCACAGTGGTGACATTTATTGGTGAAATATGTTGACTTGCCAGCCTGGAGAAAGACCCTTTTGCTGTTCAGTTATTATTTCCAGCCTTTTCAGTGTGATAGATGCACCATCAATATGTCATCTTAGTTACTATGTAAAAACAGGACCCTCTCCTTCTGTCTATTGTGCTTGCTAGAGCATCTTGCTCCAGTTTGTATGCTGGCTGGCACTGCCAGTTTTACTTTTGTGAGCATGAAGTCGATCTGCTCAATAAATGACTTCTCCTGCCTCTCATAACGAGAATTTATTCCCACTTGTTTTGGGTTTGTACCGATTGTTGAAAATAAATACTAACACCTTTATTAAATATAAAGGCTGAGAACTTAATATATTTGCAAGTTGTTTGTCATGGGTTTGAATTACCAAGCCGTGTGAAAACACATAGATAAGTAAGTGCCATTCTAAGGGATATTTTCTTTCCCCAGTTGTATTGCAGTGAAGTGATGCAAATATTCTAATTATTTTCTTATTTTGTAATATATTTTATTTTAAGTTACCACATAGTAATTATACATATTTATGGGTTCACTGTGACAATTCAATACAATGTTCATTAAGTAATCAGATCTGGGTTACTGGCATCCTTTGCCTCAGACATAAGTAATTTCCTTGTAGTAGGGATACTAAAATATTCTAAGAATTTAGACATATTTAATTCTTTTCAGCTAGGCACCCCACGATAGGCCATCAGATGTTATTCCTCCGATGACACCTCAGCATCTGTCCCCTGTGCCTCCCAGACCACACTCTCCCCTGCTCTTATTACTGCAACGTGGTTCTGTTTTTATTAGAGATTGACTTTATCTTGTCCAAATAAAAGCCTCTGGCTATCTGTTCTCCAAAGGCCTGAGATTTCAAGTAACATAATGCTATCCTGTTCCATTCATGACACTACCAGAGACAGAATTATTTTTTCTTTGTTAATTGATGATAGTCTTTGACAATTGTATACATGTAAACAACACATCAGAGTATTGTTTCCCCACCCTCTCCCATCGCCTTCCCTTACATCTCCTTCAGGTCCCTCTCCCACATCAGAAATTCCTAGGGGCTTGGCCTTAAAAATTTCATCTATCTGGACTGAACCTCATATCAGTGCTCTTAAAACAGAAATAATGTTTAATTGTGAATTAAATAATTAAGCCAACGATTATAAAATGTACAAAGGTTCAGATAAACACTGTCAATTTAGATTATCTGATGTTTAAAATATTGGCCCTCAGAGCAGAGCGAAAGAGGAAGATGTGTGTGAGGGGAGGAGGCACAGCAGCAAAATCATGACATCAAAGGGTTTTTTCTTTAGTTTTAGTTCAGTTCTTTGCCAGAAAGTCTCTCTCTCTGCTGTGTGTTCCTCATATAGAATTTTATATGGCAGTGCCTTGTGGGCCCTATAGTATTAATGAGTATAAGGGCTAAAGACAAAAATCTTGTAACAAAAATGCCAGAAGTTCTATGCAGTCAAGAAGTCTACAGCAGGCTTGTGCCAGCAATTATTTCTTGTTTGTATTATTACAAACAAGATGGAACTGGAATTCACAAAAAGTCCTCTTGGAAAGGCACAAAAATTCTGCTTGAGAAGGCATGACACATGGATTCCACTATTGGTGCCTCTGTTACCTGTGTTTTCAGTTCTTCTGTCTATAGATCTAGAGGGTAGAGTGATCAAAGAATACCAGGTTCTGGTGTTTTATAATTGGTCTCAAGAGGATGCTTGGATGTATGAAAGAGAGCAAACTCTCCCCTTTTCATGAACTCGGAGTTTGAGAAAAGTCTTACCTGATGCTGTGTTGACTTTGCTCCTTGCAAGTAAGGAGGCACTTCCTTTTGAACGTGGGTGTCCGTGCAGGGATGCCTCAGACTCACAAGAGAGGTCTGAGCTAGACGACTGGGAAAATTTATAGGAATTACTCAATAGATAAAATACTCTCTATTACTTCATCCCTCTACTCTTTCTGCCTCGGATTCCATCTTCTGTATTCTAAATCCTGCAAGATGTGTATCAGAATTTTACTTGGACTGTGCTTTCCCATGCTGCTCAGCATACTTATTTAGGGCAGCACAGTCATGGCTTCACCCTCCTGCAATAACTCAGACCCCAGAACCACAGAGGCAGCATCTGTTTCACTCCCTCACACTTAGTTGTTGATGGGAAGCAAACAAGCAGTGTTTTCTCTCTTCACACAACAGAAGGTAAGCTATTGCTGCCTCGATGCTCAATGACGCCACTGTAAACAGTGCTGTGCACGAATGGGAGTTAAAAATAATTGCATCCCACTTGAAGGGTACTTTTTTTTTTTTGTAAGCCACAATACAGCAAAAACAAATAACTTCTGATCACTTTTAAGTCTCCTGGCGGAGTAACAAATATGTGGGATCTTTGGAGTTCAACTAATGACTTACTTCTCAGGCATTGATGTGCTCAGCTTCACCCTTTAAAAACATTAGAATGTTTATAATCATTGACATGAATAAAAGTGAGAATGTCATCCCATATATTTCTCTCTCCCTCTCAATAATATCTTGCTTTCAAAGTTATGATTTTAATAGTTAAATTTGGGTGATATTCTGACAACTAATTAACAGTGGCTATATAGAAATAAAACACTAATAAATGTAATATTTTGTGTGCTGTGATACTAACTTACCTAATTACACATGGAGCTTCCATTTGAAGGTATAGTAACATTAGTATAAAAAAACTTTCATAATGTAAACTAAGGCTTGAGAGGGCTAGTAAAATATGATTTTTACCTTATAGACCAGCAAGAAAGAACTTCCTTCTTTGGTTACAACACTATCTCCTGCCTCCTGGTTAAGTGAGAGTTTTCTCATCCTCAGTGTCACCTTTGCAGAAACAGTTCCACAGCCCTCTCATTAGGTGGTTCACGAATCCAACCAGTCAACACACTGTCCTGCACATAGAGCATACGATCACCTTTATCTACTGCTCCAGTGGCTCAGTTACATAGAGACAAAGGTCAATATCTCATTGACCGTTTGGAGTCTCACTGCACTATATTGTGTCTTCTCTATTGTAGATTTTATCTTAATTTGTTATTTTTTTTTCTGTCTTGATCCTACAGACATACTATATTCTAAAATATTAGAAGATTTTATCACTTCGTTCTTTGAGCTGAGCCAAACTTCCAGTTTCTAAGGCTATAAAGAAACACAATAACATGGTTGTACAGGCTCTAATGTTTGATTCTTAATAAGGAACATTCAAAACTAGTTCAGCAGTGGGTCTCTAGCAACTCTTGGGCACACCATACTGTAATCCTTTCTGCATTCATTATCAAAGCCATGTGCGTGCTCACTGCTCTGTTGCCTGTAAAGAATGCCTTTCCGTGGGTTCACAAAGAAGCCAGCTGGGACAGAGATGTTCACAGTTCCTCCTCCTTGACTCAGCATTGTAGTAAGGGCAGCTTTCAACTTCCTTTTAACATGCTCTCCTTTGATTGATTACCAACAGTGATTTGTCCAGTTGTTCTTGTAATGAAGTCTGTCTACCAACAGCCTAAGTCGTTATATTGTCCTGCTGTGGAAGTAGAATGCTTCTAATATGGAGTAAGCTACCTGATTTTATATCTGAAAGGATATCTACACATAAAATTGCTTTAAAGAAACACAATTTCACTGCGTTTATTGGTATTGATAATAATGGTATTGATTTTTTATCAAGTCATTATATTGTCCTGCTATGGAAGTGGAATGCTTTTAATATGGAGTAAGTTACCTGATTATGTTTCTGAAAGGATATCTACATGTAAAATTGCTTTAAAGAAACACAATTTCACTGCGTTTATTGGTATTG
>OU015756.1:9538749-9558743 GCA_907169655.1 Acomys percivali
AAACACAATTTCACTGCGTTTATTGGTATTGATAATAATGGTATTGACTTTTATCCCCTCTATACCTTATACTATTTCCCCCAGTAAGTTATATATAAAAACAAGAAATAAAAATAGTAACTGCATAAACTCCTTAGGCTCAGGACAATTCAGAAATATTAATTCCATGAGGATTTTACAAATGTCTGATTACACACTTATTCCATTTAAAAAGCAGAAGATTGGCTGGAGTATTTAAGATCACTTGATGCTCTCACAGTAGACCTAGGTTTGGTCCCCAGGAGCCACATGGCAGCCAATAACCATCCATAACTTCAGGTTCATGGGATCTGACACCCTCTTTTGGCCCCCATAGTTTCATACTGTTACATATATGTATGCAAGTAAATATGTATATACAAAAATAAAAATAAATAATATTTGAAATGGAATAGAACTGAGATTTCTAACTATGTATCTTTATATATATAAATGCCTGCCAGGGCCTGTCTATCTCCTCATCCATCTGTATACATTTTCCTCTACGCCCAATCTAATTTTTGAAGTACTATAATTCTGGACTCTCTGAAAAAGCATTCTACATTATAAAAGAACTGCACAGAAGTATTTTTTTTTTAAACAAGGACTCTCCTATAAAATCCTCACTGAAACACAGTGATGCAAAGGGACAACTGTTCTTAGTGAGACTCTTTCATGAATATATCCATTTTTTTCTTTTACTGACTTTTAAGCTTTAAGTAATAGCATAGGTAATGGGATCAGTTTTGTTATTTTTGCCTTTACTTTTTGTTTGTTTTTGTTTGTTTTTAGGTAGAAAGTGTCTATATCAGTGGTCCTCAGCCTTCCTAATGCTGCGGTCCTTTAATACAGTTCCTCATGTTGTGGTGACACCTAACCATAAATTTTATTGTTACATTATAACTACAATTTTGCTACTGTTATGTATTCTGATGTAAATAGCCGATCTGCAGGATAGCTAACAGGCAAGCCCCACACACAGTGGTCACCACACACAGAGTGAGAATCCCTAATCTATGGGAATGAGGTCTCAGGAAGTGCAGATGCCTAGAAACAAGCCCAAGCTGGACTACAGACAGATTGTTGGTGATTTGATAAAAGTCAAACATTCCTCAGAAAGTTGTGAAACATGTCTCTGTCCCCCAAACAGAGCAGTTTTCCTTGCAGATAGGACATACAGTCTACTCTCCATTGATGTATACCTGTGACTGCACCTCAAAGTCCAGTCCATGCTGGGCTTTCCTGTTTACAAGCACACTTTCTGTATTTCAAAGCTTCTACACTAGCTGCTTGGCCCTTTTCACCTCTCCAGGCTTCCCTCCTTCCCTGCCCTAAACCCCCAAGCCTGCTCCAGCGCATGCTGGTCTCTCTCCCCATCTACTCATCCTCCTTATACCCTGCTGCTCCAACTAGTGTCTTCCTGTCTCCACTGTTCTCTTTCTATTCTTTACTGTTCTCTCTCCCTTGCTTCCCCAGCCCTGGCCACGCCTAGTCTAATTTGTCTCTAGACTATTCCAGAATCTTCTTGGTATTCTCCCTGTTATTCAGAATAAAAACCTTTCCCCTAATGGAGCAGCCACATCATTTTGGCAGGTTCTTTTATTTTTATTTTTTTAAATGTGGCCCTCACATACAAATAGAAGGCTTATAATATTTATACTATATAGCTGCTACCATTAGTTTGAAAAAAAACAAAACAAAAACAAAAACATAATACCAAATCATCCCGTCTGGTATTGAGAATGCCTCTTTTTCCTGCTAGGAGTCCCTTTTCTTGGGTATCCAAAACAACTTAAGGATAACCCCCTTATCTGATCTGGTTGGTATTCTCATGGTTTTCTACTGCAGTGGGAAGTCAGGTGTACTATCTTGGGAAAGGAGGGTCCCAAACAGGGCCTGCAGTCTACATACCAGAGGGGTGCTTCAGTGCCCAGCAATCTAAGGTCAGAATCACTGCTGACTCCCAGACCTCTTCAGAGCCGCTGATGCCTAGAAGGCATTGTTAAAAGAATTGCCCATCTCCCTACTGTGGCTGGAGCGCAGCAGAATGCCCTGAAGTTGGAGAAGCGGTGCTGGTTTTGGAATTTAATTGTCCTGCATTCTGTGTGGCCTGGGATCTCAGAGCTACAGTGCTGCAGAGACACATGTCTCTCAGTGTGAACACACTCAACCCGCCGTTTCTGTCTTCACTTCTTGGATTACTGTGGTGAGTTTGTTAGAATTAATGAGGCAACTTAGATACATTCTTAATTGTGAAACCTACTTGGATTTCCTTCGTTTGTACCCAGTGTTCTTGTCTGTACCTACTATTCCAGAAATGATGCCTTATTGCGTCTATTCATGACATCTCTTCAAGCTTCTCTTTGCTATAATCACGCTTTTTTTTTAGCTGTTTGTTTGTTTTTCACAGAAACCTTAACAGCATTGAGGTGTTTTGAAGAATGCAATTCTCTAAGAACTGGTCTGACATGTTCCTTGAGACTAAGCCAAAATGATGCATTCTGGGGAGGAAGGGCACACAGGTAAAGGGTATCCTTCATCACATCCTACCAAAGGTATTTGCTTTCAATGTCATTTTTCCCTTGACCTCGGTCACCTGATCGACCTGGTCTTTGTTAAGTGTCTCCATTATGAACTTGGTAGACTTTGTAGGAAATTATCAGACACAAGTAACTCTTAAGCTGTCGATTCTGTGAAGTAGGTCATTATGGCTGCTCACAGTTTTTCTGTTTGCTTGTTTTGTTTAGTAACCTCTTTTGTGGCAGAGGTTCACACATTTCACTAATTTGTGTTAGTAATGAGTCAGCAGTATTTGATTTCAACTTTGGGTTAAAAACTAAATATGAAACAAATGCTTTTGGGATCACGCCATCCAGTTTGCCACCTACAGCACTGCCAGTTGATCCACAGGGCTCTTTCCTTGCTTTTTGCCTTAAAAACAAAACAAAACAAAACAAAAAACAAACAAACAAAAAACCCAAACAGGTCCAACTTGTATGTTTACTGCATAGATTTGAGAAGCAACCATATCTCCAAGTAGTCCTTTTGTCCTTTAACTGGATAACTTGGTTAAAACACAAGATATAAGTTTATGTCAATAATGGGGTGGCACTGTTTCTAAGCCCTCACAGCTACCAAAGGAAAGCAGAACCAATATACCCTGTGTGTGGTCGCATATGGAGCACTGGTTCTCGTGATTGGAGAGGGTAGGCCTCAGCATTTGCTCTCTACAGTCTAGAGTACAGAAGGAGGTGTGGACAGAAGGAAGGCTATTGCTGAGACATCAGAAGATAAAGCTAACTTCACAAGTTGGGCCCAGAAATGCCAAGTGGTAAAACCTGTGGAGGGCTGTAGGATGACCACACAGAGCTGTAACCTTGTGCCCAGCTTTACCAGGACTGAAATCTGCATGCCAGTTATTTGTGTGGCCAGATTTGACTGGCCCTTATTTTCAAGTCAGAGTTTGGATAAGATAAAATTACATGCACAGTGGCTCCTGCTACCTCCTCAAACTGTACCCTGGCCAATCTGGACTGCCCTCCTTCACATGCTAGAACAAACCTACCAATGAACTACATATGAAGACATTTACCATAACTGGTCAAGTATGTCTTCAAATTGATACCTTCCCACAGTATGGCTCTACACTGCTCTAGTTGTTGGCTAGCCACCTGCCTTCTTAAAGTGTGTGCTTTACATGGTTTCCTGTTCTTATTCCAGGCTCAGGATCAATCCACTCGCTGACTGCCTGTGTCTTCCTACTAAGGTGTTGGCCAGTCAACTGCATTTGGTGTTTTCATGGTTTATAAGTCCAAAGGTATGATAATAAGGGGCCATGAGTGTGAGTCCAGAGAGCCGAATACCTTGATATGTGAGGGCATACTATGGCTGTTTCAGTCTGTGACTTCACAGACAATCTTCTGATGGGCCGGAATGAATTTTTCAGTGTGTCTAAATGGAAGCCCGTTTCTTGCTTTCACTCTCAACTGAGTTCTTAACTCTGCTTGTAAGCGGTTTTTCACTTGACAGTAAAGAGCAGTGTCAAATATTTTCCGACAGGTCTGGTTACTGCTTTATTAGTACCTTCAGCTGAGTGTGTGACAATCTTTACTCCAGCCACTCATGAGAATTAAGCAGGTTACGCCACAACATGACATGCTCATAACATGAGCGACATGTTAAGGTTTTGTCTCAGATATACCAAATCAACACACAAAGTGCACCCTCAAAGGATACTCTCTCATAATCTCTATTGCATGGTCATTTTCTTTAATATTGATTCATATAATTATTAAGGTGGCAGTCATTCCTTAACCTGCTATTATATAAATAAAAGACACAGAAGCCTGTTAGATTTTTTTTTTTTTTAATAAGCCACAATGCGCTAGGGTTTTGGTGGATATTAGCCCTCTAAGCAATCTTGTCTGTTCCCCAGCCCAAGTCCCGATAAGTACTTACTCCTGTTTTCCATTTGGGCTGCTTCTCTCCATCATGCCAATCCTCAGAGCCAACTCCTCCCAGCCGCGCACTTCTAGTTCATGCTAGCTCATGGCGACCTCTGCTCTCTTCCTCTCTCCTCCTTGTGGTCTTTCTTCTCTACCCCGAAACCTGTGACCCTTGGCCCTGCCCACCATTCTGCTGTCGGGCCCAGGTGTATGCAACTCTAGTTTCCGATCAGGGATAATTTGGGAGGCAAGGTTTACACCATGTCGTTTTGGATACTTGAGAATTTGCTCGCATGGATCTTGGGGAGCGTAATAACTCCAGATCAACCCCGGGAAAATCTTCATTCAGTTCTCCATTCACTTCTCTTGACTTATTGCCTATACCCCTGTCTCCACTAAACTCGTTCTTTCTGACATCACAACAACCTCCTTGTTCCCATATCGAAATATATTGTCCGCTTGATGTGACAGTCTACTGTTTCCTTCCAGATAGCTTTTATTCATTGACTCTATTGACATCAATACTCTCCTCATTTCCTAAACCTTAATTTCATCTCCCAACAAGGGGATCCTTCTTAAATGCATAATTTGCTATCAGGATTCAGTATTTAAAAAAAAAAAAACACTCTGAAAATCCCTGTAGGGCTAAGAATAAATGTAGACATCTTGGCATGTAGTCCAGGAGCTTTTATCCCACTGTGATCTGGGAGAGCTAGTTTCCTATCTCTCATGTCAGCACTCTAAGTTAAGAGCTAACAACACTCCTTCAAACAGAAGTTGGAGTCTCCTTTTCAGTCTATGTCTGTTTTGTTTTCTACTACAATTGAAGCTCCTCTGGTTTGTTTATTCATTTGTTTGTTTTTCCACGTTGTAGTCCTTTCATCCTTACATGGTTCTATGTTTGGTAGGGGTCTTTTGCTCTAGGCTACATCCTGAATTCACTTCTACTATCTGAAGATACAGCTTGGTGCTAATGCACAAATCACTCAAATGTGCAGTTGTTTATAAGGACCTGTGCTTTCACAATTGTGTTGATTACTTCATCATTCAATCATTAACTTCTTCACTCTGTAATCAGTTATTGGAAGTCAACCAGTGGTATGTCATATGCAATGTTAGGCACTACAGGATTAGAAATGGAAGTGTCAGGGTAGTTGCTGCCTGAACTTGATAGTTAATACAAGTATTAATAGATTGGGGAGGTGGCTCTGTGAGTAATGCATTTGCTGTGAGAGCATGAGGACCAGAATTCAGATGGCCTTAAGCTTCATTAAAGCTGGGCAAGGAAAGCAGAGACTTACTGGGCAAGCAAAGCAAAGCTCTGACAGTCCCAGGCCACAGGAGGTGGACACAAGGCCTCTCTAGATCCAACTAGGTTGCTAGACTAAACAAAGTGGCATCTGGGCCTGGTGAGAGATCCTAAATCTGTAAATAAAGCAGAGAGCAGTCAATTGAGAACAACACCTGATGTCAATCTCTGGCCTCCATATACATAAACATGTAAGTATATCCATAAGTGAAACAAAAATATGTGCATACACTAAACACATATACACATATACACATAAGACGGTAAAGATAGTGATTCAGGAGAATTCTAATGCTGTTAGCAAAAGAATTATATCTGATCTTCTTACTGACAAATAGTTTAAGACAAAAACAAATAATGCTGTGCCATGTGCTCAGTCTTTAGCATTTGTCTTTTTGCTGAATCCGAATGAATGAGAGTGTAAGTGACAGCTTTATTGACTAACAGTCATTTGGGCATCCTACCACAAGCAGAGGTCTTCACAGGCCTCCACTAACACCGGCCTTATGGTGACGTTGTTACCCCTCTAAGTCGCCAGTGAGGCCTGTGAAGATGTGAGGTTGTTGATGGAAAATGTGGAACTGGATAGCTGATCAAGATAAAGTCTACAGGTGGTAGGCCCCAAGCTCTCTTCTCACATACCCATCTGCCAGGCCTCTGTGATATTCCTCCGGATAGCGGCCTGCCCTTTTGCTTATGGACCATTCTAGACTTTGCCTTCATCGTTCAATGTTGCAGAGACTCCTACCTTTCCTCCTCATCTGTGCCTAAAGCCCCAGTTTCATGACTCTAATTTTGACCTATTGCTGCTGCAAATCTCCTCCTGTACCCTTGAAATAACATATCTACTGATTTCACTGAAAAGGGTGGTTTCTGTTGGGAAGAGCTCATAGAGAAGGAGATGCTCCCTTGCTGTCAAGTTTTAATGCACATTGAGAAGTTTTTAAAATGGAAAAGGTACTTTTCATTAGTCTCTGCAGTGGCTCCCAGAACCAGGACCAGTGCTAACCTTCTAATGATAAGTGTTTAAGAGTGATTTGTGATTGCTAAAGCACACAAATTATTATTTATTTTGGAAATGTTTATCTAGTTCCAATCTTAAATTTGATTCCCCCCCCCCAACCCTCCACCCCCGTTCAGACTTTGGAAAGAAAAGTATGTCATGTAATTTTGTGGCAGAGAATGTCTATAGACACTCTATTTTCTTTTTTTGAATCTTAGTATTGGATCTTCATGTGATAAGTTTAGCATTTTAATATTATATATGTAAATCCAGATATTGTCTGAACATGACTCTTTCCACTGTGGTTGAAAATCATGAAATTGACACTCTTCCAACTTAAATTTCTTCTTGTAGACTGGTTGTCTCTCAGGTGCCTTAGTCAGAAGTTGTGGAAGCTTTATCTGGTCTCCTAACTCTATTCTATATTCATTCAAACAAGGAGAAAACTCCACCAGTTCAATTGGATTGCCTCCTATAACAAATTGCTCTCCTAGCTCAGTGAATTTTCTCTTTAAGCATTTCCCACTAAGCTTTAGATTTTTATATTAAAGAGCCTAATTTGGTTTTCCAGTTCACTGTCTTACTGACTAAATATATTTATGCAGCAAGCTGCTTTTAAACATAGCTTCTCACATAGGTCCAAAGCTTTCTCTTTCCTTTATAGAGACCTAATTTGCTGCCTTCATTCTCCATGACTTGTTTCTATAAACAGGCTACCATACAAAGGTCAACAGTGAGAGTCTAACATCCTGAAATGGAGCACATGATTATCATTTAATGTGCCTCTTTTTTCCTCATTCAGGGACGAAATAGACCTCACTTGGAGGTAGGATGCAAGAATATTTTATTTTCTGCATGGAATAAATACATTTACTGAGAGCTTAGGACCCGAATACTTTTGCTCTTACAGTGAATTATATATGGGTGAAGCATCTCCATTGTATCACAGCTCCAGTCAAAGACAATAGACATTTCCTGTTTTAAAAAAAAAAAAGTACTGAAAACAGCAGGGTTGAGAGGAGCTTGAGATGCCAAGTGGACCACGTTTAGACTGTTTTTAGATTCTTGATAGGCCTCTGAAGTCAGTATGCCAGCTGCCCTGTGCTTTTGTGCTATTATGCCTAATCCCTGACCACAGGGACCATTACTGAGAATTAAAGGGCTGTCCATTTTCAATGACTGTTGATTACTTTGCTGCTCTGCCGAGGACTTCCAATTACAATGTCAGCTAGGAGGCATACACCAATTCTCAGGGCCCTGACTCATGGACTGTCTAATTCTCTCAGCAAGCCACTAAACTGTAGTCTAATCTTGCTCTCAATAGATTTAAGCCAAACAGATACATCCAGGATTGCTTGACCTGTGCCAGTTATCAAGAGAAATTTATATCACACAGAATTAATAAAAATTATACCTATAACTGGGAATACATCTCCATGCTAGACTGCTGTTGGCCTAGCATGCATTTATATGTGTATACATATATATATTCTAATGTATGATGTATGATTACAGACTCTAATACATAGATACGAATATATATATATATATATATGCTCTAAATGTCAATGGAAATATAAGAGTTAATATAATAAAGCTATAATTATGTAAGTAAACATATTACACTTTCAGATTTACTTGGATGTTTTCTTTGCTTTGATTTTTCCCTCAGGATATCAACAGATTGTAATAAAATTAAAATGATTAACTGCTAAAATGAATTCTTCTTATGTAAATTTTATTATTTATTCTTTCTCAAAATAATCTTTGCTGTTTTACATTCATGCTTTCTTGTTCCAAACTCTTTGTTCTAGCTTTATTATTTACAACATTAACATTCATTTCTTCTTTTCTTCCTGACAATTTCCATAAATCCTCCTCCTTTGTGTTTCTGAAGCCCTTTGCTGTGTGTTATCAGGAACTTGGTGCCTAAGGAAGAAACACCTTGACCCTTTTTTCAGTTAGTATATGGTATCAACTGTGATAATTTCAATGTTTAACTAAAACCATTCATAGAAAAAAATAAAAATAAATATTCAAATAAATTTCATGACATTATACTTCTAAGTGATAATGCCACGATGAAGTAGTACTTTGTGATGCTCACATCTGCATATGAATTTGTATTAATCTTCATGTTAATTTTTCAGACTTACTAGGGCCCCTCTGTACAAGTGAGGATCATGAAGCACACAGAGGCCATTTCCAAGCACACATGGCCAGAGGGTGACAGAGGTCAACTGTGAGGTGTGCTTGCCAAACATCATGTTCCTACTCACAGTCACTGATTGAAGTGTGATGGAGCCTTCCCGTAGAAGAGCTGTCACCAAATACTCGTGCCTTCCATGTGCTTTTCTCTTTCTAACCCTTCTTGATTGGTACATTCACTCATCTAATCCATTTGATGAATATTTACACAACACCTAACCATGCTAAGGTGATAGGTGACAAAGATAAAGGGAAACGTGACCTGTAGGGTTTCTATTCCCATAAAAGCAGTCCGTGAGTGAGGTCTTCCTCCTCACCGGTGTCTCCCAGGAGACACTGAAACAAGAGCAAAACCATTCAAAAGTGGGCCTTGGTTTCCACATAGACAGCATGATGATGCTTGCAACACAGTGCCTAACCACTAGAGTTATGAGACCATTAAAGATACCGTGCATAGAAAGTGGTTAGGTACATGCCTTGATTCTATGCAGTGATCCATTGCTTGCTTACTGTTCACGTTCTCTGCCTACTCACCTCCACCCCACGGCCATTCATGTTCATATTTGAATCCCTCAGTAATTATTTGTTGAATAGATGGATACAAGAAAGAATTGCTATGCTCAAACCTTCTAAAGACAGTGTTATTCTTTGAAAGCTCTCTCTGCTTGACTAATTTGCTTTGATTTTTATTTCCTTTAGCACATAATGTTGAACATAGTCCTTACATTTGGCAAAGTCTGCTTTGGCTCCTAAAATGTGTCCTTTCATCATTAGTCAGCTAATGAATAAGAGTTCAGTCATTGCTGGAGAGACTTGAACTCAGAAAGAAAAAGGTTATTCTTTTCACTGTAATGAATCTATTTATATGAGAATAGACCATTATGTCTTTGGTGTGAAGTCTGTGAGTTTTGAATGGCTTCTTGAATTTTGTTCTTTCTCTTTTCTTTAAACAAGCCATTATGATTCTTTTACTCATTACTTATTATGTTTGAAAAAGGATATTTTTTTTTCCTCCCTAAAGTCCAGGTCAGCACAGTTGCTGACTTCTCAAAAGAGAAGTCAGAAAATTACATTGCCTTGGCCAAAGAATTTGGTGAGAACACACTTAAGCCAAATTTAGTTTATAAATTCTTCAAAGTTGGAAGAACTCGCTGAAATTTTCCTCCCAAATAACAAGCATGAGTGTTCATCATAAGATAACAGAATCCACTTTGTACATAGCAAGGAATGGTGGTGGGCTCTGCTGTCTGTTGTATCTTGAACGTGAAGCAAAATTAAGAAACAGCTAACAGACGAGATTAAAGGCAGCAAAGCATTTATCCTCAAACAGAAATTCTGTGGCAGATTATATTCTGAGCATGTCCCTTTAGTCTCTTTAGGTGTTAGGCTCTACTGTGATAAGTGGTGAAGTAAGAATATTCATATTTATGTCTTCTGCCTGAGGTGCTCTTTAAATAGATGAGTGAAACATTTACAAAAATTGATTGGTTTTGTTCTTATTGAAGAAATTATAGAGACATGGAAACACAAAGAATGCTGGTGAGCCATCAATTGCATTATTTCTTGAAGAGGCAATGCCGAGGCTAAGGTTTATACATAGGGGAAGTTTTAGCTAGGTAAGGGCTACAACATTCTAGTCAGGGAAATAATATGAACAAAAAGATGTAGGGAAGTGAGCACAGTGTGTCTACATATTTGTGATTCTGTGTTGCTTGAGTATGAAATGCATGGTGAAATAGAACTCTTGTGCCTGCGATTTGATTGCTTCTCCTTGATGGAGTGACCTTGAGGGACCACAGAGGAAAGGGATGCAGGTTATCCTGATGAGGCCTGATAGTCTGTGGTCAAATGGTAGGGGAGGAGGGCCTCCCCTGTCAGAGGGAGAGAGGGTGGGACCAGGAAGATACACGTGCAGGATTAGCAATTGGGATGTAATGTGAATAAAGTATAATATAAAACATAAAAAAATCAATAAAAAATAAAAATAGCTTTAGATAAGCTTTGTCAGGTAAGCAGAGGGAATTAGCTTGGAAAGGGAGACATGTGTGCATATATGATTGCATATATGTATCCTTATAAGGGAATTTTGCTTAATTATCTGAGCTACAAGGAGATCATTATAGGTTTAAACCTGACCTACTCAGATTTACAGTTGAATGGATCATTCAATGAACTATGTCAAGAATTGGTTTGAGAAATTCAATACTAGATATAGGCAAGTTTAGTTATGAAAAATTTGGTAAGACCTGGAAATCAGACTATATTATAAAGATAGGAGGGGAGTAATTTGACAAAAGTAATCTGGGGCATCTGAAATCAGCATGAATCAATGATTGCAAGGATATTCAGGATGGCAAATCAATGGTGAGTCTAAGTTGTATTGTTTAAGGAGCTGAGTAGATAATAAAAAGATCAAAAAATTTTAACAAAACCCTTTTAAATAATATGCTTGTTTTATTTCTAAATGTGCAGTACTAAAACAAAACAAAATAATTCCACATGTCATTATGAGTAGGACATAATTCCAAAACAGTCTTTTTACTTTTGGTTGGCTCAAAAATAAGAAAAAGCAGGCAAACGGAAGACTTTCTTTATGAAAAAAACTGAAATGGCAGAAAAAAAATCAGTCAATTGTAGAGATACAGAGGAATAGCTCATATGAATAAAGCGAAGGTGTTAATTGGGTGGGTGTCTCGTACTAGGTCCTTCAATGCCACATTGGTAATGAAAATGGAGCAACTAATAATGGTTCTGTGATTGACGTATATTAGAAAACTGAACAATTCATAGAATCTTGATCCAACATGAAATGGCAGAGAGCTAGCCTGGATGTTTATTTCTTATGATTGGTGTCAATTCCCATCAATGCTCCAAGTCTGGCTGGCTTAGGCTCTGTATCACTTGGATGAGGATTCTGTCTACACAGGATTTTCTACAGATGAGAAGAAAATTAAGACATTATATTTTTTAATAGAAACACAGTTTATAGTTATTTCAATTGCATTCCTTATAAACCCCAGTAACATATAAGTTAATAATAAGTAAAAAGAAGGCAAAAAAGACCTAGGATAAGTACTGTAGAATCAATGTAGCCCTTCTTAATCTGTCTCCACATTGGCTACTCTAATGCTTGGACCCAGAGAATGAAAAAGATAAACAATTATCTAATGTCCAACTCTTTGTTGTTTGTCATAATTTAATTTTCTAGGTTTTTTTTCCTGCTATCTAAAATAAATATGTGCTTTTAGATTCTGGAAAAAAACAGAAATGAAATATACCAGATGCTTACCATGAGCCTCATTCATGGTTTATAGAGAACAGGTAGCAAAGACTTCGGATAATAAGTAGGAGCTGAGTCAGAGCCTCCAAACACCTAACATTCTGAGCTGCAACATTTCTTCCAAGAGATTAAGTTTTATAGAGTAAATAAATGGCCCCCCCCAAATATTTTATAATGTAGCACCAAACATTATTCTGTCACTCACACTGGGGGTTCATTTCATACACAAAGTCTGTGAATCAATGTAGTTAAGGTGTCTTTAAAAGAGTATAATTAAGCCAGGTGGTGGCGGCACAAACCTTTTAGCTCCAGCATTGGGAAGGCAGAGGCAGATGGATCTCTGAGTTTGAGGCCAGCCTCATCTACAGAGTGAGTTTTAGGACTGCCAGAGCTACATAGATAAGGCCTGTTTTGAGAGGAAACAAGCAAACAAACAAAGCAGTCTAATTAAACAGTGAGATACCAGAGTGAGAGTATAAATAATGTTAACAATGCTATATTATTAAAATATAGCAGAATCAAAACGTATGTCAAATTAATTTCTCAAAAGTTCATCATTTAGAAGACAAATATAGACCTAGCTAAACTCAGTATGTCACAAAACAAAACAAAAGACTTGAGTGGGAAATGAGAATAATAAGAATGATTTATATATATATGACATATACACATGCATATTTGTGTATATATGAAATTATTAAAGAACAAATTTAATGAATAGTTGAATTGAGTAAATAATTTTTGCTTAATATTTCATAAATATATTTGTGATTAAATTCTAAAAGCGTTTTGAAATAAATAAAAAGTGTCCATGCTTTTAAGATACAATTGACCCATCTTCAACAAATGGTGCTGGTGTAACTGGGTGGCTGAATGCAGAAGAATACACACAGGTTCATCCTTATCACTCTGCACAAACATCAGCTTGAAATGCATCAAAGACTTCAACATAAAACCAGACTCCTCTCTCTCTTCAATACCTATAAATCATAGGTTTAGTCCTAGATTTCTTGAATGTTTTGTTTCAGGAACTTATTAGTGTTAACATTTTCTTTGATGGATGCATTGATTTGTTCTACTGTGTCTTCTACACCTTCTGCATTAATTAAATTTGTTCTTTAATAATTTCAGATATACACACATATGTATACCAAATAGCAGGGTAGACAAAGCCCCAGGTAGACATCTCTCACCGTCATATGAGATGCCCAGTGCCAGGAACAGGTTATATATAGTCAAGTTGTTATCCAGATGGATCCTATGGAAACCCCAAACAACACAGGATATTCTCAAAGCAATCGATTTAGTTGCTTTCCGCAGGCTGATAAGGCCCTATTGCTAAAGACAGCACCTACATGACTCACTGAGCATGGAGAAGTGCAGTTGATGTTTACTTAGAGTTTTCATTCCCACTGAGTAGTGTTTGTGATACTGGAAAGTATTATGCCTGCTCCCAGAGGAATAAATAAACACCAACTAACCCTTCGATCAATGGCGACATGCTTGCAAGATACACTGATGTAATATTGGCATAAAAATAGTGGTAGTAACCAACCATTACCTGGTTGGATTCAAGGCCCACTCCATAAGATAATATTTGTGGCCTAGAACCTGTGACTAGAGGAGAACCAAATACAACTGTTCTGCTACAGGAATATAGTCATAAAATGACTTCTTATGACATTTTACTATACTCAATAGATTGATTCATGTCTTGCTTAGGCATCAGCAGAGCAATTTCCTCCTGTAGTATCTGTGAACAAATACAGAGACCCAAAACTAAAAAATGTGCACATAAGGAGACTCCTCAGAACACTAAGTCTTAAATGTCTCCATATAATTCTTCCCCGTGGGGCTCAGGGAAGTCAGATGGAAGAAAAATTGTAAGAACCATTAGGGAAGGATGACAGCAAGGAAACAAAGCCTTCTGGACATAACAGAACTGATGCACATGAGACCTTGCAGGTAGATATGGCAGCATGCATATGTCTAAGCCTGATGGGGTTCATCACTTAGAGGAAAAGTTGACAGAAGCCCCCAGCCATAACCCAGATGCTATCACTAATTGATAGCTAATAGTAGAGGGAAGTTTGGCTTTTCTCCAATGGAGACTCATTGGTTATACAAACCACACTTAAGGGCAGGCCCCATGCCCAGCAGTTGATGGCCAACACAAAATGAACTCAAGGCCATTTTTGGAGTTTTTCTTTTCTCATAATGTTTTCAGGTTATTTTTATTCTCTACTTCTAGGTCTTTTGCTTGTATACCATGATTTCCAATTTCATGTCTGTACAAGATTTGTCTGTGTGAATGTCTGTTTGTGTGTGTGTATGCATCTACATCTATATATGTATTCTGTGCTTTTTCTTTGTTTCTTTTTTTCCTTTTCATTTGTTTTGTCCTATTCAAGGGTTTTTATTGTGCTTTTCTCTTCTTTTCTTTTTCTCTTCTTCTTCCTCATCCTCCTTTTCTTCCTCTTCCTCCTCCTTTTAGATGCCTATTTGCTTTCTAATGAAATCAACAAAAGTGTGGACTTGTGAGGGAGGAGAGGCAGGAGAGTCCAAGAGGATTTAGGTGAGGAGAAACTAATCAGAATATTTTATAAGAAAAAAATATACTTTCAATTTTTAAAAAGAGAGAAGGACTTCTGATACTTGAAGAAGTTAATGCACTCACAGAAGGCCACACATCCAGCAGCGTCCAACTCCCAAGGCCCTATATAAATGTTAACCCAGTGGTCTTCTCTCATCAGCCTACTTTTCAACTAAAGACTTATAGTCTTTAGAGTTGAACTGTATTGAAACAGAGACATAGAAACTAGCTTTACTTATTAATAAGGCAAAAGAAATATTTTGAAAGAGCATTGATTAGTTTGATATTTCACTGTAATGAGAGGGAAATAAAAATCTTCAAAAATAAGAGTCAAATGCATCAACCCAAGTGCGTGAGGAAGGGGCATACTTCATATCACCCTGGCCCACTGGGCGGGGCACCTTGGACCCTCTGTTATGCACACAGTATCCTTTCCTGGCAGCTCTTTTCTTGAGGACATGCACACAGGCCTCCAGAATGATGTCCGTGGGCTTTTACATTGAGCTGGACAAGACTGTCAAAGCAAGGGCACTATGGATCAGTCTTAGACTTGGCCATCTGTGGTGGACTCTGTCTCTTTCACCTGACAGAGGAAGGAATTAAAGACTCTGAGGAGCAATCTGTCTCTGTACAAAGGACAAGTTTAGCTACCCGATGCATAAACAGCTATGATCAGCCAAGTCAACTCTTTTCACTTTAAGCTCACCAGACCTTCTCATCATATATTTGTCAGGCCTTGAGTTTTTTCTTTTTGTTTTGTTTTGAGCTGAGTTAATAATAAATGTACCAAGCCATTCTGAGACATGCATTTTAATTGACCCCATGTATATTATGTTTTGTTAAATTTTTATATAACCTGGGAGTTTAGGAAAACTTTGTGACTCAGTAACAGCTACTCAAGTCCTGATGAGTAATATCCATAAGGCAATTGTGTCATATAATTAGTCAGGCAAGTGACTCATGATACTCTATGGGGTTAAAAAAAAAGAATCATTAAAAATTGGTCATCCATGGTCTGGTGATGTGACTCAGTAGGAAAGGTGCTTGTGTGCAGGCCTGATGACTGTATCTCACACAGTGTCAAAGAGGAACTAATTGCAAAGAGGCTTGCTCTCTGATTTCGCTGCCTGCTCCTCTGTATAAGCTAGGAGGCAGAAAGTGATGGACGCTGGCGTCCAGCTCCTGTTCTTTACATAGTCACGTCAGCCAGCACATGAAATTGCACCATCTACATTAAGAGTGTGTCTTCTCATATCAGCCTGCAAAATCCTTCACTGGCATGTATCGAGATTTGTCTCCAAAGTGATGGTGAGATCCTGTCAAATTGTCAATCAGTGTGTCATTGCAGTTATCATATAGAAGTATAAACTCAGTCTATAAACTCAGTTAACCTGGACATATATTATCAAAATTTTGAACTTCTTATATATAGAGAGAACATTCAACTTTTGCTTTATCATATGTTATGCATTTTGATGTTTTGTTTTCTTTTGCTTTTGTTTTCTATTTCACTGGTTTCTTACCATAAAAAAAAAAAAAACAGAAATAGGATCTGAAAGATAGGAAAAATATAAACACCAATCTACTGTATTCTGCCAATCCGTGTGTGTGTGTGTGTGTGTGTGTGTGTGTGTGTGTGTGTGTGTGTCTTAAATAGTTTACTAATCATAGTAAGATGATGCAAACTTTCAGACAGGAAGTACATACTTAATGATATGCCTACACGTTAGAATTAATCCTTCCTGGAAAGGCATACATATATGAAAATGAAAATGACAGGTCAAGGTGAGGCCATCTTACTGAGCAACTGAAGATCCCAAATAGCCATGTTATAGACTATTTCCATTTACACATGGAATAGAGGTATCTTTGTTATGGTTATAATTTGTGAAAAGCTTGGCATTTTATCTCAAAGGCAAGGGGAAGTCAGTGATGGGTTTCGGACAAGGTAGTCTTGGTGAAGAAAGAATTCAAAAGTCAGATTAGAAGGTAAAGCAGGTGTAGTTGGCAATTGAGAGGAAGAATGAAGGCAGGCATCACATGGAGAACGTCTCGCATCCTAATGGATAGAACTTCCTGACCTGTTAGCAAAGGTGTGGAATAAGAAGAGAACTCTACTTCATAGCTTGGGCCTTTTTTTTTTTTTTTTAAACCGATGCTTGGTTTTTAGCTTCCTTTAGCCCCAGTTTCTGAGACCTCCAATTCCTATCACCGTCATGCCAGTTTCTCTAAACCACACAAAGCTCACTTAGAGTGCCTCAACATATGGCATTCTACAGTGGTTTAACAGAATCCCTGCTTTGGTTTTTGTTGTTGTTGTTGTTGTTGTTGTTGTTGTTGTTGTTGTCGTTGTTGTTGTTGGACCCAGTGGTTTGCAAGACCTGGTTCTTACTGAATGAGTCAGCCCTATTAGCCCTTCTACTCATCTTGAATTTACATCTATGTACATTTTTTTTTAAATACAAAGACCAAAATTATGGTCTACTGCTGTAGCATTTAAGAGTGCCGTGGCCAGCACAGCATGCTTGTGAATCTCTTCTGTTCTGCTCTCCTTTGAATGTTCATCTTACCTACTGAACGCCTTCAGCCTTTGGAAGGAACACCTCCAGTAAAACAAAACAAAACAAAACAAAAAAACAAAAAAAAAAAAACAAAAACAAAAAAAACGAGGAATAACAAGCCTTTTCAGTAATTTCAAGAATGAGGCAACAGAGGCGAGCAGCTACCTAATGGCACTAGTGCAACTGTATTTTAGCCTTAGAAGGTGAAGTCGGCCGAATCATAAAGCTATTATAGGGGATAATGGAGACTAGTTACCTTCATCTCCTGCAGGCAAGTACCTTGGGGGTGGGGGACTAAAACCTGTGGTTCCCAGAGTAGAGAATGTATCTCCTTGTGTCAATTAGACCTTCCCTGAATTATTGACCGTGGCTAAAGATAATTTATTTAAAACAGTGCAACGCACTTACCGGCACTGAGAAGGCAAGCACAGCTTGCTTATAACTCACGCAGGCATTTCCAGCCAGGTTATTCCTAAATCATTCATTTTCACCTCACCGGCACGCTCCGGGCAGAAGTGAGGATTCCTAGTGTTCTTGGAATGCAATTACTAGGTCAGTTTTTGGAACTGCCAAGACGGTTTACGAATACTTCTCATCTGAGAATGAACTTTAACCAAAGACTTGAGAGAAGCCCCGGCTTAGCCCAGCGTTGTCTCTCGCAGACGGAGATGTGCTTGTCATATTCATTCAATGTTAAGGAATCTGACTGTTCCCGTTAGAGAGAGTGAAAGGCACAGCATGGGCGTCAGTGAGCTGGCTGAGGCAGGTGCACAGAGGACGTAAAGATGGAGTGAAACTTCCTGGAGGATGGGTGGCAACAAGGAAATGTCAGCCTTTGTCAGAGTAGCAAATGTTTTTCACGAGGACATCTGCGCAACCTCACAGTTATCATCATTACTACACTTTGTTCTTCTGGAGAGTGACCCCAGGGTCATGTGAGTATTGATCAAGCATCCACCACCAGGCTCCATGCCCATCCTCAAAACTGCTTTGTGATTTAGCAGAGAACACTACATTTCAGTGAAGTGTGTGTGTGTGGGGGGGGGAGGGGGGCGGAAAGGGGCAGGGGGAGTGTCCATTAAGCCTTCAAAGTCTGTTCATCAACTCTGTGATCCACAGCAGTTATACAAGCTCTGATAGAGTAGGGTGATGGGTGAGGCTAAGTGCGTCATTTTATCGGAATGATGCACATAAGACTACAACATAAAGCATGCCCTTAATTGACTAGATTCTGACCTTAGGTACAGATGATAAGAGCCTGAGAAGAAGGTACGGCAGACGCCATTTGAGTTGAGTGTTGCAATGATATCCTCAGGGCTAGTGTATATTAGATAACACGGCATGCTTTTACAGTGTGCAGGCATGTAGGCCCAGCTCCTTGAAAGTGGAAGAAGTATATTTGAGCTAGCTAAATGGAAATTTGAATGTTTAAGAAACATCCTTGGAGACGCTGATGAGACCAGGTACTTGTATATGATGGGAAAAAATCTTGTAACCAGATAAGGATATGTTAGGCATTGTTGCTTACCTATTTTTCTAATATGTTCTAAGTCAATGTCCTTATAAATTATCTGCGATAGTACAAGCTAAAAGAGATATCAAAGAAAAATAATAAATTAAATTACTGTAATATATCTGACCTGGGTTATGATCAGTGAAGGCAGAAAATAAGATCTAAGTGGAAATTATGTCTGGACATTCCATTCTATTGATTCAGAAACAGGGCCTGGGATGATGGGTCAGCCATTTAAGACTCACAGACAAAAATATAAGAAACAGAAGCAGCCTCAGTAAGAAGTTCATGCCCAGCATCAGGTTAAATGTAGCTCTTAGGAAGAGAGGAACCGACTATGGTATTAGCATGGTCCATTAAATAAAGAGACTTCCCTGGAAATGGTTGTATCAGTAGAAAAAGACAGAGAACGTGAGACAGGACAATTATGCTTTGTTTTGAGATGCTGGGGAAACATGACCTGAGCAAAGGGCCCAGACTCAAAGCCTTGGGAAGGCAGATCTGTTTCCTTAGTCAAAGACAATGGTGGGGCTAGTTTGGTCACTAAAAGTCTCTGCTTGACATAGTACATATCAAGTAGCCTTTGATATGCTTCCCTAAAGGACAGAGATAATGACTAAGCTATGGCCACTTGAGAAAGTTAGCTATTTTATTTGTTAAGCCTCCAGTCTGAAGGTTTTGTTGAATAGCTGTATTGAGCTGCAACTCAGACATCATGCAATTTGGCTCGAGAAGTCCACAGTTTGGGTTTGGCGTGACTAAGGTCTGTGTTCCCTCCTGAATGCTTTCGCTCTCATTTTCCATTTTCCTCCTTTATTTCCTATAACAGCTATTCGTGTACCTGAGAAGAAGCATTTCCCTGTGGTTTGTGTTTTCTGTTCACTTTTCTGTCTTCTTTAGAGAAAAATCACATATGAATATGGCCACTTTCTATTTGGACCATTTATCTTTTTATTATTAAATTGTAATACTTCTTTAGCTGTTTCAACCACCTTATCAGACATTACTAGAAAACAATGTGTGTGTGTGTGTGTGTGTGTGTGTGTGTGTGTGTGTGTGTGTGT
>OU015756.1:9558753-9575167 GCA_907169655.1 Acomys percivali
GTGTGTGTGTGTGTGTGTGTGTGTGTGTGTGTGTGTGTGTGTGTGTGAATTATCTGCTCGCTTGGAACGGGTTCTCAAGTTGCTCAGGCTGGTTTCACCCTGCTGTAGAGCCAAGGATTACCTAGAACTTCTAAACCAGCTGATTCCATGTCCCATATGAAGGGAGAGACATAGAACTCCAGCCCAGTGGCATGTGGCTCTGAGTTTCGAACTCAAGGTGATGAGTGGGGAAATCAAGCACTCTAGCAACAGAATCCCACCCCGCACTTCAAGTTTTAAACATAAAAAAAGATAAGGTAAAAGCTACAAAACAAAAGGAAAGAGTTAGGGGTGGGTTGGTGGTGGTGGGATGGGGAGATAGAAGCTTGCATTTTCAGAGGATGGAAAGTGCTTTTATCCCCAGACACCTGACATCAGGGAATGCTAACTCCAGGTTTAGGAAATCCAACATCTTCCCCTGGTCTTTGCTGTCACTGTGATCACATGCACAGATCTACACACATACACACATAATTTATAGTAAAAAGTATTTTAAAAATGAAGTCGAGCCACGTTTGGTTGTGCAGCTTCTGAGGTCAGCACTTAGGAAACAACAGTATAAGGATCAGAAATTCAAATCCACTCTCTGCTGCAAGCAAGTGCAAAGCTGCCCAAGATACATGGATGCATTAGAAAATTGAAGTATATTTGACAATGAAATATATACTTTAGTGGTTTAATATTCATTTACATTGTGAAATCATTGCTACAAGTTTGATAACTGACATATCACCTTACAGAGTTACCATTTTGGGTATCTCTGTAATGGGAACACCTAAGACTGCCTTCAGCATTTTTAAAGCAAACAGCAAAATAGTTTTGGGTACATTCACATTATATAGTGATACTTTAGACACCCTGGATCCCTCTCTTCTGGTAAAACAAAACTTTATGTCCTTTATCTAACAACTGGAAATGCCTGAACACATGCTTGTTTTCTCACAACTTTCGACGAAACACAAGGCACGATAGGCAAACTTGCTACTGCTGAGGTATATTCTGAGCTCCAGTGACCATAGTCTTAATTTATATTTAATAACTCAAACATCTAAGTATTTCTGGGCTGTTGGCACTTTCACTCACATTATCAATATTTCTGTAAATTTATATCCTTCTTCAAAGTGATGAATTTATCAATGTTTGCTGATTTGATTATTTTTTAAGTTGAATACAACTGTGCCACAATCCCCCTTCATTTACAAAGCATACATTATCTTTTTAAATGTGTTGGTTAGACATTTCATGAATGCACACAGTGTCCCTTGAGTACATACAGTCCCCCTGGACACCTTCCCCAGCTGGTCCACTTTCTAAGTTCATGTCCTCTTCTTTTAACCTTTGTAGAGTATAGAGGCAGTGCATCCCCCTGGGATTACAGGCAGTTATGAGCTACCTGATATAAGTGGCGATGACAGCAGAGATCTTCTGCACAAACAGCAAGCCTCCTTACCAGTGAGTCTTCTCTCCAGCTGCTCCTCTTTCATTTTAACAGAGTCTAGCCAGTGGTCCCTATGTGTTCGTGGGTTTAGAGCAATCTATTAGTGCATGGGGTTGCATTCGCCAATAGCCCTTCAGATAGGAGTGGGGGCTCCTGAGCCTCTCCCCTACAACAGCCGGTGGCTGGTGGCTTTTTCTGTGCAAGTAACCGCAGCTGCTATGAGCTCATGCATGAGTGCCCTAAAAGACACTGCTTCTCAGCAGTTTTCCCTGATCTCTGGCTCTTACAGTCTTTTTGCATCCTCCTCTGTCAAGCTCCCTGCACGCTGAGGAGAGATGTGGTGTGTATTATAGATGTCCCGTTTGGTGCTGAAAATATCCCTTCTTATATCCACTCCATTGCTTTCGTACTGGGTATCAATATCAGGCTACTTGCAGATTAGGGATTGGTATTACCACCTTCACGCAGAAGGAGAAGCTCTATTACAAATACTAAGGCCATTTGTCCTTCCTGTAACCCCAAAATAAAAGGAGTCTACTGAAAAGCAAAGCAGTGAAGTGTGAACTCTGGATTGAGGATAGGATCTTGGAAAATCATATGTTATTGCTGTGAAACATTTTTTTTCAAATCCACTAAGCCTTAGTAGTAATTTGCTCTTTGACCTTTTTCTGTTGTGTCTCTTACCACTCAGAGGTTGGTCTGACTGAGGCAGCTATGTACCCAGCAGTGTAATACATTTTGTCATAGATCCTCCTACAAACACGGAGACTTTGTCAGTCCCTAACTCCGGTGGATCTTACCCCTTCCATCTCTCATCCCCTGTCATCCACCTTCTTATCCCAGTTGCTTTATGCAGACATAATCACACGCTTTCCCTATTACTGCAACCGTCTTGTTATCGGGACAAATTTTTCACTGTGGTGCCAGATCAGTGTTTCTTTTTTTTTGAATTTTTTTATTATGTTTCTTTTTCTTACCATATACATTTTTATTCTTACATATGAGTAAAATAAACTACACACAGCAGGAAGAACCATGGAATTATATAAATGTTACAGTCATAATGATTTGGCTATTTCTACTTGGCAAACTTGAAGTAAACATCATTCCTATCTTGTTGGGCCTAAATTTCTGAATGGAGATTAATATCTATCATACCTCATCTCTATTAACTTAAAATGTCTATCTTGATCTAAAAACATCTTAACCCCTAACGTACTAAACTTAATTGAAAGACTAAACTATCTGGTCTTCAAACCCATCAGAGACTTGAAAAGGGATAAAACTTAAACACTGGAGTGAACCCAGAGTGCAGGTTAGCAGCTTCCAAAATGAAAATCTTGACTGAGACAGTTTACTTGCTGAACCATCATCACCCTACACTCTCCTATAACGTTGGAGCATCATCTTCAGCCTTCTGGCACAATATATCTGACAGACATATTTGTGAGGCAGGAACTATTGAGGACTTGCTTACCCAGATCAGTGTTTCTTAAAAGCAATCTCATTCATGTCTTTTGATGCCTCTCCATTACAGTGAAGAAGGCATCCAGTCTCCCCATCCTCCCATGCCATGTGGTCTGATGCCTACCTTTCTTTGGCTCCATGGAATTCATTGGCAGAAGTGCGTCCTTTTCAAGAAAAGCTCACCATCACCACACACACTCTCCCCTAATATGCTTGACAAGTTTTAAACCTTCAGACTTTAGCATACACAGTTACACCCTCTTACATCCTTTCATTGATTCTTCAAAAGTGTTCTTTGTTGCTCAGCAAAAGATCACTTGCTCTGAGAAGGCTTGGCACAGATATTTACTTCAGATGCATGATATATGCTCTGTGTTCAGAATTCACTATTGTGCTCTGTTGAAACCCTTATTTTATTGACTGCCTCTCCCATTATATTGCTTAAGGTAAGGGCTTCTGAGATGCAGCTTGTATCGTTTTAAGTACAATACTCAGGCTATGTGCCTGAGCTCTGAATAAAGAGAAATAAGAAGACAATGAATTATTCTTGGTGCAAAAGATCATGAAACAGGTCATTTATATTAGTCATCAAAGGACCATCGATGGTAGGTCATGTCCATGCAGGAAGCTGGGACAGGAGAATTGCTGTGAGTTTGTGAGAATTTTGTTTGTTCTGTGTCTATCACAGGTGGCTAGCCTGACAAGAACTAATATTCCATAAATTTCCCAGATCTGGAAAACTTTTGTTTATTCAAAAACTCTGCTGTATCCCTGGAACTTGAAAGGCTGAAGTAGGCAGTCATTTCCCCCATTTCTTTATTTGGTTTCTGCCCCCTTTAAACGACCTAATTCAAAGGAGACAATGAGAATTGAACCTCCACCGCTGAGGAACAGGCAAGCTCCTTGCCATTAGGAACTAAAGACAAAAGCCATCTAGGCCTCTTCGTAAGACTAATACTTTAATTAGAAAATAAACATGAAATCCCTGATGACTAAGGAGGTTGATTTCATGAAATTTGCTCAACCATGTTCATAGCAGCCTTATTCATAATAGCCAGATCGTGGAAACAGCCTAAATGTCCCTCAGTAGAAGAATGGATAAAAAAACTGTGGTACATATACACTGTGGAATACTACTCAGCTATTAAAAACAAGGAATTCCAGAAATTTGTGGACAAATGGATTGAGCTAGAGATGATCATAATGAGTGAGTTAACCCAGAAGCAGAAAGACTCAAATGGTATATACTCACTTATATCTGCATACTAGCCCAATCATGTCCCACGAAAGCCTTCCCTTACCAGGAAACTGGGACCGAGGGGAGGACATCCTATTGGGACTCTAGATGAGAGAGCCATGTGAGAATAGCAATGTAGAAGGAGCCAGTGGGTCCTAGAAACCTACAAGTAGAACATTATGATAGGCAGATTTGGGCCAAGGGGTCCCGCTCAAACTAAGGCACTAGCCAACAATACAGGCGGTAAAATTTAAACCCCTACCCTGATCTAGCCCATGGACAGGACAGTCTCCACACTTGAGTGGAGAGAGGGATTTGACTTTCTCATGTACTCTGGTGCCTCACATTTGACTATGTCCCCTGGAGGGGGAGACCTAGTGGCACTCAGAGGAAGGACAGCAGGTCACTGAGAAGAGACTTGATACCCTATGAGCATATACAGGGGGAGGTAATCCCTCTCAGGAACAGTCATAGGGGAGGGGAATAAGGGGAAAATGGGAGGGAGGGGAGAATGGGAGGATACAAGGGATGGGATAACCATAGAGATGTAACAAGAATAAATTAATTTAAAAAAAAAAAGAAAAAAAAAGAAAATATACATGAAAAACAATATGAGTTGGCGTTTAAAATAGCTTGCACAAATTGTCATCCGGGGATGTTTTTGTCAGTTCTGTCAAACATCAAATGGAAATTTGGAAATGATTCCTTGAGTAGAAATGTATTTGCCTTCCAACTACATCCCTATGAACTCGGCTGAGCTCCCCTCCCTTCTGCAGCCTGAGATTCAGGGGCACTATCTAATAAGTCTCAATGTGGAGCGAGAAATGTCCTCAACTGTAAATAAGCCTCAACGACATCCCTCGGGTTACCTTATTTTCACTGACCCCACTTCAACTCTTGTGTGAAGAACTTGAAGTCTGATAGAAACCAATGTGCAGAGGCCATTTCTGCCACAGTGGCTAGGGTAAGCGTTCTTTTTCTCACACAGGTGGAGCTCTTATACAGGTTGCCCTCTCATTTGTTCTTGTTTGCCAGTGTCCTGAGGGCGGATAATCTCTTGGACTTTTAGTATTAATAGTTCGTCTTCCTCCAGGCTCTCCGCTTTGTCTTCACTGAGGCCTCTTCCCACCTCCTTTGCTTTTGTGCTTCCTCGTTATACCCTGGCTTCTCTTTCAATTTCCCTTGTAATCTTGCTCCACACACCACTTTCCAGAGCCGATTTGTTTCCCAGAATGGAAAGGATGGCTTATCTCGGAGAGAGGAACGCTGCCCTGGGGAGCTGTTCTGGTCAGATAAGCAGACAGCTGCTGATTGGATGGGGCAAGCTTGGCTCTGCTTCCCCTTGGCCTAAGCTGAGTCCAGGAACACAGCCATTGCAATGAAGACGGGCAAGGGGAGCAGAGCTGCAGCCAAAGCTGACAGTAGGGAGTGTTTGGGGGTGGGATAAATATTTCCAGGACTCTAAACCGGAATATACTTTGTTTGAATTGATGGTTTTGTCAAAGGTTTCTCTCTCTCTCTCTCTCTCTCTCTCTCTCTCTCTCTCTCTCTCTCTGGCTGCTGTTCTTCAGGATATCCCTAGCACATATCCAAAGGCCACTAAACAAGTACTGTGTACCAGACCTGAATCTTGGAAGCATCCATCTCTCTCTGCAATATTCCACTGCCAGCAGCAAGCCTCCTGCCTCCCAGAGTGTCCTAATACAGTTCTTTCGTGAAAATTAGTCCAACCTTTGGTTTGCTACATTTCCAACATTTCGTAGTTAGTAGGAAGAGTTTCAAAATGACAAGTTAAACACTTGTGGTTGGTTTTCTTTAGGTGTTGAAGCAGAAATTACTATGAAGGAATTATTTGTCCAGGTTTTTGCTAGTAGGGAATGCCCACATCTGCATTAGGACGATCCCTGCTGTCACAGTGCTGACTGCATATGCTTACAAACTGAGATCAATGCCTCTTCTCTTTGTCTATCTTGGATTTCATATTTTCATTTTTCCTTATAGGATAATGTTGTTACCTTTTATACGCTAAGGATTTTCTGAAAATATATCACATTGCCGTGCAAATTGGAATAGTGTAGCTATATCCATAGTGCTCAACCAAAAACAAGTGTGTGAGAGTCACCTGGAGACCTCTTGAAACAGACTGCTGACCTCACTATCACTTTCAGAGTTTGTAATCACTCCCGATGCTTTGGCGTCCAACAGTTTCCAGAACATTCTGATGTTATGCTTATACCAAACTTTGATGTTTGTTTATTGGTTTTTGAGACAGGGTTTCTCTGTGTAGCCTTGGCTGTCCTCGACTCACTTTGTAGAACAGGGTGGCCTCAAACTCACAGCAATCTGCCTATCTCTGCCTTCCTGAGTGCTAGGATTACAGGCATATGCCACCACTCCCGGCTCATACCAAAGTTTTAATGTGTATGACTGAGGGAATTGCCCTATAAATGCCCCAGCTGCACAGTGTGCCCTATGTGCACTGCTGTACATTTAGTTGCAGCAATCGATGCTCAGGATCTTGCCATTGCCCATTTGTCTTGAGCATCATTTTATAACCAGCCTGATTTTACGAAGTCATAATCTCACCTTGTCTTCCTCTTCCCTGGTATTTCTGGGATGGTTCACAGTGAATTGTTTTCTTGAGATAATGTGTTATGTGCAACTTTGTGTCTTAGAGATGTAGTGATGTACTTTGAAGTGGACTTGGCTATGTGAATTTGATGGTGGCTTCCTGAATTGGGCTTACTAATCTAAGTGTTTGAGTAAATGGACGCTCACATTGATTGTTCCAGATCTGTTCATTGTGAAGTTCGGGTGGCATTATAGATTGGCACCTAAAGCCTTTGCTGTCTTACTGCAGACTGTTGAGTGAAAACTACACACTGAGTTACTTTAATTTAAAAAAAAAAACCTTCCCTTGCCAAGTCTTGAGAAGGCCTAATAAAGTCACTTTCTTTACACAGAGGCTGTAGCTGCAGATGTCTGCAGCAGATGTGATCTATGTGAGAATTGTAGCTTTTGACAGTTTTGAGATGCATCCTAGGCCCTTGTCATTTGTTGAGATAATTAACTACTGGCTACATGTAACTTGGAGACGATGATGGCCAGGACTTGAGGATGGATGACAATTATGTCTTGAAGGATATTTAGAGAATAACCTGGAAGCAGGAAAGCAACTGGACTCGAGGATTCCTGAAAGAGTCATAGCCATCTTTTTGACTGCTTAAAAAATCTCCAGAACACATCATTCATGTGTTTGAATACGTCATAATGAAAGCAATTATTATGTGTAGTTAATGAACGAAAATAAAAATCATTTAAAAATCCTGACTGCATTATGCCATTAAAGCCCATACTTAATCCATCTATTAAACAAGTAACATTGACATAAGGATGGGACATGGAAGCCCTGAGAGAATGTGTAAAATTGGAAATTTAGTGTCTTAGAAGAAGTTTTCTCATTAAAAGAACATAAGGAAAGTCAGCAGAATTCTGAATTTCTCTCTGCTCAGTCTCTACACATAAGCACATGGAGGTCTCTGAGCCCTTGTGGTGGAACAAACTAATATTCCCCCAGCTTTTTAGAAATAGAGCTGGTAAATAAAAGTTGTTCCACTACATGTTTAAGTTGTAAAACATCATGATATGATATATGAAAATTATTTTTAAAATGATTTCTACAATACATCCTTTGTTTTATAGTTTCTGTACATGAGATTAAAATATTTATGGCCTACTCTCTTAGCAATTTCAATTATCTAGAAGAATATGACTTAGTATTTTCATACTGCTCTGGAATATCCCACCTTGGATTTGCCTATTTTCCCCTTTTACCAAGGTCTTTCATTTCCCATCTCTTCCTTTCTCAGATATGATATAGTATCTGAAAAGTGAAACCATTTATTTAGGATTGTCTAACTCATGATTTTCTATGTTTAAGTTCAGACCTCTCTGATTTACAAAACTTTAAAAACAACTTTTGAAACAATTCTTATAGCAACCATTGTCGGCTTTTCTTACAAGAAGTCTATAGTGTCAATCAAAATAAAAATCAGTTAATACTTCTAATGTAAGCCATTTACATACATATACACACATGTATATACCCATAAGCATATATACACACACCATACACACATATATGTATAAACCCTTAAACTCACTATTTATACATATATACTACATGCTTATACATAAATGTATATGCTCACACATATACACACAACATATACACATAGACACCATATACATTCATGTATAACTTAGAATTTCTCTTGCTGTGATGAAACACCACAACCATAAACAACTTAGGGAGGATAGGGTTTATTTCAACTTACAAGTCCTAGGTCACACTCCATCAATGAAGGAAGTCAGGACAGGAATACAAGGCAAGAACCCAGAGGCAGGAACTGAAGGATAAGCCATGAAGAAATGCTGCTTACTGGCTGGTTCCCATAGTTTGCTCATCCTTTCTATTTTATAGCACCCAGGTACACTTATCAATATGGCTTAGGACACCAATGACTGACTCAGTGAAATTATAGTGTATTTTAAAGCTGCAACCACTACGCTGGGCCGAATCTAAACCACTCTAATCCTATGCTTTCAAAACCTACATATATACCAATAACTTGTCAATCTGATGACTCCTGGGGTGGCTTCTTTTCTGCCTACAGGACTCTTCCATGTAAATCATCAATCAGGAAAAAAGACCCTGTAGTCTTGCCTACAAGCATATTCTATGAAGATATTTTCTTAATTAAGATTTCTTGTTTTGAACAGATTTTAGTTGATACAAAATATCATAAAACTACCCAGGACAATGTACACACACACACACACACACACACACACACACATACACACACACACACACACACACACACACACACACACACACCAATCTTGCAGTTAATTGTGAAACATCCAATCCAGTCTGTTTCACTATACCCACTCTGCGGATTATAACACAACACTACAGAATGGAGCTGTTAATCAATGAACTTATGGCTTTCCACATGTGTGTCATTTTTTATAATTACCTAAGTGCAGCAGAGATTAAATACTCAAAAGGCCAAGCCCGTGCTTAGAGTAATGAATAGAGATAAAGGCAGCCCATCAGCTCTGTGGTCTTTCACCTAACGTCCCTTAACTATTCTTTCTATTGCCTCCGCTACTCCAGTACATCACTTTCCTCAGTGTATTCATGATGTTTTATAAATCTTTTTTCCGAGTGAAGCATCTCTTGTCAAAGCCATTAGCACAGCCAACAGTTTCCTTTTTTTGCTCTCACTGTTAGCCTCTCCTCCAATTTTATAACTCAGTTCTCAATTTGTGTTTTTACCAGTGGCTTCTTCCAACAGTTCCTTGGCATTTCCCCCAGTGTCGGATTTCTCCAGGCTTGGAAAATTGCCTCTCTTATCTACTATACTCTCTATATATACATTGCTTTTTATCCATCCCCCCGCCCCATGAGGCAAAAAATTTGTCTTAAGCCATGACCTCTCTCCTAAATGTCAGGATTCTAGTGGAAATATCTAATGACTTACTGAAAGCTCCAGTTTTAAACATCATGTAAATAACAATATTATCAGGTCAGACTGCATCTTTACATGCTGACTGAACCAGTTTAATTTTATGTTGATAATGCCACAAGCCCCGGTCATTTGATTGTGTAAATAGTTGCCTGGGTTACAACTTGGCACAAACCAGGTACCTGCACGCAAGGTACATCTATAGAGGAACTGACTCCATCAGACTGGCCTGTGGGCATTTCTATAAGATAGTTTCTTAATTGCAGAGTGATGAAGGTGGGCCTAGCCTAACATGGGCTGTGCCTTTTCTAGGCAGGCGGACGTGGGCTATAAGAAAATGGTAGCTGAGTAAATCAGAGGTAGTAAGCTAGAAAATAGTGTTCCTTCGTTGTCACTGCTTCAGTTCTAGCCTTCAGACTCTTTTGTTTTGTTATTTATTTATTTATTTATTTATTTATTTATTTATTTATTATTTAAGTAGTTTATTCACATTACATCTCAGTCGTTATCCTGTCACTTGTATCTTCCTGTTCCCTCCTCCCTCCCTCTTTTACCCTCTTCCCCTCCCCTAGGTCTGGGACAGAAGGGGACCTCCTCCACCACCATATGATCACAGCCTATCATGTCTCATCCCGGTAGCCTGTTTACCCTTCCTCTGGGTGCCACCAGGCCTCCCCACCAAGGGGAAGTGGTCAAATAGGGGGCACCAGAGTTCATGTCAGAGTCAGTCCGCACTCTCCACACAACTATGGAGAATGTCCTGTCCATTGGCTAGATCTGAATAGGGTGTCTAGGTTTATTGCATGCATTGTCCTTGGTTGGTACAGTAGTTTGAGCTGACTCCCTGGGTCCAGATCCACCAACCTTAATAGTCTTCTTGTAGGTGTCTAGGACCCTCTGGATCCTTGTTTTCCCATTCTCCCATACCTCTCTCACCTGGAGTCCCAGGACAAAGACTGAGCATCTGTCCCAATCTTCTGCTTTGAGTTCCTGCTTTTGCTTCTTAGATGACAGACTAAACCCTACAAGCCAAATAAAGTCTTTCCTTTCCCAAGTTGCTTTGGGTCAGTGTTATCACAGCAGCAATAAGCAAACTAGGGACAGAAATATTACTTTGAATTTCTCCTTAGAAATTCCCATCAATCTTATTCCCATTCTAGCCCTTGGTGGTGCCCTTACTTCTTCCACACATGGTTCTCCTGCCATCAAGCAGGCTGCTAACTGGCTGACTAGAATTGGCTTCTTAGTCGGTCATTATAATTCTACAACTGCTCTTCACCTCTCTCAGTTCCTGGTTATGTAGAGCCCTGGGCCTTCTTGATGCTAGAGAAGTTCTCTACCACTGAGCTACATGCCCAGCCTTGCCTTCCTGATTCAACCACACCATGTTAATACCACGTCACCACGACTCACACCTCACAAAGACCTTTGAAGACAAATCAAGTAAAACTTAGATTCCTGATCTTTATATCCACTATAAAAACTCTTGTGATGAGGCTATCACTTTCTTCTGATATGGGATTTCATTCTTCAAAACGCTGTATAGCCACAGTAGCCTTCTCTCAAGTTCCTAAAACTCAATCTCACTTCTTCCTTAGCTCTTGGCACTTTTTTTTTTTTCCTGCCTTAAATGATGTTGTGCTTTGAATGACTAGGTTCTGCACTCAGATCTTCGTTCCATTGTGTTGTCCTCTAAGAGAACTTGTGAAATTCCCTTATCTACCCTTCCTTAACCTCAATCACATAAATATGCATTATTTTCTTTGCAAACCATCACCAATCGGAAGTTATTCTTCAATTTTGCTTTCATTTTCATTTTTGTATGTACCTCAACTGAAATGTAAGCTACTCTCTGATTTGTTGGCTTATCTAATTTCATTTTTTTCCCTATGTGAAAGGCTTACAATAGCATGACTAGATAATGAAAGGCAAAATATAAATTACTTTCAAGGCTCAGATTGCATTATGAATGCATAAAAAACTACAACAAAGGCTCCTGCTCTCTAATGGGAAGAGCTGATTGTGTAAGGTCATTAAAAAGTAACTCAAACTCCATTACGTTAACAAAAGAAGAAAAAATTCCACCAATGTAGGGCTTAAAGTCTGCCAGTAATTAAAACTATCGTGTTTATGTGTGTACATTGTCTTTAGAAAGCAACCTATTTTTTTCTTGAAGTAAGCCAATGTTAAATGATAAAAATGCCTTTTACTTAATGAAATAATGGAGCTAGCACATGACAGTGGATTAGGAGAGATGGGTATATGGGATATTTTAATGGAAGATTTAAATGAATAGATTTATTCCTGATTCACACCATAGCATTATTAAAAGATAGACGCAGTGTTATGTGCCTTCTGATATAATAGCAAATTTAGAAAAAAAAATTCATTATAGACATCCACAAAAGTAGAATTGAATTAAGTCTCTAGCTATAGCTGCCTGCTAAGTAAATGTGTAGAAGTGGAGGCACACACATGGGTGGGTAGCACGGAGCTAACCCAGCATGTTTTGAATGGAAGGATGCATTCAAATATCCTTTGTTTTCAAATCTCCACGAGCTAATGCGAGGAACATCTAAAAGCAATATTGGTGGAATGGCTGTGGTATGACTTAAGCTGCACAGGATAAACTGCACCGTGAAGAATGATTTATGGCTTTATTTTTTCTATCATCAAGAAAGTCACAAACATGAAATGGGTGTAGGAGCAGATACGGTGTAAAGCCAACACGTTGATTTCCAGTGAACACTTGGTTTTTGAAAGGAAAGAGAGTGCACTGTAAAAGTGTGATGCAATTATATGGGGTGTATGTCATAATTAACTTCAGTTTGTCAACCTGACACAGTCCTCGAGTCTATGGGGAAGAGGAAACATCAGCTGATTAGTTGCACATACGTGGTTGGCCATGTTTCCTTAATCGTTAGTTGGCCTTGGAGGGCCCCGCCCACTGTGGGAGTTGCTATTCCCAGGCAGGTGGCCTTGGAGTGTATAAGAAAGCAGGGTGAACCAGTCAGGGGAGTAAGGGAGTAAGCAGGATCCCTCCATGGCCTCTGCTTCAGGTCCTGTCTCCAGGCTTCTCCCTTGAGCTCTGCCCCTGGCTTCAGCCGATGGTGGATTGCAAACTGTAAGCTGAAATAAACCAGCTCCTACTCTGTAGGTGTTTATCACAGCAATAGAAGGCAAACCAGGACAATCTATTGACCAGTGACCTAGACTCTTACTATCCTTACCATACAATTACAGACAATGCTTAGTGTTTACTCTCCTCCCCAAGTATGCTCATACTTGTCTGCCCATTTTATGCCATACTTTTATACAACTGGCCACAGATGACATTAATTTACAACAGATTTACCACAATCACATAAGCAGTGTACTGTGTTGAGACCTATGATCACTAAAATGTTACCAGGCAGTGGGAATTTTTTACTTCCATTATAGCTCCCAGGACCACCACAGTATATACAGTCTGTTACTAACCAAAGCACTCCTGAATGATACATGTGTGTACACGTGCAATGCACATATCCACGTAGAAAGCTAGAATCCTGTACACTAATGTTCTTCACAGTGACATCTCTGCTCTGATCTTTTGGTAACTCAGACATTTGATATAATTTTTCTTTTTTTTTTTTTAAATTTTTATTAATTTATTCTTGTTACATCTCAATGGTTATCCCATCCCTTGTATCCTCCCATTCTCCCCTCCCTCCCATTTTCCCCTTATTCCCCTCCCCTATGACTGTTCCTGAGGGGAATTTCCTCCCCCCATATATGCTCATAGGGTATCAAGTCTCTTCTTGGTAGCCTGCTGTCCTTCCTCTGAGTGCCACCAGGTCTCCCCCTCCAGGGACATGGTCAAATATGAGGCACCAGAGTACATGTGAAAGTCATACCCCACTCTCCACTCAACTGTGGAGAATGATATAATTTTTCTACGAAGTGTGAAGGCAGTAACATTCTGCCTATAGAATTTTCTAAAGAATAATTGTGAAGACAATATTGCTAGATTTACAAAGTGACTCTGAGAATGGTAGGATTCTGAATTCAGCAGATCTTTGGATGTGACTCATCAAAGTATTGGCTCACCTTTATAGATTTTCTAGACATTCATCACAAACACTACTCACTTCATTTATTTGCAGCATTATTTATCCTGATTAGTAAGTATTTTAGTGCAAATTTAAATTTCTGATATTTATTTAAATTATTTAAATATCAGAAATTTAAATTTGTGCCTAATTTTTATAGAATCCAGAAAAGTACTTGTGTTTTTTCTATATGCTAATTTACTCCCATTCAACTGCCCTACCTTCCAATTAAAGTGCTTAAAAGTTAACCATTACCTAGCTATAGACACAAGTCAACTTTCATGTAAACAGACGGCAATGTTAAACTCAATGTGTGCTGATGTAAATTGTGTCTACTATAATACAGGGCTTGTCAGTGCTAAGCTTGTGCCTTGATTGTTTTTTGTTTGTTTGTTTGTTTGTTTGTTTATTTTTTGTGCCACATTTTGAGAAATGGCAGGCTGAGTTTCCGCCTCTATTTTTTTTTCTTCCTGATCAAGGTGATGATAGGCCACAGAATCATGATGTCTTCTCCCACTTTGATTCCATATTTTCTGTTTCCCTTTGTCTCTAATCTTTTTACCAGGTTCCACCTAGGAAGCACAAATTACATCTGAACCAGCAGCTCATTGCAGGGTCTGAAGAGTCAAATCTTGTGAAGGAAAAGTTACAGCAGTTGTCAAAACAGCCATTCATACTCACCCTGAACTGAATAAAAATGTATGAGCGCCCGTGCATAATTTTCACATTTGAGTGATTGTTATGCAAACTTGGTCTTTCTCCTTTGGTTCTTTCTGTGTCAACCTAAATTTTAGAAATCAGACAGAGATTCTTCAAAGAACAATATTTATCTGGGATTAAGAGAGGCTCAGGGACTACACATGTTGCAGTGTATTCAAAGAGACAGGCAATTGGAAGTGGGGAAGACTGTGTGAGGTATTTTCACACAGTAGCCAGTAGTCACAGAGATGAGTAGCCTGAGAGCAGCATCAGCCCAAGAAAGAACAGAGCAGATTACTGCTGGGCAGTCACCTGGTTGGGTGATGGTTCATGCAGGCGTGTTTTTCTGGCAGTCTTTTGTGACTATATCACATGATTATGTGATCATCTGAAATCCTTTAGAGCCTCTCTAGTTTTGGTTAGAGTAAACAAAAGAGACTTAATTTCATCATAATTACTTTGCCGCTAATGATCAATTTTCTTTTGTTACAACTATTTATAAACTGCATCCAAATTTAACGCACACTCATTACCTTTTGCTGTGGTGTTTATCCTTGGATGTGGGAGAAATATTTCAGGAAAACTTCTCTCAAAGTTCTAAGACCAGTCCAGATGATTGATCCCAACCACAATTAATATAGCAGTATAAAGGCAAAGGAAAATGAGTCTCCTTTCAAGAAAACGACTTCAGTTCAGGATTTCATGGAACTCACCCCCAGTCACTTTGATGGGATAGACTTATCTGCAGCTTCTTCACGGGGCACCATGTGAGTTGCCACATTAGTAGAAACTGTCAGGTGTGCCCTGTATACCCACAGTGGTTAGCAATGGCATTCCCTAAGCAAACCCCAAGGGACTGTCAGCTGCTTACTAGGGTCTTTTTCGTTTAAAGCAAACCGAATCCTTCACTGCTCCATTCTGCACAGGGTGGACCTCAATGGATGCCCTGTCTGCCTACGAGGATCTTTCCATGATGACTCTTTGTACTCACGCTGGATAAAAAGTCACATAAAGCACACTCTACACCACCCTAACAGGACATTGATGCTTTCTTAAGACCTGTTTAATCCCTTAAAAACAATTCTCTTATGCTATAATTTCATGATAATTAGGCTGTTGCTAGTTTTTAAATCTGCCTTTTCCACTATAATCTAGATAACAAGAATTAATTCTTATCTTTCCCTCCATTTCCATAGTTTCCAACACACAGTAGGACTACAGAACCCTTTTATAATAGATGACTTCATAGACCATTAACTCTGCCTTTCAGCAGAAAGAGCCTAAAGTCTTTGAAATAAATTAATCTTCTGAATCCTGCTGGGTGTCTGACACATACAAAGCTTACAATTAGTGTGTTTAATGACTGAAAATGAATTAAAGAGCTCTCTATCTTACATCCAGGCTTAGAGACCTTAAGGGATTAAGATGTTAGACTTCTTAGCAAAGACTTTATGGAGCTATTAGTTGTATTGAATTTATAATTTCATGCTAAGTGTTTTGATTCAATATTTTAAATTTCCTGCTTATTTGTACATAAGGACAATCATCATAGGTAGACACTGTAATAAACATATCAATGAGTTTTGAGTATGAGGATCACATCATTTACTTTGTTTATGACCTGAGAAGTCATCTCTGCCCTCTGAACAATGCTTTATTATTCATTAATTAAATGTTTCAGATACTGTAGGGGATCAACCCAGGGGCTGTGTCTGCCAAGCAGCCACTCTACTATCAAGTTCAATTTCCAGTGTTAAAAAGCAAATAAAATAATTATATAGCATGAACAAAGAACATTTGTGAAAGCAACTATTTATTGCTTACCTTAGTATTTTAAAATATTTGAAAGTTTTATTTCTTTACTCTCTCTCTCTCTCTCTCTCTCTCTCTCTCTCTCTCTCTCTCTCTC
>OU015756.1:9575177-9588186 GCA_907169655.1 Acomys percivali
TCTCTCTCTCTCTCTCTCTCTCTCTCTCTCTCTCTCTCTCTCTCTCTGTGTGTGTGTGTGTGTGTGTGTGTGTGTGTGTGTGTGTGTGACCCTTTTTATGCTTAGGTCAAAGGACACCAATAGGGAGTCAGTGCTTGCCTTCCACCTTGGTGCAGCAGGGTCTCTTTTGTTTTTTGCTATAGTTTAGCCATGCATGTGGAATTTTGGCCTTATTCCCCTGTATCTTCCTATCTTCCTCACATCTCATCATAGGAGTGTTGGGATTGCAGACACTTGCCACTACATAAGGCTTGTGTGTGTGTGTGTTCAGGTATCAGAAATTGTATGTGGGAGTCTGTGCAAACACCAGGCCAGCTTTGTAATGATTTGCACTAGGCAAGAGGGAGCATCAGTTCAACATAACTCAGTAGACAGTGTTGGTTCAAACTTCTAAAGTCTAACCCTGGCCAGTTGATTTTGGGTGTATTTCAGTACACTACAATTTCAGAAAAATAATTTCTTGGTGATAATTGTCACAATGAAGCTTAAGGTGTGAATATATTGAAACTCTTGTGCAAAGTGCATGTGACTTCTTTCTTTATTTTTTTTAAACATTTATTTATTATTATGTATACAATGCTCTGCCTCCATGTACACCTGAATGCCAGAAGAGGGCACCAGATCTCATTACAGATGGTTGTGAGCCACCATGTGGTTGCTGGGAATTGAACTCAAGACCTCTGGAACAGCAGACAGTGCTCTTAACCTCTGAGCCATCTCTCCAGCCCAATGACTTCTTCTTTAAAATGCCTTATATAACATAAGGGCCTAGGGGGGGAATCTGGTGTGGTTTAGGTCATCACAGAGGTCACTAAGCTATGAAGTATATGTGAAAGCTCCCCTCAGTTCTATTGACTGAGATACAGTGCTCAAGATAAAGGTGGATGGAGAAAGAGCCTGGGATAAGCACAGAAGTCTGGGGATTTGAGTGTGGCTGGAAACTATGGATAGTACAGTCCATCAGGCTGTTGACTACATCCATTTTCAGCCTTCTTAGTGGAAAACAGGTATACATCTCTTCCATTGAAGAGACAGCCCTGCATGTTTAACATTATTGCTTTTCCTAGTGATTATCCACTGCAATCATTGGTCATTAGGGTTGTGTCATAAGCACTTTCACTCATGTATATTTTCTTGGCCATAAAAAATATTTTAAAGAGAATTCTTACATATCTATGCCAAACTGATTGTCTGTCTCTATTCCTTACACCATAATGGGACTATTGGTCTTATTGGCTGTGATAGTTTTTAAACTGAGCCACAGTTTGTATCTAGCTGTTGGGAATATATATATATATATATATATATATATATATATATATATATATCACAACATTGTGACATATGTACATGTATGTGTTATATAGATATATGAACAAAATCTGTCCCAGCTATGTTTCTCTTCAAACATCTGATAGATTCTCAGAATACTTTCAATCTAGCGCCTGGACAAACAGATGAATTTGTCACAGTACATGTCAGTACTAGGCATGCACTATGTAGTTGTAGCAATTCTTTTCTTTTGGGGGTGAGTACAAAGAACCATGATTTTAGTGATATGCAAAGAATCTTGACTGTGAAGGAAGTCATCCATGCATAGGACCCACCCCTCACACATGGGGCAAGCATTCCTGATATTCATACAAGTAAACTTTGTCAGATATATTTCAGCTTTCCATTTGGGACATTTTTTTATGGTTTGGAAACATTGTTTTATTTATTCCATTATGAAAATTATGCAAGCAGAATCACAGACTTCAAAGAACTCAGCTGCCTGCATAAATCAAGCTAAAGTTGGTGAAAGACAATATTGAAGGGGAGAATGATATAAACCTCCATAGTGGTCTTTGGATAATGAAAGCTTAATTTTTATTTCCCTTTTTCTTTTTTTAAAAACACTAGCTTATAGTTTTGAGACACTGGGATGGAAAATTGAAAACTGTTTATCAGAAAAGCTAATGTTGTGAAATAAACTCACTGCAGGGTTCTCAGAGCCTGAAAGCCTCAAATCATTACACTTGTTGATTGCATGGAATGGCAAGAAGTCACAGACTCAACATATGTAATTTGTATAGTTTCCTGTGTGCCAACCTTCCACAAACAATGAGGCTATTGGGATATAATCATTATTATGTGAACTTGCATATCCTTGAGCTGCTAGCAAGCCTGTCAACACATATTTACGGAAGGCTCCCTACTTGAGAGCATTGCTCTGGCCCTCAGACTAACCTGCTGTATATACTGTAGTGCATCGAATCTTACAGTGTGGGGAAATCACAGTAGTTAATTTTGGCATTGAGATCATTAGAAATGCAAGAATGGGGCAGAAGTAAATAAGAAGCATTAACCTAACCTCCGCTTATTTCTCTGAGATGTTTAGGCTTTAGGAGATATTTTATTTAATAGATTTAAGTAGAGTATGTTAGAGACTAGAAATCATCATCATCATCATCATCATCATCATCATCATACTGTATAAAACCCTGATGCATGTAAGACATATTCTGCTAAGGAAACTAAACAATGCTCAATGTACACATAATGATCAGTGGATAAAGATAGTGTTGCCAAGCCTGAAAACTTAAGTTTGAGCCTCTGATGCAGATGGTAGAAGGAAAACACTAACTCATACAAGTTGTCCTCTGACTTCCAACTGCAAAACATGACACATTCAGAATCCCAAAACCACCCTCTGCCCAATAAATAAATAAGAACAGACAAAATAAATATCTGTCTTAAAATGTGCTAAAGATGTTTTTGTTTGAAATAAAATAGTAAAGAAAAATTATAAAATGTTCTCAGCATAGAAAGAATGCATTCTTATTTCCTCCAGGAACCAAACTCAGGTCTTTCATATGGTCAATATGTGTTCCTAACCACTGAGAAATCCTTTAACTTGATGCTTCGGCCAGGGGATTAGCCCTGGAGAGTTTTCCCCTATCTTCTTACTGACATTCCCACTTGACAGTCTTAAAAGACTTAGACAGCTGGATGTCAAAAATAGAAGGAGGAGGAGGAGGCGGAGGAGGAGGAGGCGGAGGAGGAGGAGGGGGAGGAGGAAGAGGGGGAGGGGGAGGGGGAGGAGAAGGAGGGGGAGGAGGAGGGGGAGGAGGGGGAGGAGGAGGGGGAAGAGGAGGGGGAGGAAGAGGAAGGGGGGAGGAGGAGGGGGAAGAGGAGGAGGAGAAGAAAGGAGAAGGAGGAGAAGAAAAAAAGGAAGAGGAAGAAGAAGGAGAAGAAAAAGAAGAGGAAGAAGGGAGGAAGAGGAGAAGAAAAGAAGGAAGTGAGCCTTTTCCTCATAACTTAAACAATAATCCACTTGAAATAAAGAAGCAAATATAAGTTGAGAAACTGTAAAACTACTAGAAGAAGACAAAAATACAAATTTTGCCAAACTAAAATATATCAAACAGAAATGTTTTGGAAGGCCATGGATATGGTGGAGAGAGTGAAGAGAAAAGTGATGTGATGAGTGAAAATATATGCAGGCTGTACAAATACATGACTGAAATTCAACAGTAGAAAACTAAATAGCAAAATATAAGCGAAGCAACTAAGTCACCATTTCTCTAAAGAGGACACATAAATGATCAACCGGTATGAGAAAATATGGTCACCTGTTTACCACAGGAACTTGAATTAACACTGTAATGATAGATTACAGCTGACCGCTGAGAAGGGCTACTATCCGTGAAGGAGGACGCCAATTGGAGGATAGGATGAATAAGGGAGTCCATGAATAGCTGCTGATGATCATGTACATTATCATACTTGCTTTCGAAAATAGTATGAGGATCTTTCAAACAAGCAAAGCTAAGCAATGACTCAGAAATTTACCACTGTCTGTGTATCCAAAGCAAGTAGTATTAAGTATATCAAGAAAATATATATACACTCAAGTTCATTATATTACAATAAGCATGATATGAAACATTTTGTCCATTCACACACACATACATGCACATGCACACACACGCACACACACACATAAAATGTGGCACTTATGTACTGTGAAATGTAATTTAGCCTCTAATATGGCAATTTTTCAAGAAGATAACAGCGAAGAGATGTTTACTACAATATTATGATAGATAATCTGGTTTCCACGGATACCTGATATGCCTTTGGAAATCATTGTGCTGAATTCTCAAAAGTTAAAAATGAATCTACCATGTGAGTCTTTCTGCTTCTGGGTTAACTCCCTCAGTATGACCATCTCTAGTCCCATTTATTTGTCCACAAATTTCGGGATTTCCTTGTTTTTAATAGCTTAGTAGTATTCCATAGTATAAATGTACCACAGTTTCTTTATCCATTCTTCAACTGAGGGGCATTTAGGTTGTTTCCAGGTTCTGGCTATTATGAATAAGGCTGCTAAGAACATGGTTGAGCATATGTCCTTGTTGTGTGGTGGAGCATTTTCTGGGTATATTCCAAGGAGTGGAATAGCTGCGACTTGAGGAAGCCCTAAGATGAGACTTGATAGCCTATGACCATATAGTGGGGGAGGAGGTCCCCCTCGGTCCTAGATCTAGGGGAGCAGAATAGGGTGGAAGCAGGAGGGAGGGAGGAACGAGAGGATACAAGTGATGGGATAACAATCGAGTTGTAATCTGATTAAATTAATAAAAATTTTACCAAAAAATGAATCTACCACATTAGATGATTGCTTTGCATATTCCCAAAGTACTGGGCATCACACTCCACAGATAGCTGCTCTGCTGTGTTCCCTGCTGCTTTATTTACAGTAGCTAGGAGGTGGAAATAACCTAGATGTTCTATAACTGAAGAAGAGATGATGAGTGCAGCCAGCTGGGACTATGCTCACATATTCTCGGACCCAAGGGTAGCTCTGGCGATTTAGAGCAAGAGGCTTTTAAAGGAAAACACCACATTCTGGTATCTTACTCTGCAGCTTCAAGGAGGAGGTGTGTGCACAAGCAGGGAGTTTAACAGTATCTAAGATAAGTTAGCTTGGCCATCTTGGCCTAGGGTTCCTAAGCTAGAGTTGGGTAATTTCCCACAGGATCCCTTATCAAGGAGATCAAATTCTAGTTAAATCTTTAATGGCCTCAGCAAGAATACAAGACTGAGGAACCCTAGCACTGTCATGCCCTGTCATGTTATATATGTTATAAAGAGTTAGAAGGCTGGAGAAATGGCTTAGCAGATAAAAGTACTGGATGTTCTTCCAGAGGTCCTGAGTTCAATACCCAGCAACCACATGGTGGCTCACAAACTTCTGTAGTGTGTAAAGACAGATTAGTCATATGCATAAAAATAAATAAAGGGGTTTTTAAAAAACAGTAAAAAGATCAAGGCAACAAGCAAGTTGGGTGGAGTGCAAAAGTCCTGAAAGATGATTATATTTGGGGTGACTTGCTCTTACCTAGACCTCTTGTAGAGTTAAACCACTGCACCAAGCAATACAACAACCTTTTTTTCTTCTTTTGGCACTGCAGTCCTTATTGGGTGAAAGCAGCGGGTGTAGATCTCCATTTATGCTGTGAGGAACACTTGGACAATACATTGGCTTTAGAACTGGGGAGCAAAGGCAGTTGGCAAGTTGAATGTAACTACAATAGATATAGAGATAAGGCAGTGGCCTGGATTAGAATGTAGACATATAGAAGGGGCTATGAAATTGTTGGTGACATGGAAGCAGTTGTTATTCAAGTGACATCAAGTTTTGTCTTTCACACACCTGGAGAGATTGTGATCATTATAATAATGATGATGAATAAAGAGATATTGAGAGACAGCCCAGGGTTTGAGGAACAGGTGGGGTGTAGAGCCTGTGGGCCGCAGGTTAGACATGGCTGGAATTTTAGGCTTGTATTATTGTTACTAGAGGACTTATTTTTACCCATAGACTCACGCATCAGAGGGAAAGACTGGCAGGGAAAAGATAAAGTAATTGAAATCTCCATTTCAGGATGACCAATGTGAGAGTTAACCCCTGGCAGTTCTAAGTAGAGATAATTAAGTGCCCGGAAACAGCTGTGTCCCCACATCAGTGAGGAAGAGCTGGTGCTGGAGGAAAGGTGCTCTGCTAACAACTGCTGTCCTCTGACAGTAAGATGAAGGTAGGGACACAGCATGTTAAGGGCAGGCATTTTCTGGTTATTAGCCTGTTCTGAATGAGCCTCTGTATAGTCCTTTATGATGTCTGTTTGTCTTGTGCTGTGGATACATGGACAAGATGTCTGAGGCTCCATGCATGAGAGGCCACAAGTGGCCAAATAGTGGGAGAAGCTCAAGCCACTAATTCATGTTTCCAGACACAGTCAATCACTTTCTGAGAGAAAGATGACCAAAGTAGCTTGGCAAATTGGAAGTTGCTTGGAAAAGAAACCACCAACAGGTGATAGTAAATTTTATTTTATTTTTATTTTATTATATCCTAAAATCAAAGAAAACTGCCTCCTTGGTGACTTAGTTTTAATGTTAACTGTTGAATAATTTTACTCTTGTGCTCTGATTTCTTCGAGTCGTTTTTGCGTTCACTTCTGTGCTATCGCAGTTCACAAAACAGCAATTGTACTGTGCAATGTTACAATAAAGACCAGGAAAATATTTACGGATGTAATAATGTCTATTACCACTTGGGATAATTTCTCTCTAGTTCTCATTGGTTTAAATCTGACCATGCTTCTGTACTTTATCACAAAACCCAGGGTATTTTTTTTTTTTTTTGGTGTGTGTGTGTGACTACTTTGGTGAGTTTCAAAATAAGAATTTATGGTATTAATGTTTATTCATTTGAATTGAAAAATATATATATCAACAAAGGAAAAAAAGAAGTGTCATCTGCAACATTCTTCACTTCATCTAATATGTAGCATTTGGAAAGTTAGCTGAAGGATTTAAGACGATGGTTTCAGACTTCATCACCCTCCTATTAATATTTAAAGCCCATTAGTTCAGTTTCCATTTCACTCCTCTATTCGAGATATCGGATGTGATTCTCCACAAGCATGCAAGCCTCCTCCCACCTCTAGATTTTCACAAAAACTACCGAAGACTACAGCATCAGTTTTTGCATTTTCTGCTACTAACACTGCCCTTCTACCCTCCTGTCAAAAACTCTCCAACTCTCCTGAAGCCTTGAGCACTTCTGTGGCACAGTGCTGACTTCCAGTCCTACAGTTCTAGGCACATTTCTCATTCACACGTGTTTTTAACTAGACTAACTCCCGTCAGCTGATACCCTTGCTGTTCTACTCAAGACAGTATGTCCAGGTGATTTTTATTTCACAGTGTGCTTTATTTACGGGTCTATTTTTAATGGTTCCAATACTCTGATATCTGTGGAGGGCTTAGTGTTGCAAATTTTGATTAAAAATTTCAATCCCCCCCCCTTTTTAAAAAGTAGTTACATGAGCATGTATTGTTTCTGGCTCATATGATTTTCTATTACCCTTTATCTTTATCCTGTTATGTTGTTTGCATTTAAAGGAGTCTACACAAATAACTAAATGAAATCAGTTTTCTTAATTTGCTCCTATCCCCAGCTCTAACACTTTGATCATATTTTTTTCCTATTTTTTGTTCTTTTGAGATTATTTCATTTTTTCTAACATGCTTTGCCGTATTGACCTGTGTGGTTGTATTTAGCATGAGCTATGATTTAATCAGTTTTGAGTTTGAAAGACTGAAGAATGATGGCCCCAGAGAGATGGCTCAGCTACTAGGAACATACACTGACCTTGTAGAGGACCAAAGTTGGGTTCCAAGCTCTTAGGTTGGCAACTCACAACCACCTATAATTCCAGCTCTGGGATCCAGAACCCTCTTCTAGACTCTGTGGGCACCAATCCACTCAACCATTGTCCCACACACACCCCAAAATAAATCTGTGAACTTTTGCTTTACCATTGATGTTTTTGTGTGATGCATCTTCAGTGAATCTGCTCTTTCCCTGTGGCATTTCTCCAAAGCTTAGGCTGCTCTGGTTTCCTCGTAAAAATAATCTCAGGCCATTTTGAAATTGATTAAGAATGGCCAGGTTACTTACACACTGGGCTCCTCTCAAATCTCAAGTTTGAGATTGTTGACAAAGTTTCTGTGTAGTATTATTCCAATTGTGTAAGCCAACAGAACCACACCCCCACATTCTTTCAACCACCTGTAGCCACTTTAGGATTCTGACAGCAAAGCATTCTGAGGTTTTGTTGTACTTGCCTCTTGGCCCATTAGCATCTTGTGTGTGATTCAGAAATCATGGTGAACCTTTGCAATCCTATTGTTGTGGTTCAGCATCCTGACCAAGGTCCATGTCCCAAGGACATTCCACCCCAAATCTCCCTCAATACATGTGTTTTTTGGTTACATTTGATGATGACTTTATTTAGCTTTTCCTCCCCCTTCAACTCATCAAGAAGAATCAGTCTCCATGTGACTAGATTTAGCTAACCATCCTCAGCCCTTGTCTATTAATAAGTTCTACTGTGTGTGTAGATGGCCACACTGAGCATTTCCATAAATGTTCATTGACTATAATACTCAGAGTCACAGGAGAAAAATGAGAGAATAGTCTGTTTGCTCTAACAAATAGAAGAAGAGTATGTGGTTCATAAACAGCAGAAATGTACATGTCAAACTTCTTGGCATGTTAAGGTCCAATATTAAGACATAGGTCTATGCAGTGTTTGATGAGGGTCCACTTTCTGACTTACCTATGACTATCTTATCTTTGTGTTCATATATGGTAGAAGGAAACAGCTAGTTTATAAATACCTGTTTACAAGAGCATCAATTTAATTCACAAGAGTTATACCATTGTGGCCTAATAAGGTTTCAAAGAGGGCCCTATCACCCTGTGAGGCTAGAGGTCTAAAGGAATTTGGCGGTAACACAAATTTTCATTATGTTGCAGAAAGGAGTGAATCTATGAGCCCTAAAAAATCAACACAAGTTAGCATTTTTCTTCACTTCTTATTCATGACCCAATTTTACAGACTGGGACTTGTGATAAAGGGCTATAAAGAGTTTACTATGATTTCATGGGACCACTTCTTTTGGGCAGAGATGTCTTCTGGTTTATAAGAATATCCTTTGAATGAAAAAAATTCCTTTCTGGCAGGAGACTCATTAAATTCAGGAAGTAAACAAAGTTTATAAGACTTGGGAAGCAAACAACTAACATGTCTCAGGAAGTTCCCGAAACTTACAAGAGTCCTTCTGCAAGGTTATATGAGCAGTAATCATTGCTGGGGTGGAGACTTTTGAAGACACTTGCAAGTCATGTAGGGAAATGGAAGACACAGCTTTTGTGAGATGTCAACCATGTTGCGGTAGGGATTTTGGTGACATAGCTACATTTATGTCTTCCATACCCCTATGAATTACCCTTCACCTATGCTCAGCAACTAACTCAATAAACATTTGTTTCACCAAGTTGCAATTTAGTGAAATTGTTTCTCTCATCTGCGGTAGATAAACTTCTCTTTATGTCTCCTCCCCTTGTGCAGAAGTCCCACAATACACACATAAATTTCAATATTTAAGCATGAAGAATGTTTAGCAAATACTATGTTAGCAGCATGTTCTCCACTGTTAGTCAACTGTGACAGTTTAAAGTAGGAAAGTTTACAAAGATGAGGGCCTTTAGTTCACTGCATTTGAAATTGTAGTTTGATCTCCATTCATACTAAAATAGATGGCAGCACACTCACATACAAATTCCTGAGAACCCGTGACTATTATAGATTGTCATTTTGAAGGAACCTGAAATTCTATTTCAATAATGCTGAATAGATACAGATTCTTACAAATTCTACCATTCAACAAATTCTTTATATATTTAATTACATCTTGAAATTATACATCTTACGTACATATGTTTGTGTGTACATTAAATGATATGTGATCCCATAAGTCTAACCAAACTGAGCAGGGCAGTAGTGGTGCACGCCTTTAATCCCAGCATTCAAGAGGAAGAGGCAGGTGGTTCGATGTGAGTTTGAGGTCAACTGGGTCTGAAAAGTGAGTCCAGGTCACCTAAGGCTACCTAGAGAAATCCTGTCTTGAAACAAAACAAAACAAAACAAAAAAGAAAGAAAAAAGAAAAGAAAAGAAAAGAAAAGAAAAGAAAAGAAAAGAAAGCTTAACCAAACTGTTGTTAAGTCAGAAAAATATTTTTGTAGTGAGGACTCAATCAAGGCCTTACACATGTTGAACAACTGCTGTTCCACCAAACTACATTGACAGCTCAGGAAAAAATATTTTTATGTTTTTATTATGTTTTTATTTTTTATGTGTGTTAATGATATATAGTTCTCTCCCTCCCTTCCTTTCTCTCCCGACCCCCCCCCCCTCTATCCTTCTCTCTCTCCCCCTCCCCCTCCCACCCCGAGTGTTGTTTTCTAGAATTAACTCTGCATGCCATATGCATCTTTTGTAGTTTCTCAATCCACATTGTTATATTACATCTTCAAAGAGTCTGCAAACACTTGATATTTCTCAGGTATTTCAAGTGACTGGTGTTATTTTATTTTATTCTTTTAGTTTCAGGAAAAACAACACCCAGGGTCTGTTCAGGAAACATGATTCTATGGAACTGTAAATCGTCTTGGTTGTAGAGCATAAACATTCCTCTTTTTCCCAAAGCTTAACAAACTAAAGTGTGTTAGAGGAACACTTTTCTTTGCCTGCCATCTATCTGTAAGTATGTACACATCTCTTTCTATTGAATAAACATGAATCTGTATAAACAGATATACAAAGCTTTTATGCTTTTTATATGTACAAGAATGTGTTGTGTAAATCTAGTAATATACTTAGTGCATTAATATTAAGCAAGAAAATGACAGAAACATGTTTGTTCTCTACTCTAAAATTATTATAATTGGCATTTGAGAACAGATGCATTTAACAAACATGAACGAGTGAGAAAATATTCAGTTTTAACCTACATTAAGAAGCTAAAAATAGAAGTGTTATATAAACTCACACATTCACTCACGCACACACAGGCACACGCAGGCACGCCTGCGTGCACACACACATACACACAGAAACTGTACCTCAGGCATACTTCTTCCTATCTGAAACAGTCATGGAAAAAGCTGTTGTGTCCAATTTCATGCCTTATATTTTTCTATTATTAAGTATCATTTACTTCAGTTTAGTTCCAAATGCCAAAAATCAATGAAATATTTATATCATATGGTAATAATACACTTCACAATATTTCCCTCATACATTAGCTATCTAACCTACATTCTTACTTTATTATTAAGGCTACGATGGCACCGAGGAAGACCTATTCAGGATGGGGAGTGTGTGTGTAGGCAAGTGGGTTTCTCTCATTGTACTGAGATAATGGGAAATTCTATACTAGAATATATCCCACAAGAAGATGTTGATTTCCTTGAATGCCTGTATGCTGTGGATTGTGGAAAGCTTAATCAGTTTCCTAGTAAGAAATGTTTAAAATTATTTTTTATGGGGACTAATGATAAGGACCACAGTGTTTCAGGTTGTGCACACTCGCCTCAGTGTTGGCCTCACTACCCTCCCCTCAGGTCATGGAGGGTAAGAAGCAGGAAGAGCTGTGCCAACAGTGTCCCAAAGGCAGGCTTGGTATAAAATAGAGAAGAAAATGGATTAGATTTGTCTCTACAATGGGAGGGACTCCTGATACGCTCCTCTAGACTGGGCCGCTAAACCACTGTTTTCAGCATTATTTGGGATCATGTGATGCTAGGAGGATGCTCTGCCGGTATGTCTAGAAGGAAGCTTGAATTGTCTCTTTCTTTGGGACCAGGGATCAGACTGTTGAACTTTATCACAGACATTAGCAGTGGTTTACTCGACCCCATCCTTATTGATCACACTTCCAAAAACCCAAACCCATGTTTTCATCACTATAAAGAGTTAGGTCTATATTTTGAGGCCTAAATGATTTTGCCATGTGTTCAAGAACGTGATGAGGACAGAATAAGGTGAACCTTAGAACCATGGGAAACGAGGGCTCAAACAAACAAAGAAACAAACACACACACACACCCTCCAGGACTGCACTTCAGCATCAACATCCTGCTCCCTGTGCTGGCCTCTTCTGGCCACCAGTTTTGTTTATTTGATCATTTTTAAATGATACAATTGGCCGTCTTCTCTAATGTCAAATGAACCGTCCATTACAGATCTTCCCTCCAGTTCCCTAAGGGTGAGGATGGAAGCACCTTTCTTAGAGTTGGTGCTAATTAAATGTGCATGATGCAGTAACCAGAAAAAAAAAAACATGTTATTTTCTGTTATCCCCATGACTTAGATAAGATTTTTTTAATATTAAGTATAGAATCAGATATAACTTCTTATCTATGTAATTAAATGTGACACTAACATTTGAGATAAACATAAGGTCGTATTTTTCTTAGTATTTTTTAATGACGAGATGACTGATAGAGATGCGAGCTTTGTGAGTATTGCGCCAATCATGAAAACATGCTGGGATGGAGCAGAGAGCTCAGCAGGGAGAGTGGATTTCAGTGCGGGCCTACAGGTGTTTCAGGTCCCACTTTTTTTTGTTGAACCTTGACATTAAGGACTCCAGTGAAATATATTCTGCAGAAATTACATGAAGCCTATACAATTTGGAGGAAGCACACAGTGACATTTTTAAAACCTTAAGAAATCCAACCATCCTATAAAGTAGGGATTTGAAGTTGGGCCCTTTGATATCTCTGTACAGGCTATTTATTAGCCAAGATGATGCTTTTTATGTGTCTTTTATCAATATGTGCAGCATGTCGTGGATGGAAAATAAAGAAAGTAGATAAATATGTAAGAGGATAGTGTTTTGTTATTTTTTTTTTTGAGATTATAATATAACATTTCCCCCTTACTTTTGCTCCTTTCAAAAATTTTCCATGTACCCACCTTTCTTCTTTTAAATTCATAGCCTCTTTTTTCATGAGGCTACACACACACACACACACACACACACACACACACACACACACACACA
>OU015756.1:9588196-9601098 GCA_907169655.1 Acomys percivali
ACACACACACACACACACACACACACACACACACACACACACACACATATATTCCTATATATAGTCAATGTGCTAAATGAGGAGTCAATGGAGAACATAGATTTAAAGTGGGATTAACATTCCTTATATCCTGCTAAATGACACTGCATCCTCAAATTTTAGCTATGGAAACCAATTTTTTGCTTCCCACTGTGGGTTGATAGGCTGAGATCACTTACTTACTGAGTTTTAGCCTGGGAGTCACAGAGCATCATACGTACAGATCAAGAACTGGTAAGAATGGGTCACAAGTTGGGATCATCTGTAGAGAATAGTTATCATAACGAAGGTGGTTGGCAGTGCTAAGAACCAGGAAGTTCTTCAGTATAACACACACCTTTTCCCCCCCTTCTACTGTAAATTAGCCATTCATTTTTAGAACAGGTAAGGGTTTTCAGGGTTCTCCACGGTATAGAATTAACCTTGCAAAAACCAAGGCTCAGATAAAAGAACAAAACTGGTTATATTTATAAGGACAAGGCCATTTACTATACTCCAGTATCATTAGACTACATGACGTTCAAATATTTAAAAACTAATGTAAACAAGAATTGCAGAATAGGAGAAGTAGCATGAGCTATGTCTGAGGAAATATGCAGGAATTTATTGATACAGCTAACAGAAATCTTATCAGATATGCTTAAGGTGGAAAAAAATTTTAAGATAAAGGAGAAAAAAGGTGGTGTTTAAATCCAGTTTAAAAGTTTTGGATTCTCATTGTACTTCTTGTTATCTCATTCATATATTGAAACTGGACTTTGCAACGATAACTTATACATACCACGTACTTAGTAAGAATGTTTTCATTTTTAACATCTTTTACTTCTACGTGACAAAGACGATGAAGATTTGAATTATTTTCATTAAGCCAAAGTTATATTTAAAAATTGCAAAATGGAAGGCTTTCATGGGACATGCCCCTTGGGCTAGTATGCAGATATAAGTGAGTATATACCATTTGAGTCTTTCTGCTTCTGGGTGAACTCACTCATTATGATCATTTCTAGCTCAATCCATTTATCCACAAATTTCGGGAATTCCTTGTTTTTAATAGCTGAGTAGTATTCCATAGTGTATATGTACCACAGTTTCTTTATCCATTCTTCTACTGAGGGACATTTAGGCTGTTTCAATGATATGACTTTCTCATGTACTCTGGTGCCTCACATTTGACTATGTCCCCTGGAGGGGGAGACCTAGTGGCACTCAGAGGAAGGACAGCAGGTCACCGAGAAGAGACTTGATACCCTATGAGCATATACAGGGGGAGGTAATCCTCCTCAGGAACAGTCATAGGGGAGGGGAATAAGGGGAAAATGGGAGGGAGGGGAGAATGGGAGGATACAAGGGATGGGATAACCACAGAGATGTAACAAGAATAAATTAATAATAATAATAATAATAATAATAATATATATATATATATATATATATATATATATATATATATATATATTGCAAAATGGTGATAATCCACCGGGCTCTTGCCATATGTTAGGAAATTTTCATGGTGAGAGAAAATATTCAAAACTACGTGATAGCTTTAGTTATTTTTCATGAGTTCTTTAACAGGAGAGATATTATTAGCAGAGTAAACATGTAGTAAGTGCACACATGGAGGCCAGGTCTGTGGATACAACCTTTAGATTGGATGCATAAGTTTGCAATCTAAGAACTCCCACGTGAAAACTTGAGTCCACATGGAGGAAAAAGGCTTCTTTATTTCACAGTATCACATTGAAATATGTCAAGCACACGAACTGATTCTAGCAGGGCTGATATGTGTTCTGCAAATAAAAGAAACATAAATTGCTAAGGCTCAGAACATGCCCGTTCTATGAATAGAGATTGACTTAGCTGCCGAGGGAGGCAAGTTACTCGGACTTCTGGTGACACGTTCCCACTCTTTACTTTACCAAGGAAAAGGTTTGGAAAGCAAACTATTTGAAATGTTTTCCCAGAGGTTTCCAAAGAATATCAAACCCATCAAGAATCACATTTATTTTAGATGCTCACTCAATGCCTCAGGAACTTTTCAGCCCTGATGTCACTGGACGCACCTGTCATCTCCCTCTGCCTTTTGCTGTCAGGCGATCTATGGCTTTAAGGTAGGTCACCTTTCTTTGTTATTCTGCTTTTTTTTTTTATAGGCTTGGGAGCTAAAGTTTGAATTTGTCTTTTGCTCTCTCTCTCTCTCTCTCTCTCTCTCTCTCTCTCTCTCTCTCTCTCTTCCTTACTCGCTCAATCCATTTCCTACCATAAAGTCAAAATGCTAACTCTTTTTTTAAATGTATTTATTTATTTATTTTTAAATTTTTATTAATTTATTCTTGTTACATCTCAATGGTTATCCCATCCCTTGTATCCTTTCATTCTTCCCTCCCTCCCATTTTCCCCTCCCCTGTGACTGTTCCTGAGGGGTATTTCCTCCCCCTGTATATGCTCATAGGGTAACTCTTATTTATATACTTGTTCGAGATTCTCCTTATTTAACCACTTAAATATTATATATATCAAAATAGTCAATATTGTAAGTTCATATTTCATTATGCTGTTCTGTATTGGTCTTTTATGGTGTTAGAGTGAAAAGGTAAGTGAGAGGGTTAGAGAGATGGCTCAATGCTTAAGATTGTTTTCTCCTCTTGGAAAGGTGGGTGCCAAGTCTGGTTCCTAGTGCCCAAACCAGGTGGTTCACAATTCCAGCTCCAGGGCATCTCATGCATCTTTTTGTAAACCAACATATATGTGGCAATACATGCACACAAACACATAAAACTATTTCTGTCTACCAATGTACTCACCACCTACCTACCTACCTATCAGTATAAAATGGTATCTTAGTCAGTGTTCTATTGCTATGAAGAGTCACTGTGAACCATGGAAACTCTTACAAAGGAAACTTTTAATTAGGGCTGGCTTACATTCAGAAGTTTAGTCCACTGTCATGATGGTGGGAAACAGGTCCACGTGCAGGCAGACATGATGCTGGAGAAGGAACTGAGAGTTCTACACCTGGCATCTTTAGGCAGCTGGAAGACAGAAACACTGGGCCTGGCTTGAGCATGTAAAATCTCAAAGCCCACTTCCAGAGACACGCTTCCTCCAACAAAGCTGCACATTCTAATAATGGCTCTCCCTGGTGGTCAAGCATTCAAATCTATGAGCCTATGGGGCCATCCTTATTCAAACCACTACAAACAAGAGGCAGGGGTGATGAGTGCCTCTTTCAATCAGTGAGGTTTAGCAGAACATCAAAAAGAAAACAAAGGAATATATATATATACACACACACACACAGTTTTTTTTTTTCAACAAAATTAAGGTCTCCTGACATGCATTATTTTTAAGAGTATTTTGGGGGTTTGATTTTTTCCTACAATGAATGTAGCAACCATACTTCTAACAACCAAACAACCCCTGAAAGTTTAAGCCAAACTCATCCAAGAGGAAAACTATCACAGTCTCTCTCTCTCTCTCTCTCTCTCTCTCTCTCTCTCTCTCTCTGTGTGTGTGTGTGTGTGTGTGTGTATGAGTCCAAGTACATACATATGCCATAGAGCCAGAGGACAAGTTGCAGAATTTGGTTTACTACCACAATATGGATCATGGAGATCAAACTCAAATTGCCAGGCTTGTCAGCAAATTCCTCACTGAAACATCTCACCAGCCCTAACATTTAGTTGTTTCTGACAGGTAGGAGAAACCAGCTTTCCTGATTCTTTCCCCTGGGTGTTCCCATCCTGGTTTAGGAGAAAATGAGCTGTTCCTTGGGTTCAGTATGCAAGGTTGTGTCTGGCTAATACGCTTTTGTATTATTATTCCAGAAAGAACTCCAGAAGCCTCCCAAGGTTAATCAGGTACACCAGAGGTACCAAGGGGATGGCAGACTCTGATTATTATTCCTGTGGCTGTGAGGCCAGCTTCCTGTATTCACTGTAGAACTGCTCTTGAGGCAAAGAACATGTTCAGAATCATGTCCCTGTACACAGAGCTGCTCACTGCCTCCTACCTGACCCTGAAGGGCTTGGCAGGAAGGAAAGACAGCACTTGGCTTCAAGGAATGAAGTTGAAGGAGTTGAGGATGGCCAATAATGCAAAACAAAACAAACAAAAAACAAAACAACCCAAAAGACATGCTTAATAAGAATATCATATATAACAGGAAACTCAGAAGAAAAAGGGAGAGTTTGTTTCAAAGGGAGAATAAGTCATGGCCATGTGCTTTGAGGGTGTGGTCAGAAAAACCCTTTTTAGTCAGACCCTCACTCTCTACAGAGGTAAGTTGTGAGCCATAATCAAGGTTCTATTCTTACCCAAAGGGATGCTGGAGATGATTTCTTTCTTTCTTTCTTTTTATTATATCCTTTACTTTCTTTCCATCTCATTTTAAATATTCTCCTATCAATAGTCTCATATAAGCTTAAGTGGGTTCAGACTAACTGTGTAAGTGAGGCAGACCTTGTACTTAGGGTCCTTCTGCATCTACCTCCTATGTGTTACGTTTCTATGCCCAGCTCATAGGAAATAATTTCATTATGTAAGATTCTGTTTTCTGACTTGTTTGCCAAGTAGAGGCCAATGTTATTCTTTCAATAAAAGAATACATAGGAAAGAGAAAAGGAGTAGGGCCTGTCCTTAAAAAGGATCCACAATTTCATTGATGAGAAATGGTTCTTGTCTTGGTTAGGGCTTTCTACTGCTGTGGCAAAATACTGTGACCAGAGAGCAAGTTGGGGAGGAAAGGGTTTATTTCACTTCCACTTCCACATTGCTGTTTATCACTAAAGGAAGTCAGGACAGGAACTCAAACAGGGCAGGAACCTGGAGGCAGGAACTGATGCAGAGGCCATGGAAGGGAGTGGCTTACTGGCTTGCTCCCCATAGCTTGCTCAGCTTGCTTTCTTATGGAACCCAGGGCCACCATCCTAGTGATGGCACCACCCACAATGGGCTGGACCCTCCTCCATTAATTACTAATTGAGAAAATGCCTTGCAGCTCGATCTCAAGGCATTTCCCTCCTTTCAGTTAACTCTACTTTGTGTGTCTAGTTGAGATACGACTAGCAGCTCGATCTCAAGGCATTTCCCTCCTTTCAGTTAACTCTACTTTGTGTGTCTAGTTGAGATACGACTAGCCAGCACAGTTATGCAGCAAGCGCCTGTCAATACTTCTATCTCCACAGAATAACGTTTGCTTTGGGGGCTGGGTGTGGGAACACTGAAAAGGAAACTTCCAATGAACTTGCTTAGCATGTGCGGGGTTCCTGGTTCAATATTTAGGGCCAAACCAAAACCAAACAAAACCAATAATAACATCAAAATTCAACATCAGTTACACTTTCATGTCCTAAATGAAACTGGGGCAAGGGCCTGGAACAGTCAATCCTTGCTCTCCAACTGTCTTAACAAAGAAGTAGAGTCATAGAAGAAGATATGCAAAAAAAACAAAAACAAAAACAAAAACAAAAACAGCTCAGAATGGAACACAGAAGCTGCCAAGTAGTTTCTACCTCTGTGTTCCATTTCAATGGAACACTGACTTTGTCTATAGCTCAACTAGCTGCTGTTTGGATTTTATTTAGTAAACATTAGATAAGTAGATATCAGACTATGTTAATATATTGCTATGGTTTCTTACTTCTTCTCCAAGCTCTTTCCTAAATATGATTTGCTTGTCTAACACACTTGTCTTGACAAGGCATTGTCAATTCTGGAGTATATTTTCATACATGAGGCCGTTGGGATACACAGTGATGGACACTGTCTCAAGCTTCAGAACCTGTGGGCAATGCAGCAGAGTTCTGACCTGAAGTGTTTGCTCTCTTCCTTATATGAGGTTCCCTAATAAATATCCAGTGCATGTTAAAACAATATAAACAATGGCTTTGGGGCTAGCCATATATATGGCTCAGTGTGTAAAGGCAAGTTGCCATCAGGCCTGACAACCTGAGTTTGATCCCCTCATACTGTAGCACACACATGCTTGAACAAGTACACGTAAACCATGTATACATGTACACATGTATACATAAATGAAGAGAATGTAAAACTCCACCCATCAAGGAATTGGATGACAAATGATGAAGAATACATCTTTTTAAACTAGGGTCTGGCAGCATTCTAAAGAAAGAACTTTTGCTCATGATCTGACTCAACCCCCCCCCACCCCCACTGAGACCCTGGCTTCTGCAGATGCCTTTACTGTGGTTAGACCTTAAGGCACCCTTCCTAGAGGAGCAAGAGACCTCTCCACTGAGTCACAGTAACTTCCGGAGGAGTCATGATTTGCAAAAAGAAAGACCAAGGTGTGCGGTTCTATAGATAATATGCTGGAACACAGTGAAATGAAACGTTTGTCCCTCGGTGCAATAATATAAATTCTTAGAGGCCCCTGTCATCGATTATAGAAGTGCTCATCCCCACTCAGAACAGAGGACCAAAACAATGCTTTCCAATTGCTCTTTCAAAAACAACTAAAATTCAATTGCTTTTCTCTTATCCTGGTAATCCAATTTGTTTTGAGATTGTCTTTTTTATAATAGAGAAATAAGTATTAAATGCTTTTGAAATGAAGGCAGCAGTCCCCATGAGAATGACCCATAACAATGATGTTACATGTTTCAAAAAAGTTCAAAACAGAACCCGAGCTGGCAAAATCCTCCAAAGACTAGGCTTTTCTCTTTTCTTTATCCATGGTAAATATGCAGGATTTGGATTTCTGTGATACTTAGAATTCTTCTGGCAGAAGATGTGCCTAGATTCTGTGTGTTCTCTTAACAGACTGGTGCTTGGGGCTGGAATTGAGAGTTTTTTTTTTTTTTTTAGCATATTTAGAACATACTGGAAGTAGCTTCTTTAGCCAGGCCTATGAAGTGCGACACAAAGGCCCCAGGCTGTGTGAAAATCATCCCTCCGAGGTGGCATTTACACAGATGAGTTCACTGCTCCTTCCCTCACATCTTCCACATTGCAACGTTCATTTCTAGAGAGAGGATAGAAGCTTGCTCATTCAACTTACAAGGCTCAGGGCATCCAAGCAAGTTATGCCATGCTGGAGGGTCAGAATAATCCTAGTCACAACTGGCCCACTTGTGATAAAAATGGTGAGTAATTGCTGGGGGAGAAGAGTCTTTGGTAGAGGTGATTGACAGCTGGACTAGAGTAACAGATGCAAACTTTGTCAGTTTTCACTCATGCTTGGTTGTTCTTGTGATCAGAAGACCTGAGTCAGTCATGTAACTTTGCTTGACCTGATTCACTCACTGGTTTACTTAGATGGTGTTAATTGGAATCATTTCTTTGCCCAACCTTCAGTGCTCTATCTGGGTTGCATAGATGTTTGTTAACATATCTCTATCTAGGTAAGCCCACACCATACTTAATTCTTGTGTTTCTCTTAATGAGTAACTACATGAGGGAGGAAAATGTGTTCCTGCTAGACATTACTATGACTCTGTGTTTTGAAGAAGTAATTCAGTTTGACTTTGTAGTATCCACATGCAATTGCCTGAGCCATGACTGGATTCCCTATCTTTTCCTCCTTAATTACTAAATTGATGATAAAATAAGGAGACAGTGCACGAACAGGACAATGAGATAGAATGGAATATAGCAATCTGTGAAAAGTACCTTTTCCTTCTCTTGACCATTCTCCTTTTTAAATTTAATAATTAAAATATATTTGCATAATTTACTTTATCCCATTTTCCACTTCGGCTCTTCCCATGTGACACCTTACTTCCTTTCAAATTTATGGCTTCTTATTCTTTTTAAAACTTTAAAAATTTTTCACTTTTTAATATATATTTTATTAACTTATTCATATTACATCTCAATTGTTATCCCATCTCTTGTATCCTCCCATTCCTCCCTCCCTCCAATTTTTCCGTTACTCCCCTCCCCTATGACTGTGATTGAGGGGGAACTCCTCCCCCTATATATGTTCATAGGGTATCAAGTCTCTTCTTGGTAGCCTGCTATCCTTCCTCTGAGTGCCACCAGGCCTCCCCATCCAGGGGACGTGGTCAAATATGAGGCACCAGAGTTCGTGTGAAAGTCAGACCCCACTCTCCACTCAATTGTGGAGAATGTCCTGTCCATTGGCTAAATCTGGGTAGGGGTTTGAAGTTTACTGCACATATTGTATTTGGCTGGTGCCATAGTTTGAGCAGGACCCCTGGGCCCAGATTTACCTGTCATAATGTTCTTCTTGTAGGTTTCTAGGACCCTCTGGATTCTTCTATTTCCCCATTCTCCCATGCTTCTCTCACCTAGAGTCCCAATAGGAAGTCTTCCCCTCTGTCTCACTTTCCTCGTAAGTGAAGACTTGCATGGACATGCTCCTTGGGCTAGTGTCCAGATATAAGTGAGTATATACCATTTGACTCTTTCTGCTTCTGAGTTAACTCACTCATTATGATCATTTCTAGTTCAATCCATTTGTCCACAAACTTTAGGAATTCCTTGTTTTTAATAGCTGTGTAGTATTCCAGAGTGTAAATGTACCACAGTTTCTTTATCCATTCTTCTGCTGAGTGTCATTTAGGGTGTTTCTATGTTCTGGCTATTATGAATAAGACTGCTATGAACATGGTGGGGCAAATTTTCTTGTTGTGTGCTGGAGCATCTTCTGGGTATATTCCAAGGAGTGGAATAGCTGGGTCTTGAGGAAGTCCTATTCCTAGTTTTCTGAGATAGTGCCACATAGATTTCCAAAGTGGCTTTACTAGTCTGCATTCCCACCAGCAATGAAGGAGTGTTCCTCTCTCTCCACATCCTCACCAGCATGTGGTGTCGCTTGAATTTTTGATCTTAGCCATTCTGATGTGTGTGAGATGGAATCTCAGGGTTGTTTTGATTTGCATTTCCCTGATGACTAAAGATTTCTTTAAGTGTTTCTCAGCCATTCGATGTTCCTCTGTTGAGAATTCTATTTAGTTCTGAGCCCCATTTCTCAATTGGCTTATTTGGTTTGGTGTTGTTTAATTTCTTGAGTTCTTTATATAGTTTGGATATTAGACCTTTGTCAAATGTAGAGTTGGTGAAGATCTTTTCCCAGTCTGTAGGCTGTCACTTTGTTCTGTTGACAGTGTCTCCTGCTTTACAGAAGCATCTCAACCTCATGGGGTCCCATTTATTAATTGTTGACCTTAAGGCCTGGGCCGTTGGTGTTCTGTTCAGAAAGTTGTCTCCTGTGCCAATGTGTTCCAGGCTCTTCACCACTTTTTCTTCTAACCAGTTTAGTGTCTCTGGTTTTATGTTGAGGTCTTTGATCCACTTGGACTTGAGTTTTGTGAATGGTGACAAATATGAGTCCAATTGTATTTTTTACACGTAGTCATCCAGTTAGACCAGCACCATTTGTTGAAGATGCTATCTTTTTTCCATCAAATAGATTTGGCTTCATTGGCAAAAATCAAGTTACCATATGTGTATGGATTCATCTCTGGGTCTTCGATTTGATTCCACCGATCAACCAGCCTATTGCTGTATCAGTACCATGCTGTTTTAATTACTGTTGCTTTATAATACAGCTTGAGATCAGGTATGGAGATTCTTCCAGATGATCTCTTATTGTACAAGATCATTTTAGCTTTTTTTGTTTTTCCATATGAAGTTGAGAATTTATGTTTCAATGTCTTTAAAAATCGTGTAGGTATTTGATAGGGATTGCATTGAATCTGTAAATTGCTTTTGGTAAGATGGCCATTTTTACTATGTTAATTCTCTTGGTCCATGAGCAAGGAAGATCGTTCTATCTTCTCATGTCAGCTTCAATCTCTTTCTTCAGAGTTTCCATTTTTTCCCCTCTTTGTTTTATTTATTTTTTTCTTTTTTCTTTTTTTTATTATTAATTTATTCTTGTCACATCTCAATGGTTATCCCATCCCTTGTATCCTCCCATTCTTCCCTCCCTCCCATTTTCCCCTTATTCCCCTCCCCTATGACTGTTCCTGAGGGGGATTTCCTCCCCCTGTATATGCTCATAGAGTATCAAGTCTCTTCTTGGTAATGTGCTGTCCTTCCTCTGAGTGCAACCAGATCTCCCCCTCCAGGGGACATGGTCAAATGTGAGGCACCAGAGTACATGAGAAAGTCATATCCCACTCTCCACTCAAGTGTGGAGACTGTTCTGACCATTGGCTAGATCTGGGTAGGGGTTTAAAATTACTGCCTGTGTTGTCCTTGGCTGGTGCCTTAATTTGAGCGGGACCCCTTGGCCCAAATCTGCCTATCATAAAGTTCTACTTGTAGTTTTCTAGGACCCTCTGGATCCTTCTACATTGCTATTCTCCCATGCTTCTCTCATCTAGAGTCCCAATAGGATGTCCTCCCCTCTGTCCTAGTTTCCTGGTAAGGGAAGGCTTTCGTGGGACTTGCCCCTTGGGCTAGTATGCAGATATAAGTGAGTATATACCATTTGAGTCTTTCTGCTTCTGGGTTAACTCACTCACTATGATCATTTCTAGCTCAATCCATTTATCCACAAATTTTGTGAATTCCTTGTTTTTAATAGCTGAGTATCTGACAAAGGTCTAATATCCAAAATATATAAAGAACTCAAGAAATTAAACAACACCAAACCAAATAACCCAATTAAGATATGGGGCTTGGAACTAAACAGAGAATTCTCAACAGAAGAATATCAAATGGCTGAGAAACACTTAAAGAAATGCTCAACCTCCTTAGTCATCGGGGAAATGCACATCAAAACAACTCTGAGATTCCATCTTACACCCATCAGAATGGCTAAGATCAAAAATTCAAGCAACAGCACATGCTGGTGAGGATGTGGAGAGAGAGGAACACTCCTTCATTGCTGGTGGGAATGCAAACTAGTACAGCCACTTTGGAAATCTATGTGGCACTATCTCAGAAAACTGGGAATAGGGCTTCCTCAAGACCCAGCTATTCCACTCCTTGGAATATACCCAGAAGATGCTCCAGCACACAACAAGAAAATTTGCTCAACCATGTTCATAGCAGCCTCATTCATAATAGCCAGATCATGGAAACAGCCTAAGTGTCCCTCAGTAGAAGAATGGATAAAGAAACTGTGGAACATATACACTATGGAATACTACTCAGAGTTTTCATTTTTTTTCAAAGTAGGTCTTCACTTGTTTGGGTAGCGAAACCTAGACATTTTATATTGCTTGTGGCTAATGCGATGGGTGTAGTTTTCCTAATTTCTTTCTCTGCATGATTGTCATTTATATATAGGAAGGTTACTGACTTTTTTGAATTAATTTTGTATCCATCCAATTTGTCAAGATGTTTATCAGCTGTAGTAGTTCTCTGGTGGAATTTTGGGGGTCATTTATGTACACTATCATTTCATCTGCAAATAGGGATAATTTGACTTCCTTCTTTCCCATTTGGATCCTCTTGATCTCCTTTTTGTTGTCTTATTGCTCTGGCTAGAACTTCCAGTAGTATATTGAAGAGATATGGGGAGAGTGGGCAGCCTTGCCTTGTTCTCAGTTTCAGTGGAATTTCCTTGAGTATCTCTCCATTTAATTTTTGCTATTGGCTTGCTGTATATAGCCTTTATTATGTTGAGGTATGTGCCTTGTATCCCTGATGCCCTGCTAGTCTGTGGTTCCTGGTAGTGTTTCGGACCCAGACTGCTCGCAGAGTCCAGGTTAGTGTCATGGGCCCCAAAACCACACACACACTGAGTCCAGTTAGTTTCTATGGACCCAACCTAAGCGTTGAGTCCAGTTCCTGTCTCTGGACCCAAACAGGTCTTGGGGCCCAACCCACGTGCTTAGCCCAGTTAGTGCTGAGTCCTACCAGGGTCTCAGGCCCAAACTATACACTGAGCTCATCAAGTTCAGCCAGAGTCTCAGGGCAAGGACCGCACTCCAATCTCAGCTAGGGTCTCTGGGCCCGAACCCCCTGCCAAGCTCAGCCAGAGTCACTGGAGCCAAACTGCACGCCAATTTCAGCCAGGTGCTCTGGGCCCAAGCTGCGCGCTGAGCTCAACTAGGGTCTCAGGACCTGATCGGTGCGCCAAGCTCAGCTAGAATCTCAGGAGCCAGTCCCTGCACCAAGTTCAGTTTGGGTCTCTGGGCCCAAGCTGTGCACTGAGCTCAGTCAGGATCCCAGGGCCCAAACCCCGCACTAAGTTGAGCTAGGCTCTCTGGGCCTAAACTGCCCACCAAGTTCAGTGAGAGACTCGGGGACCAAACCACGTGCCGAGCTCACCTAGGGTCTTAGGAGCTGAACCACTCACTGAGTTCAGCTAGATTCTCAGGGCCCAATCCGCATGCTGAGTACAGTTTGGGTCTCAGAGCATGAGCCACGCGCCGAGTTGAGCTTGAGTCATGGGGCCCAAACCCCGTGCCAAGTTCAGCTAGGGTCTCGGAGCCCAAATCTTGCACTCAGTCCCCTCTCCCACAGCAATTCCCACTGGTCACCATGCTACTCCCCTCTGCTAGAGGGTTTCTAGCTGCAAATCTCAGCTGCTGCCGCTGCCGCTCTGGTCCGAGAACATTCACGCTCCTCCCGTGTGCAGGGGTAAGCAAGTTTTCTGTATTTTGGTCCTTTCAAGCTGTGGAATACTCCAGCTGTAGTGGAGTGGGGAGGTTGGTGTCCTTGGTTAAGAATTCTGTACAATTCCCTGAATCATTTACTGGAGCTTCTAAACACGGTCCACGCTGCTCGCCGCTATCTTGGAGTCCCTGGCTTCTTATTCTTTAATTATTACTGTGAGTAAAAGTATAAATGCAACATGCTGAGTCCATTTAGTTTTACACACACACGCCTATATCCACACCTATGCCTAATTATTCATGTTTATGTGGATATCTGCACACACACACACACACACACACACACACACACACACACACACACAC
>OU015756.1:9613088-9624129 GCA_907169655.1 Acomys percivali
AGCTTTTCATCACTTTATCCTTTCTAATTTCATGCCTGCTTCTGTTTCCTCACTGCTGCAACAAAGCTGTGTTGCATAGAATTGGATTCCTTGACCATTTATCAAGCCATACGCATACATATATATGACTATGTGTATTTCTGAAATCCTTTCTCACTTAAAAATACCTTCTGTCTTTTAAACACTGTGTCTTTGTCATACTTTTTTCTCATTCTCTTTCTCCCCCCTGCTACTGATACATACACGCATCTCAGTTCTTCTTTACCCATCTGTGTGAAGTTTTGTCTGTCTCTTGTTCTCCTATCCTGGATCGACCCCAAATTCCTAAACTTAGGCAATTGCTTTCAGACTTGTTCCTTCGCACTCACTGTAAATCCTCCATTTAGTACAATGTGTGGATAATACACTTTACTCAAACAAGTGTGCCTAACTTTACTTTATTATCTCAAGCCCTTTATTTCTCATAAATTGGCTACTGTCCCTTGGCTACGTATAGGAAACAGACTTTCCTATATTTATTTTGTCTCCCCCCCCCAATTCCTGGGGTCATTGGCCACCAGTCCTCAGGAACAAACAAGGGAGCAAAAGTGAGAAACTGTGGGTTCAGTGGCCTGTGAAGATGTAAGGAAATAACCTTCTGGGACCAGCTCAGGGGAGGCAGATCAATTTCATTTGGGGTGAATGAGGGTTTATATGGGACTCTGCGGAGTGGTCGGGGATAACTAGGGTGAGCAAATGTCATCGGCTGAAGGGCTTAGGAACTGAGATGCCTCATTAACATGGAGAGGCATTCCAGGAATCACAGGAGCTTGTTGAATGTGTTCTTATCTGGAAAAAAAGGAGTTGGATCTGTAATTTCCATAAAGTCTACCCGACATTCCCCAGGTAGAGGGTGTGGGGATCTGAGCTCTCTAAGGCAGAGAAGAGGAAGCCTTGCTGACAAAGGGAATCCTCCATTTTTCACAAAGCTCAGGGCTTTCCAGTATTGATGGATTGTGATCTTAGCAGCAGGTTTTCCCTGCTGGTATATAATGGAACCTAGGCCTGCTCAAAAATTAGAGAACTGGTCAACCACTGAAAATTAAAAAAAAAAAAAAAATCAAATCATCTTCTCATGTAAGTTAGTAGTTAAGAGTCCCTTCTTTCTTATTTTCTTGCCTCTGGTTTCCTATCATCTTTGAAAGGTTCAACTTTTCTTTCAAAATTCAACCTTACTTTTTTAATGCTCTCAATAATTTGCTCTAACTGGAGTTCAGTGTTCTGTTTCTTCATCTTTTTTCACACTTACCCTGTTTCCTCAGTATTAAAACCACAGTGCTATTCTCCTGTACTATGAGGCCACAGTTAGTTTCTCTCTTTTCCCCATTTTTCTCTGTATGTAACAATGCTAGTTTCTCTGCTGTTGTTATCGGAATGTGAAATTTCCTTCCAAGGCTCCTGTATTGGGGCAAGAGGAAGGCTCAGCTGGCAACACTGTTTGGGGACATTGTGGAACCTTCAGAAAGTGGGACCTCAGCAGAGGAAGTGAGTTACCTATGGTAGGCTGTGAGGTTTCTCTACCCACTTCTACTTCCTGTCCTGTTTCTGAGAAGCAAGCAGGAGTTGGTACATGTTTCCTCTGCCATGGGGCTGCCTGCATCTCTCATGTCTTTTCATCATGATGGACTGTATCTCTCCAACCAGGTGCCACACAAGCCTCTTCCTTCTCAGGTTGGCTCTCACCAGCTTCTTGGTTAAAGAAACATAACATAAAAAGTAACTGGTGCACTAGCTTTTCAAAAGTGTTTGCCATTTACAGTATTTTGATCCTCTCCTACCTGGATTCTCAAGGTGAGCCCATGTTCATCTTATCTGAGACTGGTGATGCACTGACTCTTGCTCTCCTCACATATGTCCATACTTTTCTTGAAATTTTATTAAAATTGAGCGTCCTTCAGTTCTAATATCTGTGTGCAGCTTATCTATGTATTACTGTTACTGATAAGATTAACAATAGTAAAGGACTTTTGCTATTTATATGACAACCATCTTTCCTCCTTGACATGTCTCCTCTATCATTTGCTTTCTTCACATCGTCATAGGGAGGATGGGGATCAGTCACTTGATAGCATACCTGCCTCAAGAGCACAAGGAAATTAATTCCGCTCCTGAGACTCCCAGGCAGAAGCCACATATTTTGGTATCCAGTTGTAATCTCTGTGCAAGAAAGATAGAGATACACAGACCCAAGTAGATCCATGGACTACTTGACAAGTTCTGTGTCAGTGACAGACCCTTTATTTAAACAATGACAACAACAAAAGTGGAAGATGACTGAAAAATGACACCAACAGTTGCCTCACACTTGGCCCATAACCAAACACACATACACGCACGCACAGATTACAAAATATAGTTTTATATTTCCAATGATTATTCTTTTATTTCTCTTTTCTTAAGACACAGTGTTACTACATAGCCCAGGTTAGTCTCAGAGTTGTAATTAAATTATCTTGCCTTACTCTCTGAAATTGTAAGATTACAGGTATGTCCTCTTCTGCTGTTTTTCACGGTGGTGTTTGGTATGTATTTCTTTTTATGACGAGTCATGTAAAGGAAAAGCATTAAATATAAAGGATAAGAAACTGACACTGCAGTGGCTATATCCACTTTTGTAATTTCATAAAAATGAAGAGAAAACTGCTGATAGAAAATCACATTGCCTCTGTATCTCTGTGATATATTCTCCCAAAACAACACATACATCTCTGATATGTTCTTAAAAACTGAAATCATGTTGCATAAACCAACACGGAAAGGTTCTCAGTAGAATCCAGAAATGATGGCTACGAATATCGTTCTGCTTTGTGTTGGAACTTACCAGGATGACGAGAAAAGAAGGTGTTAGAACTTATATACAGCATTGTTACTGCTGCATATGAAGTTTGTCATCTTGAAAACCCTAAAAACTATTGAAAGAGGGGTCCCGCTCAAACTAAGGCACTAGCCAAGGACAATACAGGCGGTAAAATTTAAACCCCTACCCAGATCTAGCCCATGGACAGGACAGTATCCACACTTGAGTGGAGAGAGGGATTTGACTTTCTCATGTACTCTGGTGCCTTACATTTGACTATGTCCCCTGGAGGGGGAGACCTAATGGCACTCAGAGGAAGGACAGCAGGTCACCGAGAAGAGACTTGATACCCTATGAGCATATACAGAGGGAGGTAATACCTCTGAGGAACAGTCGTAGGGGAGGGGAATAAGGGGAAAATGGGAGGGAGGGGAGAATGGGAGGATACAAGGGATGGGATAACCATAGAGATATAACAAGAATAAATTAATAAATAATAAAAATAAATTAATTAAAAAATAAATAAATTAAAAAAAAATAAAAAAAAAATAATAAAAATAAAAAAAGAAGAGAGATAAAGAGCATATGAAAAAAAATTAAAAAAAAAAAGGTCTGACAATTGAACACAAGGTCAAGACATAGAAACCAAATAAGAATAAAGCATTTTATTTGCAGTAATAATTCAGTGTACACCTCTCATAGCCCTCATGGAAATCCTTGGAATTTAGTTTCTTAGTAGTATAGTTTTTGCTATTGTTGTCATTGTTGTTGTTGTTGCTGCTGTTGTTGTTGAGACAGTGTCCCATGTAACCCAAGGCAGCCTTGAGCTCACTATGTCACCAAGGATGACCTGGAGTTTTTGATCCCCCTGCCTTTATCTCCTGCGTGCTGTGATCAAAAGTCCGCGCTCTACCGCAGTAAGTTCATACACTGCTGACCTATTGAACCCAGGATTCAATTGAATCCAGCTCTCTACCAACTGAGTTGTGTCTCTAGACCCTGTTAATAATTTTTTTTTTTTTACAGTGGGAAAAGCTTCACATGTTAATTGATAGTGATAGTGAACATTGCAATGCAAAGGTTTTATTTATCACCTCCTAACTTCTATATGTGTCTGGTTAGAACATAGAATGGTCAGAAGAACTATCTTGGAACTAGGGAGGCTGATTCAAAGGTTTCTGTAACTGAAATGAAGCAGTAGCCAGGGAGATACTGCGGAATAAGGTCACGTGAAAGAAAAGACTCTCCTGGACAACAGGATCTGTGATTCGTGAACTCAAACTATTAAAAACAAAACAAAACAAAACAAAACAAAACAAAATGAGCAACCAAACAAAATGACCGCACGGTATGAATGCTTTTATTCCCTGAAATCTACATATTGAAATGCCACCTGCAGTTGAGTAGTTGCAAGCAACTGGATCTCTTAGAGGTGATTAGGTCCTGAACACTCCACAGTCCTGATGGCGGTTGCTAATATAAAGCTGACCACGAGGGAGCTCTGCACCACTTATTGCCCTGTGACACTGTGTTTAAGCACCAGGACCAAGGGGGCTTACAGAAGGAAGAGGTTTTCTCGAGTTTAAGGTTCCAGAGAAAGAGTTCATAATGGCAGGGGAGGCAGCCAGAGCAGGAGGCTGAGAGATTATGTCTTTAACCAAAGTCATAAACCAGAGAGAGAGTGGAAGTGAGGAGATGCTTTCAACTCCCCAAGGCCACCTCCAGTGGTGTAATTTCCCCACAAGACTACAATTCCCTTAACCTTGTTAAGACAGAGAGACCAAGAGTTCACAGGCATGGACTCAAACCTGGGTCACCCCTTCTGCCACATATGGAGAGATAACGCCATCTAGAGGCTAAGTGTTGCTTGGTGGTGGGTGTTGAATAAGCCTTGAGTGAATGTGTCAAGAGCAGATGGAATCCTCAGTGATGTTTATTGTTTGATATGAGCAAGGGCCATGTCACCCAGCGAGCACCCCAATGCCTCAGATTCATTGAAATGACAAAGCTCTCCTCTCATCTAAGTGTGACTGTTGCCATGTCTTCAGAAACTGCCAACCTCAACTTGCTCCTTACAGAGGACTGCAATCTGCCTCATCAGGAGTCCCGCACAAAGTGGTGTTGGGAGCTGCGGTGTTTTATCTATGGATGGCTTAGTCTGGAAGGACCTCCCAACTTTTAACACCATGAACAATACTGTCCTGTCATTTTTTACTTGCATAATCTTGAGCATTCTGTTATAGCAGCTCCAATATAAATGGTGATATCTTGGCAAGTAAGGTGAATGTGACATCAGGGTCCAGGGAAGACATTAGGTAAATAATGGAATTTGTGGTTGCTATAGAGCTTACCTGATTTAGGTGCAATAAAGGTTTTTAAAATTGTAGACTAGTTATTTTTGAATGAGTTTTAAATGTTGTCTTAGTAGACAATAAGAAAAAAGAGTCAACTGAATCAAGAAGTAAAAGGGTCCACCAGAGCTTGTGAGGAAATACTAAGCTTTGTTAGTCAAAGGGGAAAGGGTGAAAATCAGACTTACGGTTTAGTTGCAAAGGTTGGCAAGATTGCCAGAGATTGAATGACCAATGTCAGTTGTTACCGATGTCAAAGTCAGGCCTGAAAAGAAAAACAGCCAAATTGAAGTCATGGATGGAAACGAACCAGAGAAACACCACTGCCTTAGATGGAAGCCCAGAATTAACTGGGATGTCACGTGCTTCCCTCTTTATAAAGAGAGCATGCTCTTTCTTCCCAGTCCTAGGTGACTGGTAACATGGCATGTATCCATCTTTGGAACTATTCCCAGTAAGCCTCATGAAATCCAGGGAGACAATCAGATCTAGGCTGTAGTCATGGGCTGAGACTGTCCAAGAGGAAATGAGATGATGCTAAATTACCTGTAAGACTTTGTTAACACATATTATGGGAACTGAGTGTAGCAGAAACTACAGTGGGTCTTCGAGAAATTGAAATTGGAGGTAGAGCATGGGTCTGGATGGTGGGATTTGCTCTGGTGGGTAAATCATGCCTCATTTGATGTTCAGGATATTCTGGATGGGATACCTGCCTGGAATGTGTTGTCTTTACAGAAACTTAGACATGAAGGGTTTTACTGAGTCTTGGAAAAATGCTAGAATACTTTTTGTATAATATCAGATAGGAGCCGACCAAAACTCCAGTGACAACCTTTAATTTTCCTGTGACAAAGTTATTGATAAAGACACTCCAGCAAGGAAAAACTTACTTTCAATCAAAGTTAAAGCATAAATTTCATCAATGACAGAGATATTATGGCAGGTACTTGTGACAATGGGCCACATCCCATCCACAGTCAGGTAACAGAGACAAATGTTGGTACTCTGTTTATATATTCTGAGACCCCAGTCCATGGAAAGGCACTACCCACATTTCTGATGGGTCTTTTCAACTCAGTTAACGTACTCAACATAATCTCTACAGACATGCTCAGGAGTTAGCTCTTTAGTGGTTCTAAACATTAATAAGTTGACAATCCTAATAATCACAGGGAGGTGAGAACTATTATACTAGCATGACAATGTAAGCTGGAATTTTATCATGGAATCTGCTGTTATGGAGTTGAGTACCTACTATTAGTGGAATTCTGGGATATTAGGATTTCTGTGATCAGGCTGCTGCTCCTAAAGATGCGTGTCAAACCACAAGCAATTATTCAGTTGGTGTCAGGATCTGAGGAACAATCAAAACCTCATTTGGGTTTTTGGTGATGAGTAATAAAATGTGTTCTTTGAGTTAAGTAGCACAGATCACTAATAAAGGCACTGTCAGGTCATAACAAGTAAGAACCATGTGACAAGTATGTAAGTTACTCAGATAGAAAATTGTGGTTTCTTGTTTATGTCAGTACAAATTAAACTCACAAAGTCATGGATGCTTTTGTGAACAAGCTTCCTGGACCTGGAAAAAACACAGGAACACTATAGAAATTTTGTACGATAAAAATTATCCAATTTAGGGCTGACAAGATGGTTCTGCAGTTAGGAGCACTGGCTGCTCTTACAGAATACCCAGGTTATATTCTCTGCACACACATGACAGCTCACAATAGGCTATCACTCTAGTTCTAAGGGATTCATACACATAACACACATGTGGGAAAATACACACACACACACACACACACACACACACCCATGTATAAAATTACTCAATCCTTTTCCCATTAGACTGTAATACTGGTCAAGTAGGCTTGACTTGACTTAAGTACCTGGGAAAAGAAAAAAACATCATGGGAACTATAGGATACTAATTAAAACAAGACTGCCACTTAGATTAAAAAAAAAAAACTCGTACAAGTCAGGTAGAAATAAAGCATCAGGCAAATCTGTCTCTCACTTACTGTAGAATAACTATGCACACATTTTAGGATTAGTACTCTAGTCCCATGATGTATATTTGGAATTGATAGAGCTAGCAGCTGTCAGAAAAACTACATTGGATTACTGACTAGAGAAATAAGAAATATGATAGCCTGAAATGCCAACTGGAATTCTCACAAACTCCTGGAGACTATGATTCCCTTGCCAAGGTATATATCATGTGTAGTAATATCTTCTGGGAAGGAATGCTGGGGATTTTCTGAGTCATTATTTAATCAACCTTTATAGTTCTTTCAAAAATGAGATATAAAATGGTTGATGAAGATTGATGGCCATAAATTTTTACCAGTTCATGGCTTCAATTTCTGCTGCCATGTTGGATTTTTATTTGAGAAAATTCTAAAAGCTCCTGACATCTCATATGTGGTCACTGATCTGGGAAATATTTACTTCTTATTCTTTCTCAGTTTAGGAAAATGAAATTATTTTATCTGGTCATAAGGATGATTATCACCATCTCCCCATGCTGCTTAGGGTATGCTAATTCTCTTATCTGTCATAATAATTCACAAAGCATTAATTATCTCAATATTTTACTCACTAGGCTACAGTATTAATAATGGCATGCTACCAAAGCCTGGTGATAGGAAAGGGACATGTATCCTACATATATGAATAAAATGTACATGCTAGCGAGTGGTGTTTAAGTACATGAAGGAAGGATGCTCAACATAGGATGTGTCTGATATCTCACACTCTATCAGGAAGAGCTAAGATGTGTTTGTCAAATTCTCATCTAAATTGTTGTTTTATGCAAATTACACTGGTTCTACTTCTGTAAAACTAAAACATATAGCTCTGAGAATTAAGGGATAAGTTAGGACTACCCTACAGTCCATTTCTTTCAGAAAAACAAATGATGGACTTTATTTTTCTATCCTCACAATATTAAACACAAAACTATTGGTCCAAACTCTTATCAAAGTATGGTTGATGTCCCAGTGATATTTATCACTCTTTTCACCCATCACACCAACAGACAAGCAACAAACTGTCTTCAATGGTAACAGTAGTAATCCATGAATAAATTAGGGTTATGGCTCCATAGTGCAGGAACAGAAAGACAGGCCTGCATCCAGGGATACTTTTGATATTCCTTTGAACACTTTTTTTTCTGGTGGGAATATCACTATGCAGTTGCTATAGCCAAGACCAACAAGGATAAATTTAGAGTATGGGCCCAAACTCACCAGAACTGGTGTTGGTATCCTCCTACTAGACCAGAATAACAACATTTCTTTTCTGAGAACATGGAATTCTAGAGTTTGTAGTTCAGAAAAAAAATGTAGCAACCATTTATGTCCTTGGGACCTGTTGCAGCAATGAGGGTGGTCTATTCTCTAAGCTGTCACATTCCAAGTGTTCTGTAGATTGTACTGGGTACAGCATTGAACCCTATTTGTCTTATGATTAATTGTGCTAGAAATCTTGCTTGCTTAGTTTCTCATATGAGCAGGGCACTAATAAGGGACACACAATTGTTACAGCTTTGGCAGGTAGTCTCCCCACAAAAGCCTCGTGTTTATAAGTCTTGATCCTAGAATTGAAAGGCGCTTGGACCCTCAGGAAACTAAGGGTTCTTGGTGAATTAGTACATTGATAAGTTCATACATAAATGAAATATTACTAGGTGATAATCTATTTCCAGGGAGCTGATCGCTGGAAATGTGATGTTGGAAGACATGTCTCATTCAAAGACTTTCCTTTTACATGCTATGTATATCCTGGCCACAATAAGTTAGGTGGTATTGTTCCACCATGCACATTTTCCACCAATATATTTGGCTTCACCTCTCACCCAAAGTGACAAGGCCAAGTGACCACACTTTGAAATTTCTGTAACTAGGCAGGAGAATAAACATGTTCTACTTTAAGTTGTTTTCAAGGGGATTTTTGTCATAGGGACTAGACACTGAGCAGCACAATGGTTGAGAACATAGGTCATCTGAGTAATCCAAGTTGTGGACTGAATCCAACACCTATTAAACACTTCCTCAGATATTCAGTTAGACATTTGTTCCTTCTTTTAGTCAGTACCATAGCAACTGGATCTGTGTGGGTTCTGTTTCACCCAACTGAGTCACCACCTAATACAGTCAACTCATCCAAGATGTTTCTGCTTTTTGGTTCTGTTTTGAAGCTTTCCTGTTGACAATGTTAATGTGAAAACTCAGGGCTAAATGTCTGTGACCACATGGAAAAAATATATTTTCACAGAATGAAAGCCATTAGGAATTTTCCCATGATGTTTTATTCTTGCCTATCAATATGTAGGGCAGCTGTAGTTTGGCTAAAGTTGACTTGTATTGGGAGATTCAGCAGACATTCCAAGCTCCGTGAGCTTCACTTTAAAGTCTAGCTGGAGTGGCAGAGATATTTCCTCTTTGACACATGTAAAACCCCTACCCTGATCTAGCCCATGGACAGGACAGTCTCCACACTTGAGTGGAGAGAGGGATTTGACTTTCTCATGTACTCTGGTGCCTCACATTTGATTATGTCCCCTAGCGGGGGAGACCTAGTGGCACTCAGAGGAAGGACAGCAGGTCACCAAGAAGAGACTTGATACCCTATGAGCATATACAGGGGGAGGTAATCCCTCTCAGGAACAGTCATAGGGGAGGGGAATAAGGGGAAAATGGGAGGGAGGGAAGAATGGGAGGATACAAGGGATGGGATAACCAGAGAGATGTAACAAGAATAAATTAATAAATAATAAAAAAAGAATTTAATGCTCAATGTTTATAAGGTCCAGCTCAGAACAACAGTGCAAATTGTAACCACATACCATTAGTTCAAGTCACTCACACAAGGAAGACAAAAGTCAGAGGATAAGGAAGAATTTGTGACCATAAGAATTCACAAAAGAGACAAGATTTGCCACTTAATAATACAACCCACCCCAATGTCTGTGAGATATGCCTTAGTGATGTCTATCAAGGAAGTAGATACCTCTTGTCTGTGATCTAATTTTACAAGTACAGATGTGAGAAATTTTATGTCCAAACTTCTATTAACAGATGATTTGTAAATTAACCAAGTATAGCATTTTCTGAAAACCTATACACCCATTAAAAATAATGAGGCAATGTCACAAATGTGAATACAGAAGCATTGTAACCTATATAGCTATGTGCTAGTTACAGCAAAGCATGTACACTTGCTATCATTTTGTAGGAGCTATAAATATGCCACAAATATGCACATTATCTGCAAAGTTGTTAAATCTAGTAATCATTTTTCAAATATTTTTATTTATTTATTTAGTTTTTCAAGACAAGATTTTTCTATGTAGCCCTGGCTGTCCTGAAATTCCCTTTGTAGACAAGGCTGGCCTTGAACATACAGAGATCCACCTTTCTCTGCCTCCCAAGTTCTGGAATTAAAGGTATACGCCACCATGCCTGGCTTGTTACATGCTTTTAATCACATAAACAAAACAAAATGGTCAACATGTAAGTTGGATATATAGTCTTACTTATCTGTAATTTTTGATACTCCAAGGCATTCTGAGTGACTGAGACTTTATGTCCTGTTCTCTCCCACAAGTGAAGCTCCTGAAAAATTGTATTATCTATATAATTCATTGTACCAGAGTAACTGTTAGGTTCTGTCTCAAAACCTCCTTCATTCAACTTGCTACTTCTTTCATTGGGACCTCCCTGATGCTGTTAGTTCCTCTCTCACAAACTCTTATCGTTTTCTGTAGATTGCCCAAGTTACTTTCACTTGCCTTTCTTTTCTTCTTCTTCTTCTTCTTCTTCTTCTTCTTCTTCTTCTTCTTCTT
>OU015756.1:9631068-9682113 GCA_907169655.1 Acomys percivali
TATTATTATTATTATTATTATTATTATTATTATTATTATTATTATTATTACTTTCTTTTATTTTTTTTACCTTATATCTCTTGGCACTGTGATAGATGACTGTTCAAATCTGCTTCTTGGAGCTCTGTTGGGGTTAACTTAAGGTGTGGTAGACTGTACATATTTACCACAATCCTCTCCTTTCCACCGAACTTTAGCCAGCTAAAAAAGTCCCCATTAGTGGAATATATTACATTACAGATTTCAGGAATAGCTATGTGACTTAAATGAAGTGTGAAAAGACACATGCAGGTCTTTGCAGGCATGTCACCTTTCCACCAAGCCAGGAAAAGGGAGCATCCTCACCTGACTGAAGCTGTATGGTGGACGAATGTAACTGGAAATATGGCCTCTCTCCTTGGGGTGGTTTGAATAGGAATGCCCCCCATAGACTTGGCCATAGGGAGTGGCCTATAGGAGGAGTGCCCTTGCTGGAGTAGGTGTGGCCTTGTCAGAAGAAGTACACCCCTGTGGGGGCGGGCTTTGAGGTCTTACATGCTCAAGTTATGTCCAGTGTGGCTCACAGTGTCCTGCTGCCTGTAAGGTCAAGATGTACAATTCTCAGCTCCTTCTCCAGCACTATGTCTCCCTTCACGCCAACTGTGTTTCCCACCATGATGCCAATGGACTGAATCTCTGAGCTGTAAGGCAGCCCCAATTAAATGTTTTCCTTTAGAAGAGTTGTTGTGGTCATGGTGTCCTTTAACAGCAGGGCAACCCTAACTGAGCCACTTCTACTACAGCTAGCCCTACCCAGAATCTGAATCTGAAGTACGTTTTTATGTTTGAATATTTGAAGTATTGCATTAATTTAGCACCATTATAATAAAAATAAGTCCTGATATGCAAATATTTGCAAATAGTCTGTGTATCAGGGAGTAAGCAGTGATTAGCTACTGTTAGAGAAGTATGTGGTAAGTCTTTCTGCTTTCAGGGATGCCTTTTTAAGTTTGGCTGATGTTTAAAAATAACTACAGATTACACTTACAATGGTTGAGAATATATATATATATATATATATATATATATATATATTACACACACATACATACACACATACACACACACACACACACACACACACACACACACACACACATATATATATATATATATTTACACACACACATATCTCCAAGGATGCCAAGAATGATGGGAAGAGCACTGGAACTTAAATGGGTTGCATGGATGCTATTCTCAGGGCCTGAAAATGATTTTTTGCGCATTGATAAAGGATAAGTAGATGTCCTGAATATACTTCAGTTGTATTTTTCCAAGTCAGGTGTGTGACCCTTTTATCCAGATGGCTGTGCAGGAACCATCTGTCTGCTCTGTACACACATGAATGCGAGGAGTGCTGTGTGTCCTCATGTGGAAACACTATGTGCACCTCTAGGTCACTCCTACAGCTCAAAGTTAAGAGGGTTTCAGTAGTCACCTGAACACTTGTGTTCTGACCTGCAGGTAGGGGTTACGATAATGACAGAAAGAAGTGTTAATAATAGCAGAGCCAGCTGCACAGGAGCCAAACCTGAGGGAGGATGGCACGCCCCGGAAACCCAACTGAAATACAAAATCACAATGATTCTGGAAGAGAGAGCCCCGCACATAAACCTAGAGGCCTCTGAAAAGGAGGACAATCTGTTTAGGTAACAAAATTTGTCTTAATAGCAAACTAAATTTGAAGCTTTTTCTTTTCCTTAGTAAAGCACACATATCGTGATTCACTTCAGAAAGTATTTTAGGTCTTCCTCAAATAGTTTTCTTATCGTCTTTCTTATACTAATTACACGTTGCTTTATACTTGCCCTTTGTTCACCCATTGGTGATGACTAAAGATCCATATACAGAAAGCTGAGGTACTGAGGGAACTATCTTTACATTGTATGTAAAACAAGGTATATAATTATGTTGTAATTTTCTTATACTTTCAGGCCTTTTATAAGAATGCATAAGATTAAAAATTCTCTTAAAACTGTTAAGCTGCCATTCATTAGCGATCCTATTTACATTAACAGCAAAAACACCATAGCAAAACAATGGAAAAAAATGTGACACTCACACAAATTGGCTTTGGTGTCCAGGTGTCTTTGTGAAAGTAATATTAATTTTACAGTATCTTGGGAACTGAGTTGATGGTCCACACATAATACACAATGTCACAAATGTCCTCAGCAAACCATGCTCCCAGTTGCAAAGCCATCACACTTAATTCAGCCTGCTGCCACTCCCTGCTCACTGAGTTGCCTAAAGTTGCTACCAGGGCGATCACAGTTTCACCCACCTTTCCCCAGAGAGGTGAGGGAGCCGACAAGTCAAACTGAGTGTAAAGGAGAGCAGTAAGTAAGGAGCATTGTTTGATTTCAGATATTCTGAATCTATAGAATGTGCTAGTTACAGCCCCATTCCCTCCCTAATGCTGCCCCAAAGCTCAGTTAGTTGCTACCTATGAATACGGGATAAATTGTCTTCCACATTTTCCCCTCAAATCCATAATTCAAACACAAATCTTTGGCAAATATATTCCAGAGTAAAGCTACTACAGATACCATGAAAGCTTTTCTGTCTATAGTGGATAAAGATCTCATAAGAAAAAAAGCACTTATTCCAAAGCAGAAGGCCAAGTTAAGTATCAGCCATAGGCAACTTGGGGGCTGGAAGTGTGAGCCAGAGGAGAAGCCTTTTCATAGGGAATGATTTCTGTGCTTTCATTGCAACTCTGTAAGTTGGATGTCTATATTACCCAAACCATTGTTTGATTTAAAGGTTATTTGCCTATAATAGCTACTTTGAATTTCCAGATACAATTAAGACTAGAATAATCACTTTTTACTAAAAATATCTTTTGTGTATTTGAGATTACATCAGTTCTATGCTGGATAGTGTTGTGTCAACTTGACCCAAGCTAAACTATCTGAAAGCAGGGAATCTTAGTTCAGAAAATGCCCCCATAAGATGGGCTTTAGGCAAGCACGTAGGACATTTTCTAAATTAGTAATCAACAGGCCGCTGTGGATTTTGACATCCATGTGCTGATGGTCCTGAGTTCCATAAGAAAGCAGGCACTCTCCCTGTCCTTTTAGAGATGGAAATTCATGGAGCTTTTTTTGAGTCTCTATGTGTGTTTGTCCTGTGTGCCTGTATCTATCTTTGTGTCGGTGCCCATGGAGCCCAGAAGAGGGATTTCAGATTTTCTGAAGCTAGGATTAAATATATTTTTGAGCCATGGGAACCAAACTTATATCCTCTGGAAGTCGCAAACATTCAAGCACTGAAACATCTCTACAGACCTCACATCACTTTTGAATGCCAGATTAGCTGAGTAAAGACACAGTTGTATATCCAACCAAACTCTCAGAATTCCTGGCTCAATAATCCTAGGATGTGAGACAGAAAAAACTGTTGCACTGAAGAACAACAAATGTATGAGTTCCGTTGAGCTACTAATAAATGGAGGAGCACCCAGCAAGGGCTCAGATCTAATCAAAGAGTTCAAGACAAAACTGCTGTGCAGAAGGAAAGGGCTGTGAAAGAAGAAAAAGAGACACAGCACTATCTATAGGAGCCTGTCTTATCATTGGGAGGTTCTCTTATGTACATCATAAGGTGATTCCTGTATTATTTCTATCTCATGTCTTGTGTAATGTTTTGTAGACATCCCTTCAATAAGGGATCTGACAGCAGAAGTCAGAGGGAAGGGATTCAGCTATTGATGTTGGTTGTTTGTCTGGTTTTCCATTTCCATTAGGGTACTCTGAGGTTTAATCATGAGACCATGGCACAGTATGCACTGACATGGTTCTTTTCTATTCCTCTCTAACTAGATAGCATCCCTCTCCTTGTGCTCCCTTGCAACATGACCTCAGTAAGTTATTAACTGTGCTCAAGCTTTCCACGCAGCCCCAGCAAACCTTGAACACAGATCTTCTGCTCTAGCTCCGCTAGGGTCTGCTGTCACAGGCTTGCACCTGTTAGCCCATATCCTTATTGGTCTGTCATGTGTCTTCTTGGACAAAATCTCAGTTCTGATCACATTCTCACCATCTTTCAGGAGGATGTGTATTCCAGTTGCTGTGACTACTACTAACAGGACTGACTTACACTTTAACAGTTCATTTTAACTTTCACCCATAGTAACAAAATCGAACCTCCCACTAAAGAATTACATTACTTTAGCCACTGTATTTAGATATTATCCTATTTCACTTACACATTAAAATATTTCCTGAGGTACAAAGTGATGTTAACTTTGTGGGGGCCATGTAGTATAGTTGGTTTAGTACTGTTCATTGGCTCTTCATTGAAAATCATTTGATCTGATTTGAGCTCAATTATTATTTATCTATTTTTTTTTTTGGTGTGTGTGTGTGTGTGTGTGTGTGTGTGTGTGTGTATGAAACCTTTGATTTCTGTGCTTTCATTGCAAGTCTGTAAGTTGGGTGTCTAAATTACCCAAATCATTATTTGGTTTAAAGGTTGTTTGCCTATAATAGCTACTTTCAATTTCCAGATACAATTAAGAATAGAATAATCACTTTTTACCAAAAATATCTTTTGTGTATTTGAGATTACATCAGTTCTGTGCTGGATAGTGTTGTGTCAACTTGACCCAAGCTAAACTATCTGAAAGCAGGGAACCTCAGTTAAGAAAATGCCCCCATAAGATGGGCTTTAGGCAAGCATGTAGGACATTTTCTAAATTAGTAATCAACAAGCCACTGTGGATTTTGACATCCATGTGCTGACGGTCCTGAGTTCCATAAGAAAGCAGGCTGAGCAAGTGATAAGGAGCAAGCCTTTAAACAGCACAAACCATGGCCACTGCATCAGCTCCTGCCTCCATGTTCTGGCTCTGAGTTCCTGCTCTGACTTCCTTCAATTATGAACAGTGATACAGAAATGTAAGTGAAATAAATAATTTCCTCCCAACATTACTTTTGGTCAATGTTTCATTGAAGCAATAGAAACCATATCTAAGAAAAAATATTTTATCAATATAGGCACATCCCATATTAACAATATTGGTTCTTCTAATCAATAGACTTTCTATTTTGTCCTGTTTGTCTGGGTTTAAATGTTTTCCTTGAAATATTTGTAGATTTTTTTTTTTTTTTTTGGTTTGCGAGTATTGTTGGCTCTGTTTCTTAACAATTAAACTTTATTATACAACCCAACTAGCTTACACAAGAAGGAAAAAAGGTTAAAGGGACAAAAGAGTGAACCTTCCGGTATCCGTTCCACGAGATGAGTCCTTAGGTGTCTCTCTGGCCCGCGTGATAGTCCAGCCTGTTCGCTTTCTCCACAGGCTCTCCAAACCCCTAGCTGAATCTGTTGTTTTACTCTTCCCCACCTGCCTGAGTCACATGGGAAGGGCGGTCTCCTTCTCCTGTTGAGGGTCCATTAGGAAAACAATAGCCCAGGTGGGGTTCCCAGGTCTGCTTCCTGAATTCCAGGCCCAGACTGGCTCCTCTCAGTCTATCACAAGGTATTCATGGGGTGCCCCAAGGGTAAAGCCCGCCAAGACTGCTTCCACCTGTGACAAAGCTTAATCTTTCCCACAGAGTATTTTATTTTTTCCTTTTTTTTTATTAATTTATTCTTGTTACATCTCTATGGTTATCCCATCCCTTGTATCCTCCCATTGTCCCCTCCCTCTTATTTTCCCCTTATTCCCCTCCCCTATGACTGTTCCTCAGAGGGATTACCTCCCCCTGTATATGCTCATAGGGTATCAAGTCTCTTCTTGGTGACCTGCTGTCCTTCCTCTGAGTGCCACTAGGTCTCCTCCTCCAGGGGACATAGTCAAATGTGAGGCACCAGAGTACATGAGAAAGTCATATCCCTCTCTCCACTCAAGTGTGGAGACTGTCCTGTCCATGGACTAGATCAGGGTAGATTTTATTGAAAATATTTTGTACATATCTTATTAGATTCACCATGATGATGTGTTTTATGCTTTCTGTGTGTGACTACACATTGCATTCAGTTTTTCCACTAACAATTGGATCTTCTGTTTGTGACCTTATTTAATTGACTCATCTATTATCTATGCTACCACCATTTAGAAATTCTATGAAAAGAATTAAGTTGTCTGTGAGCAAAGAAAGTAAATATTAAAAATTTTAAGTATAAATATATGCAAAATTTACTTTTTTATGCTAATCATTTTAGGCCACCATTTACTAGATCTAAATGTTTCTGCAAAATAGATAGTACAATACCCACTATTTCTTTTCACAACTAGGATGCCTATATCTGATATTTATACTTTTAAAAAACTTTTTATTTGCTCTTTGTGAACTTCACATAATGCACTGCAATCGCACTCATCTCCCCATCCCCTTGTACCTGCCCTCCATCCTTCACCCCTGCAACCTTCCCCCAAGCAGAGAAAAAAAATCTCATTATGGAAGTTGTAGTGTATCACAGTATGTCCCAGAGCACACCATTTTGTTTACCCCTCCCCCCTTTTTTTTTGCTTGTAAATAGTCATTGGTCATGGCAGTCATGTTGTGGGACCAGCTGTCCCATGCTCACACTCTCAGGGCTGGCTCACTCAGGTCCCCACCTTCAGTGTTAGCTCTACTGTGCTTCCCAGGTGAGGTACATGGCCTGATCTCCTGAGTGCTGTAGCATGTGAGGGGCAAGGACAGTTCTCCTGCTTTCATGACCCTATCAGGACAACTCTCTCACCTGCTACCAATGGTGAGGATGAAAGGGAAGAGAGGGGATATCTCCCTTCCCATGACACCACACAGCAAGCAAGAAGCAGGGCCACTCTCCCACACTCATGCCCTTGATGCCAGCTCACCCACAACCCCGATACCTAGTGTCGTCTCTACTCTGCTACAGCAGGTGAGTGACAGAGACTGTCCATGGAGGCAGCTCCTGCCTGCAGTTGGTAGCAAAGTATGAAGGGGTTATCTTTCCCTCACCCATGTTGCCCCACATCAAATAAGTGACATGGCCATCTCTCCCACGTTTGTGCTCTAGGGCCAGCTCACAGGCATTCCACCACCTTAGGGTCAGCCCTAAGGTGGTGCTACCCACATGAGATGCAGGGCCCACTCTCCTGATTGCTCCAGCTGATAAGGGACAGGGACAGGCCTTTTGGCTGTGGTAGGTGGTAAAGGGTGAGAGTGGAGGAGGGTATCTGTCCCTTTTTCATACCATCACACAGGAGACAAGTGTTGGGTCAGTTCTCCCACACTCCTCCTATCCTTGGGACTAGCTCACCAGAAATTCCTGCAATGTGTGGCCCAGACCAGGGATGTCTGCCTGGCCTTTGATGGTTACAGATCCCTGCTGCTGCAGGGCCATGAACCCAGATGTAGGCCCTGTTGTCAGCACAGGCCAGGCCCCCCCCCCCCCACATGGTCCCAGGTGACATCACTGGCTACTCACATCAGGCTACTCCTCACTACCCTTGAATCTCCAGTTCTGTCTATTGTCATTGTGCCATTATCTTTATGTTTCTCTGTTTTGTACTTGCTCCTCTTGGCGGCAGGTGGGGTCTCTTGACGGTCTGGAGTCATCTCAGTAGTGCTCTGCCAAGCAAGGACTGCTCAGTGCCATACTGGTGGTCACCTCAGACTAGCTCCCTATTTGGTCCCCATGGTGCTGGACTGGTGGTTGATTCAGGCTCTCTTTTTTTTTTTTTTCAGGGAATGTAAGGCTACTGATCATTCAGATGTTCATAGGTCAGAACACGTTATGGAGACTTATTCCTTCTCTCTATCACCCACTCATGCACACGTGACACAGCAGCCGCACCTGCAACACCTCTAGGGCTAGGTCTTTCTACACATTTATGAACCATTTAGGATGAATTTAATCTTTTATATTTGAAAAATCTCATTAGCATCTTTGGACACTGAAGAATCCTAGAGCCAGCATTAACTGCACAGCGACGAGAGCCCCAACAGCTGAATGTTAATCTCTCTCCAATTTCCCTCAGCTTCATATAGAATACCTTGGTCCAGATTTGGAGTTAAAAATGTTTCAAAAAGTACAACCTGATGAGCCAGTTAATTAACTGTTAAAGTAGTTAAGAGCACTGGTTCCTCTTTCAGAGGCCATGGTTTGGTTCCCAGCACCATCATGGCACCTCACAAATGTCTGTACCTCCAGATCCATGGGCATCGATGCCCTCTTATGGCATCTCCAGGCCTCAAGCACTCACAAGGTGCACTTACACATATGCAGACCAAATATTCATACGCATAAAAATGTTAAAATTCATCATAAGCCTGGGAGCCTGTGGTTGGTACACCAGGAAGTAAGGAGACCTCGGGCTTATCGATTATACCCAAACATTACTGGGGCAGATTAAATGTGTGGAAGTCCCATTGGTGTTATCTAGGATGATCTGAACACACAGCGAATGGAAGCTAAATACTTTAAAGCATAGCAGACATGCATGAATTTATCTGCTCATTATCCTTGGAGAAGATGAAGAAGATCTATCACTAAAAGTTTCAGGCGATCACATGGATGACCACGTCACCTGATAGTCCTTCTGTAGGTCCATGGACGTCTACCACTGCTTATGGCATGCGATATTGAGATCACGCAGTACTGTCACCTGTTTTCTCGTTTCACTGGAAGTGTCTGCAGGGAGGGAACAGGGCTTATCTTCATCTAGCCCCTGGCCGTGGAGATCAGGTGGGAAGGATGCTGTGACTAACAGCAGAAACCACACTGAGTCACCTGTATGTATGTATCCTCACTTTTTTTTTTCGAATTCCCACACATCATCTGTTCTGTTCTACTTACGCCTCTCCTACTTTGTTTCATATATCAAAAATATATTTGAATGCAGATTTAAGTGAGTATATACCATTTGACTCTTTCTGCTTCTGGGTTAACTCACTCATTATGATCATTTCTAGTTCAATCCATTTGTCCACAAATTTCAAGAATTCCTTGTTTTTAACAGCTGACTAATATTCCATAGTGTAAATGTACCACAGTTTCTTTATCCATTTTTCTACTGAGGGACACTTAGGCTGTTTCCATGATCTGGCTTTTATGAATAAGGCTGCTTGATACCCTATGAGCATATAAAGGGGGAGGAAGTCCCGCTCAATCATGGTCATAGGGGAGGGGAGTAAGGGGAAAATGGGAGGGAGGGAGGAATGGGAGGATACAAGGGATGGGATAACCATTGAGATGTAATAAGAATAAATTAATAAAATAAAATTTAAAAAAATGTATTTGAAAGGGATAAAAGCATAAATAAAGAAGGGTCATCATGTCCTCATTGAATTGCTTAAAGATGAGGCAAAATAATACATCTATACTGAAGCTGCTTTACCCAACTGCTGACACACTCTACACAACCAATAAAGGCGTGCACTTATTGATGGTTTGAATGAGGGTGAGCCCCTTAGGCTTATAAACTTGAATGTTTGGTTTCCAGTGGTACGCCTCTTAGAAGGGATTAGGATGTGTGGCCTTGTTGGAGGATATGTGTCGTGTTGGGTGGGCTTTGATTATTTTGAAAGCCCACACCAAACACAGCCTCTCCCCGCCTCTCTCTCTCTCTCTCTCTCTCTCTCTCTCTCTCTCTCTCTCTCTCTCTCTCTCTCTCTCTCTCTCTCTCTCTCTCTCTCTCTCTCTCTCTCTCTCCCTCCCCCCATATTGCCAATAAGATTCAAGTTCTCACCTATAGCTCGAATCCCATGCCTGTCTTGGCCATCCTTGATGATCATGGAGTAAATAACACTGTAAGCAAGTCCCCAGTTAAATGCTCTCTTTTATAAGTTGCCTTGGTCATGGTATCTCTTCACAGCAAAAGATAGTAACTAAGGCAATGCATTAAATTAGAATTTAAATGACAGCAAAAAAAAAAATGGGATTATTTAGCCAAACAAACTTTTAGGTAGCAAGAATAAGGCTAGTCCTTATTGGCTGTTGCACAACAAGAGTGGCTCCGAGAAGCAGTGTAATGAAATTTGGAAAAGCTTTCTTTCTAAATGAACATTTTCCTCACTGTATAAGATATGACCTATTAATCCCCTAATCCTTAAATCTCCTTACATGCCACAAGGAAAGGAATGCTACATAATTCAGAATTAATGTTTTAGTCCTGTGAATCTTGCATCTGCTTCACTAGGGAGAGTGCAGAGCTCCCAAGGAGAAGGCCTCGCTGTCCTGGGCTCCACAACAACAATGCTATTTTGAGCAGTGAAAAAAACAATTTATTCAAAATGAAGAAAAATGTAAATGACTCCTAGAAAGAAATTAAATTAATGTTCGGTACTAGAACACAGATGTTCTGTGTGCCATACCTATGCAACCATGTCATTAAATTCAAATCTCTAATTAACAGACATCTGTTACTTGTTCAATTTTGAAATGATTCATTGAAACCATTTGCAGAAATAAATACACTTGTGAGGAAAAAAATGATACTGACCTTTTCTCTCCTATTTTTCTGCTTTGTTATTTTTTTAAAAAATTGACTGGATGATTGACTCAATGACTCAGAATTTAGACATCTCTACCACCTTAAAACCTGTCTTCTTAGTTTCATATCCTAAACCAACGAAATAGCCTATAATTAAACACAAGACACCATAATATCATGTCATAAAAACAAATCCTATATTTTTTTGGGCAAGGTATTCTAATTAATTTTATAGGCAATGCAGGTTGGCTAGTAATGGTTGGCCTCTATTTATTAAGCGATGTTAGTGTGTGAACTTGATTCACAAACATTGTTGGCCGTCCATCTATCAGAGTGCTGTAGTGAAGTGGACAAAAAATAAGAGGGCTGGACTTTGAGTAACCGAATGTAATCAAATTGTAATTGTGGCAGCAACTTTAATATTCAGGTTACTCTGCTGCAATGGTGATGACATTGAGACAAACATGAAGGGGACCCATCAAGAGTCACAAATACAGCAACACATGAACCAGCCCTGACTAAGGGTTGTTTACTGTTGAGGATTCTAAACAAATAGTTCTTTTTTTCTTTTCTTTCTCTTTTTTTTTTCTTTCTTGTGTGGGAGCTGACCATCCCACTGAGGACTTGTGAGAGCAGTGTCATGGCTTGAATACACTGTAGCATGGCTGGGTCCACCATCACATGATTTTTTTTGCTCCAGCTGTCCAACACAGTAGCCATTAGGAGACGACCTCAGTAGAGTCTCAGCATGTATGCATCTAAGTAAAGCTATTACTTAGTTATATTCAGGGACTCACTATTCCGAATAACCTTTAACTGTCTTCCATATTGACAAAGACTTCTTTACCTTATTTGAAAAAGTTCCTTATTTATAACTTTATAGAATGGAGTTATATTTCATGTACTTAAAAGTATCGATGCTGCAAACATATGAGTATCAATGCTGCAAACATGAGTGTGCATCCATCTGCATAGAACCATTAGTAAAGAAACAATTTCAATGATAAAGATACAGTAATTTAATCATGCAAATTCTGTCCACTCAGGAGATAGATTTCTCTTTCTTTCTTTTATATTAACCATACTTTATTTTTTTAAGATTTATTTTTATTTTTGTTCATACACGAGTGTCCTTGGAGGCCACAAGTGTGTGTTTGAGTGCGTGGAGCTGGAGTTGTTGGTGTTTAATAGCCACCTGACGTAGGTGCTGGGAATCAAACTCTAGTCCTCTGCAAGAGCAGCAAACATCCAAGTATTGAGCCATCCTCTCTCCCGCCCTAGTACCTTAAATATCTAATATTAGCATTATTTCATTATTAATCATACATTTAAAAATACAAATAATTTTAAGAAGTAATGAAATAATTTTTGTTGAATCTTTCACTCAAAGTTCCCAAGATAAAATATATTAAAATAATGTCTAAATATATTTTGAAAAGTTAATATATCTCAGTAGAAAAATCTATACTAAGAAAACTAAGACTAAGTGTGTATTTTAAATTTTCATTAAATTTTTTTGCTTTTTAAAATTCTAGTTGATTTCTTAACATGCGTATTTAGGAACCTTTACAGAAACACTTCCACTGACCGTTGAGTAAAAGCGTTAAGTAAAATGAATGCAGTAAGCTGATTTGCTGTTTAAGTAGAAAAGAACGCTCGAAAATCTTAATAATTGTATTGAGATAGTTTTCCAGTGATCTCAGTACCTACTGTACAAACACATAGAGACAAATACATGTAAGCATGCATATTTATCTCTCTCTTTACTTTTAGAACAATTTCCATCCTTTACTGCTTATTTTTTTTAAGTGGACAATTACTCAGAAATTGAGTACCAGCATCCCCGGACATGTCCTCTCCGGGGAGGGTCAAGAAGTGCTGTTGGAAATATTTGTCAGCATCATTCCTTTTGAAGTTTCCTATGTGGTGTCTATGGCAAGCTATATTCTCTCCAGCCATTTCCCCCTGGAGTGTTTAAATGCAAAAGTCATCACTGTACAGACACACTGATTTAACTTAGATGAAAATCTTTAGCGTCAACGTCAGAGAGAAAGAGAGGAAGGAAGGGAGGAAGGAAGGAAAGGGAGGACAAAAGAAGAGAGGGATGGAAGGAGGAGAGAGGAAGAGAGGGAGAAAGGGAGGGAAGGCAAAAGGTAGGGAGGGGAAGAGAGACATAGACAGAGACAGATACATGAAAATAGAATACATTACCTGTCTTATATCTGTCTCAGTCCCTAGAGAATGCTTGCCGGAGCAGCCTTCGCTAGACTGTGATTTTTACAGACTGTTGCTGTAATTGCGTCAATCCATTTTACACACTGTGTCCTTTATTCCTATTCTCTAAATATATGTAATTACCCTGTCTCTAAGGAGCTCCACAGGCTGCTGGCTAAGACTGAGGAAAATGTTGAACTTCTCCATTAAGATCTAAAATCATAGTTTCTAATAGCTGAAATGTTGAGGAGGTTTCAAGAATACCATTGGAGAATTTACTAGGAGATGTTCTCAGCATGAATTGGATATGTTTGCTATTAATTTTACCCACTGCACCTTGACGACATAAAATGTGCTATTCAGTAATTCTGATATGTTCCATTTTTGTTGCTTTTATATTTGTTGGATTAATTATATTAAGGGCATCTCTGATCCTTATTATCTTTAAAAATAGTGCAAAGATCATTTCCTTCATAGGCTTTCATCTTTCTGCTGAATATCAAAAATTGAAAAAGAAGGGCTAACATTAAAATGGACATAAGAAAATAAAAGTTCGGTGCAATCTGTGGGTCCCATGACTCCTTTTCTTAAGTTTTTTGTTTTTCTGCAATCCTACAGAGAACTGTCTGGGACACCTTGGAGTATTAGCATCCTTTGTGAAGAATAAAATGTTATAGACTCTATTGTATTTATTACATGTCAAGGACAACACATTCAACAGTTATCTTTTTTCATATTTTGACACTTCTATTTCATTTATAACTTCTAAAATTACTGGATATAATTTGTATGCTATTACATACTAAAGTAATTTGATGTTTTACAAAAATCCCTAAGAATATATCTAGGGCACAGAAGTGATGATGAATGCTTAAAATATCTACTTCTGTGTGGTTTTTTTTTTTGTTTCCTTGTGATCTGCAAGGTTTAATTAATTTAATATGAGCAGACATATTTTACTCTACAATCCATTTTGCTAATTCTGACTTTTTTGTGTTTTGTCATCTTTATGTGTGTATGTATGTATGTATGTATGTTCATACGTATGTATGCATGCATGCATGTATATATGTATAATATATTTGTAAGTTGGAAAACATAATTTGTAACATATTCTACTTCATCAAAATTTAAAATTATGAGACTATTCAAACCTAAAGATCTTTAAAATGATCATAATTCCGTTTTATGTGATTATTAATGTGAAAACATTTCCTAGCTTTCTAACCAATACAAATTTCTATATTTGCTTTTTTTTTAGCTTTCACTAGTCAAACATATTGGACAGATTTTGTGCAAAATGCCAGTAACATATACTACATGTGTTATATGTGTTTTTATGTTTAAGAAATATTCCATACTAGTGAAATGGCTTGTTACCAAAATTGCTGCTGAATGTACTACAGAATACTATCCATTTAATGAATATTATGCATATAATGGTTCATTAAGGCAGGAGTGTGCACATGTAAGTAAGGCTGTGCATCCCGGGAAGGAAGGATATTTTTGGTTAACTTGGTGGTCCAAACTTAATCACATGATCTCTACACATGGTGAATCTCTTCTCCTTGTCAGACATGTAAGGTGAGAACCCAGCCCATCATGGCTGGCTGTGAAGACAGAGAAGAGAGGCTATGAACCAAGGAATGCTAGTGACTTCTAGGGACACTAGGACAGACAAAGGCATGGCTTCTCTGCCAGATGTCTGGAAACAATCCAGCACATAGCCCAATATGTTCATATTAGACTTCTGAGAACAAATAATAAATTTACACTTTTGAAATGCATAAATTTATTTAATTTATTATGGCAGTGTTCTAAATTGTTGTCTATCACTGTGATAAAGACACTGTGACCAAAAGCAACCTGGAGAGAAATGGGTTAACTTGGCTTACATACTCCATTCCCAATCCATAATAAGAGAAAGTCAGGATAGGAAATGTGGAGGCAGGACCTAAAGCCGAAGCCATGGAGGAGTGTTGCTTTGTGTCTTGACTTCATGGTTTACACAGCACAGTTTCTTAAGTAACCCCGACCACCCACTCAGGGTGTGGATACCATGGCTGTATCCTTATATATCAATCACCAATTAAGGAAATACTCCACAGACTTGCCTACAGGCCAATCTGAAGAAAGCACTTTCTCAGTTACTATTTCTTTTCCCAGAGGACGCTAACTTGCATCAAGTTAGACACACATAGCCTAAAATATAAGCTTGTCCCTAAGGAGGGATGCTGTTGAGGCAATTGATAAAATGTGGACATGGCTTTGTAATGGACAGGGTGGAGAATCAGGAGTGTTAGGGAAGCATTATAGAGAAAATTTAAATAATGGCAGAGAAAGCCTAAAGTTTCATCAACTGACCTTAAAAGAATTTATGATAAGATCCCAGAAGGAAATGTTATTAGAAGTTGGAGTTCAAGGCATCCTAGGATAGTGAGAATAATGTAAGGAAATAGTTATTTGCAAGCGTGTGAAAAGCTGCGTTGGGTGTTCAGTGGATGCTGTAGTTGGCCCACCTAACAGCAATGGAACCAATGTAGAAGGAGATTTCTTACAAGAGACTGGTTAATGCTGCAGCTTATAAGCATTGTCAGAAAAAGCACATGTCTGGGGAAGGAAGCTGGTGGTGGAGTTCCAAGGCCTGAGAGTCTGAGAGCTAAAACATGGTTCGGTTGAACTTTGAGGGCCTGAAAACTAGGAGATACAAAAGAAGGGACAAACCATTGTACCATTAAAGCAATGAAAAAGTGGTTCCTCTGCCTCCTTGTCATATACAGGTATCTGTGAATTGGAGACTGGCTACTGACATTGAAAAGACCCATTTACTTTATTCATTTTTACAGAATCTCTTCTGGAAACCCCACTGGGCACAAACACGAAAAAATGCTTAATCATATATCTCTCCATGCCAGGGTCTAGTCAAGCTGACAAAGAAAATTAACCACTACTATTAACCTTTTCAAGGAAAAACATAAATATCAGTCTTGTTTCTTTCTCATTCTTCACAATAAAATACAAAAAACACACGAAAAAAAAAAAAGATAAACCGAGGGAAGAAAAATTTAAATGAAATTACACTTTGAAGATTTGGGAATCTTACAGGTCACCTGGTTGGCAAAACAAACAAACAAACAAAAAACAAAAAACAAAAAAAAACCCTTCAATAATCAGTATTGTACAGGCATAATATTGCAAAATTCAAATGCTGATTTCTGTACCTCTCTTCCATATATGGCTGCAATCCTTGTTCTAAAAATCTCCTGTCTCTGGTGCCTCACATTTGACTATGTCCCCTGGAGGGGGAGACCTGGTGGCACTCGGAGGAAGGACAGCAGGTTACCAAGAAGAGACTTGATACCCTATGAGCATATACAGGGGGAGGTAATCCCTCTCAGGAACAGTCATAGGGGAGGGGAATAAGGGGAAAATGGGAGGGAGGGGAGAATGGGAGGATACAAGGGATGGGATAACCATTGAGATGTAACAAGAATAAATTAATAAAAAATTAAAAAAAAATCTCCTGTCTCAATGTTGTGTAAACACTGCTTCCCAATTGTCACATAATATGCCAATAAAGCAGCTTATAACCAATCACTGAACAGGGAAAAGAATAGGGTTGGACTTCCAGCCGGCCAAGGGAGGAGGAGTTAGAGAAAGATGTAGGGAATTGAGCCATGGGCAGACATCCAAGAAACATCAGGAAAAGAGCGGTAACAGGGAAAGCTACAAAGTGAAAGTATCTCTGGCATCTATTCTGAGAGGAAATCAGATTAGCCTAGACAGTTAAGAATAGCGTAACAACTGCCCAGTTGTGGTGCTGTGAAGCTTCTTGTTAAAAGAATCTCAGTTATATATGTGATAGCCAGGTTAAGAGGGAAACCAAGAGAAACAAACACAGCTTCATAAAAATAACCTTAATGGTATTGGGCAAGAGTGCTCTTAGGAAGTCGGTACATTTATACAAAAGATTAGGGCCCTGAATCATGTACAGGGCTCTTGGAAGCGATAACTCTGTGACTCACAGATTTCATCAGCATTCTTACAAAAGAATTAGAGAGGGAATTATGTAGGAAGAGTTAACACTCACAGGAGTAAATACTTGTGATATACGTGGGAGACTAACTGTGTTCATTAGAGATCCTACCCACCTAGGACAGATGAAACAAAGAGATTAAGAAATAATTTTAAGGAAATAATCACAAAGATTCAAGAACACCATGATTGTGAAGCGAACCCATTCTCCTTTGTTAGAGCTCTCCGCTGAAAACCCTCGCTCTCCAGACAATAGCAGTACCTTGTGAAGACCCAGCACTGTTGTTACACGGTATTTTCCCAAGGTTGTGCTTTTCCTCTTCGTGCACACACTTGCTAATCTGTGAAAGCACACCTCTCAAGAGGAATATTTAAAAGGGAATGTAGGGATGGGAATCGATAGGAGCTGTGGCTTTAGAAAAAGACTAATGGGAAACCACGGAAAATGTCAGTATGAAACCCCTTATTAGCCGTACGTGCTGCTGTTTAAGTCGTAAGCTTTGGCTTGGAATCCTCTTAGGCAGGGATTCATTAAGTGACAGGAAGTGTCTGACCTGGGAGATTTTATTATGCTTTCAGACTTGGTATTTTTCTTTCCCCTCTGAAATATCCAATATATCTATTTCACTGAATGCTTTGAATAAAATCTCTCTTTCTCTCATGTGTGACTGCATATATTCTAGAAAGTGATAAATTGTTTCCAGTGAGAAACACAGATTTTACTTTAATGCTGCTGGAAGGTTACCACCTTATTAGAAGTCTATGAATTTGAAAATGGTTCCAGTGTAATATCTGACAGCCCCTGAATTCCGCAGCACACTGGCACCGGGCTAGCTAGCTCGGTACAAGTAGCTCAATTTGGGCGAACTGCCCAGTGCAGTTTTATATGCTGTGCCCGTCATCCTAGCTGCCAGATGTTTTAGAGCCTCTGTTTCATAATGCATTAGTGGTCACAAAAGACCAAGTGATGACCAGAACAGACCTGCCTGGTGAAATACAGGATTCAAGTTCATGCATGTTGTGTAGTGTTTTGTGTGTGTGTGTCACCTTTAGTGCTTTACATTGGGAGTCAGATGTGTTACTGTTGTACTATGATTCATACTTTCACATTCGGTTCAACAGAATACAGATGGAGACTGTTTGGTAGATGTTTAGAACTGGCTCCTTCTCTGGAGATGCTCTATCACTGTGTCATATTTTGTATGAGAAATGTTTAAATTAACATCAACAACTGATAACTATGATCCTACATAATTCTGATTTTTCCCTTCAACACATAAGCTGTGTTCCTATAATTCCTCCTAGAATGATGGCTATGGAAATAGCATTAGTAAAAGGAAGTACACACGATCTGAATTTTAATAACAAATAAAATTAGCTTTTGATCTTGTTAAGGTATAATATGAAATCGCAAGGCAAACGAAGTTTAAATAGTATGTGCTATGTTTCACAACTACTTAGGACAAAGGCATTGTTGGGTAAATTGAAGAGTGTGTCCTATAGATGTAAAATTAGTGCCTCTCAAACTCCTACCCCTGCCATGTATTTATAACCACTGCCAAATTTTGGGACTATTTTTCAAGCATTATTCAGCTGACATCAAGAAGGTGCAAATTTGGATTCTGGCTGAATGCTACCCAAGATTGCCTAACAATATTCAAATGAAAGGACAAGTGATACTTAAAAATATACTACAAAATAGACTACTGAGTTCATGGGTGTCATTTATCCTTTAGAACGATGAATTATGAACATGTTTTTTTTACTAGGTATCCATTCCAAAGTGAGGGTATTGTGAGAATTTGCTGTGACAAAAACTTATGAGCAAAACAATTTGAGGGAGAAAAAGAATTATTTTTACTCATAGTTCCAGAGTGTTTTGTCAATAATTGTATGAAGGGCAAAGCAGAGGAGAGATGCTTAACTAGTGGAGACCTGGAAGGAGAGAGAGAGATAAGGAGAGAGATAGGGACATAGAAGGATAAGGAGATAAGGAAGGGAGCGAGGGATGGAGGGAGAGAGGGAAGGGGGGTGGGAGAGAGGCTTTACTGGTGTGCTCTCTCCTGTTTTTATTTTATTACCCCTAGGCCCTTGTTTGAGGCTGGGCCTCCCCCCTTAATTAATCCTGTCTGGATATAGCAGACACATGCTGATATACAAGTTCACAATCTATTTTCTTATCAATCCATTCAAAGTGACAACCAAGGTCAATCACAAATATTACAAGTAGTTCCCAAGAGAGGAAAGCTAATGATTCCTCGTTCCACATGGTCTTCTCCATCCTCACACGTCTGGGACTGGGAACTTGAACTGATGAGCCGCCACCATTGGGTTGGCTTACGATCATGTCTGTGAGGTATTTTCTTAGTTTCTAGTTGATGCTGGAGGGCTAAGCCCACCTGAGCTGGTAGGCCTGGGTTATGTAAATAAGTGACCAGTCAGAGAAAAGCCAGTCCTCAGCACACCTCCATGGTCTCTGCTGCACCTCTGGCCTTGGTTTCTTTCGATGAATGATGAGCTATAGCTTCTCATCTGAAATAATGCTGCTCCCCTTTTAAAATTAAAATTAATTAAATTAAACTTACATTATATCACAGCAAGAGAGAGTCAAACTAGGACACTATAGTTACAGGCTATTGTGATTTTGGGATATGGGGAATGAGTTATCTTTCATTCATTTATTTTAAAATAATCATCTTTCAAATGTTTTTCAATGTAGGTGGCGTTTAGAACATATTCAGAACCATTAATGGGGTATGAAAGTACTGAACTCCTAATATTTGTCTTAGTTAAGGTCTCTATTGCAACAGACCACACATGATGTAAATGATCAGTGACACAGATTACTTTCTATAACATAAATCTTCATTGTGAGTGCACACTATGGGTTTCACATTTCATAACAACAGATAACACAATGAAACATCATGACCAAAAGCAAATTCGTAATAAAGGGTTTATTTGGCTTACCTTTCCACATCATGGTCTATCACTGAAAGAAGTCAGGACATGAATTCAAACATGGCAAGACCCCAGAGGCCAGAGCTGGTGCAGAGGCACGGATGAATGCTGCTTACTGGCTTGCTCCCCATGGCTTTCTCAGTCGGCTTTCTTATAGAACCCAGAACCAGCAGCCCAACGATGGCACCACCCATAATGGGGTGGGCCCTCTCCCATTGATGACCAGTCTAGAAAGTGTCTTCCAGCAGAATCTCATGGAGGCTTAACTGGGGCTCCTTTCTCTCTGATGTCTCTAGCTTTTGTCGCGTTGACATACAAGCAGCCAGCATGCTATCCCAGTCATGTTCTCTGATGTAGTGCTTGCTGTGCCTGCTTCCTGAGAAAAGGAAACACATCAATATTAAGTTGAGTAAAAGAAAATTTAAATGGCATCACTGTAGTAAAGTGCCAGCACAGGTTAGCATAACTTGTGACCATATAGTAGTAATTGGATGGAGTGGATGTAGAAACACTTATACCTTGTGTATTTACAGTAGAGTGATCATAAGGAAGCAATGAAAACAATTACTTCATCTTTCCCTGTTATTTTAGAAACACACAGCTCATTTAAAGTTCTTTATTTGAAAAGTACACATAAAGCTGCAGGTTAAAAAGCAAACAAGCAAATAAACAAGAGACAATTACGATGTCAGTATGTTTCCAGCCAGTGACTTTCATAAGCTTCTGACAAATCAGATTTTCCAATGCTACCATAAGCTTCAGTAAATATACTTTTGCAAAATACCTTTAACTTGAGAGAGTTCAGGAAAGCTGACAGAAATAAAAACTATTAGTTTTTCAATCTCACTATGCAAATTGAAAAGTCTCTTCATCGTAGTAGAGAAGCCTCTACGGCATTAGTAAGCTCTGTGATTGGAGAACAGAATATTTGCATCTTTCAATTTGAGTACCCTAGAGTGCCAGACAATTTGTACTCAGAACCTTAATGAGTAAAAATAAATTTTGGTATTAAATTTGCTTAAAATGTAGCTCAGAAATGACAAAGAATTCTCCTATCTATCTTTTCATTAATTCAATAATTCAATTTACTATTTATTTTGCACAGTTGACAAGAACTTACTGAGGGCTTTTATAGGCTTAAACACAATCCTAGGTACAGGGATACATAAGTGAGTAAAGCTGTGGACTCTTAGTGTGTAACTGAGAAGACAGGTAAGTGTTCGGTTACAGTTCATTGCAAACACAGGCAGATTCGCTATGGTGTGTTCCAATGATAAACCTTGTCGTTTGCTAGAATTTGCCCTGTGATTTAGTCAGAAGAGAATGTTCACTGGCCAATCTGCAGAGTCAAGCAGAATGGTTTGGGAGTCACCGTAATATTTTTCAGTCAATCTTCAGCCTTCCTCCAGTAGTGTCCTGTCAACCCTGATTAGCTGGAATTTAACATTGTGGTCCCCATCTAAGGTACTGGTATTTCCCCAAAGACCTGCCAATGATCACGCTTAAGGTGCACCTTAATAGCATGATGGCCTATCTCTAGCTGTACCAGTTTTTCCTTCTTTGACTGACAACGAAGGTAGTTTTTCACACATGCCTCTTACAACCTTGTAGTTGAGATTTTCCTTGGCTGGCTGCCCCTGGGACAGAATGTTAGAAAACCTCTTGAGGATGCTGCCAGAAGCAGTTCTCCTTCACTTTCTGGCCTTCTTGTCCTTGGCAGATAACAAGGCATGAGCCTGCGCTACGGGGAGAACTGCAACCTTCCGTAAGGTGTTAGAGGACTTCATCACACAATGAATATCTTCCATTTTGTGACAAGGTTAAAAAAGCGTGTGTCTTGTGTTATTGTACTGATTCTATAAGTACGTCTTCTCACTGACTTCCCCAGCCTAGCTCTTCAGAGTGCATATAACTTCACTCATTCCATTTCAACCAGCCTTGTCACAAAACACAATTCTAGTAACAGAATCCCCCTTCTTAAGTGCTCAGAAACAACAGCAGCAAAAAGAAATAAAATGACATGGAATCAAAGTGGAATTCTGAATTTTAAGTTTTCTTTCTTAGTGTCTATTTTACTTCTCTATTGCTGGGATAAAACATTGTTGGGAAGCAGCTTGGAGAGGAATGGGTCAATTACGTTCTCAGGTAATGGTCCATCACTGAGAGAAGACATGGCAGGAACTGAAGGTAGGGCCGCAGAGACAGAAACAGAAGCAAAGATAACTGAGGAATGGTGCTTGTTGGTCTATTTTCTATGGTTTGCTCAGCTTGTTTTCTTATACAGCCTAGGACCACATTGCCAGAGGTGATGTTGCCCATTGCGGGGTGGGGGGGGGGCATCCCTCCCACATCAACTAACAATGAAGAAGCCTTTCTGTAGACCTCTCCATAGGAGAATTGATGGGGGAAGTTCTTCAACTGAAATTTCCCTTTTCCATTTGACTCTAGTGTGCATCCAAGGTACAAAAACTAACCAGCACACTGAGCATTTTCTCAAAGGAAAAAACAGTTTTGAGATCTTAAAAAAGCAGTGTCCTTCTGTTGATGTCACTGTCAGCTGAACAGTAGTGCTGGTTGGGTATATGTAGGGTTTGTAGGGAACACTTGAGCCTCATCTTCTTTGGAAGTAGCAAGCTCTGAACTTAATCTGTAGCCTACAAGTTGGAATGACAGACAGATGTCTTACTTTACAAATGTCTTACATTACAAAGCCAGACATGGCACAGGCAACTATAACTGTCACTTGCCAAAAATCATAATCTGTGTCCAACTATGACTCAAGCTGAGCCAAGAGTTTAATATCTTTATTTTTAATTTAATTTTATTAATTTATTCATGTTACATCTCAATGGTTATCCCCTCCCTTGTATCCTCCCATTCCTCCCTCCTTCCCGCATCCCCCCTACTCCCCTCCCCTATGACTGTGACTTAGGGGGACTTCCTCCCCCTGTATATGCTCATAGGGTATCAAGTCTCTTCTTGGTAACCTGCTATCCTTCCTCTAAGTGCCACCAGGCCTCCCCTTTCAGGGGGACGTGGTCAAATATGAGGCACCAGAGTACGTGTGAAAGTCAGACCCCACTTTCCACTCAACTGTGGAGAATGTCTTGTCCATTGGCTAGATCTGGGTAGGGGTTTGAACTTTAGATGCAGCCAAACAGGTGAGATACATAAAGGAAGCCCATAGAGTGGAGTTTAATATCTTACACGCTGTTTTTCCTATGTATACAATTGATTTTCTTCATCTGTAGTATGAAATAGAAAAATAAAGGCGAAAGACTAGAACACAATATACAAGTTAATTTTATAAAGAATAAAAATAATAGCTAATGCTTAATACAAAATCCACTGTTGGGGCCAGGAAGATGGCATAAATGTTAAAGGCTTGCCAAACGTTCAGTCCTCAGAGCCCATGTGATAGTGGAAGGAGAGCACTGACTTCAGAGAGCTGTCCTCCTTCTGCAGGCTATCGTGGCACAGTGTCCCTGTTATGTGCACACACTCATAGAGAAACAATGAAAAGGCTTACGAATGCTGTTACAAGTCATAAATCAGGAATAATTTCCAGTGCACAGCAAATCAAATGCCCAGACACTGCATCATAGCTTATCTAAGAAGACTGAAACAGGCCCTGTGGTGTCTGTCCACACATATTTCCCATACTGTTAAGTTCTGACCAGTAAAGGGACACAAGATGAGGTTATATGGCAACTTTGGGGAAAAGAGTTACATTTCACTGTGTGGCCTGTGTTTTGTTCTTCTCCCTCCTCCCCTCCCTTTTCCCCTCCCCTTTTCTTTTGGTTTCCTGATGGAGTTTCCCTGTACATCCTAGAATGGGCACCAGAGTTGAGGGTTTAACGGGCCTGCACCACAATTCCTGGCTCTTAGAAACTTCTTTAAAGCATTTGGTCTAGGAATTTTACCCCTCATTCTTAAAGCCTTGTTTTTTTTCACTGCTGACTTTAATGTAAATTGATATGGCTGGATGAATTGAGGCCAAAGTGGACTACAAAAATGACTGAAGAACTACACAGTAAAAAAAAAAAAAAAAAAAAAAAAAAAAAAAAAAAAAAAAAAAAAAAGACAGATCAACAAATACGATGAGTGGGTTCTTTTCACAGAGAACTACCAAACCTGAAATAATCACCTTGCATACTTGTGTGAGATAGAAGTTAACTTTTATTATCTACGTACTTGACTGATTAAACTCAGGACCTCACTCATGTTAGGCAGTTGCCTATGTTGTCCTAGACCTTTTTTTAGCTGATGATCTGGACCAAGTCCTTTATTTTTTATTTTTTTTATTTTTTATTTATTTATTTATTTTTATTTATTTTTAATTAATTTATTCTTGTTACATCTCAATGGTTATCCCATCCCTTGTATCCTCCCATTCTTCCCTCCCTCCCATTTTCCCCTTATTCCCCTCCCCTATGACTGTTCCTCAGAGGGATTACCTCCCTCTGTATATGCTCATAGGGTATCAAGTCTCTTCTCAGTGACCTGCTGTCCTTCCTCTGAGTGCCACTAGGTCTCCCCCGCCAGGGGACATGGTCAAATGTGAGGCACCAGAGTACTTGAGAAACCAAGTCCTTTTTTGTCATGCTGAGAAGAAGGTATATTCTTCTGTGTTTGCCTCTTGGGTCCATTTGTTCATAGAACTTTTTTCTAGTTGTTTACTCTGAAGTAATGATTATCTTTGTTGCTGAGGTATATTTCTTGTATGCAGCTGTATGTATGATGGGTCCTGTTTTTGTATACATTCTGTTAGCCTGTTTCTTTTTATTGAGGAATGGACTCCATTGCTGTTGATATATATTAATGACCAATGGTTGTTAATTCCTGTTATTTTGATGTTGCTGCTGCTGCTGCTGTTGTTGTTGTTGTGTGTGTGTGTGCACGCGCGTGTGCTTCTTTTCTTTTGTTTTTGCTGGTATGGACTTATTTTTTCTTGCGTTTTTCTGTGATGTAGTTAACTTCTTTGGGTTGGAGTTTTCCTTCTAGTATTTTCTGTAGGGCTGAACTTTTGGATAGGTATTGTTTTAATTTGTTTTTTTTTCCTTGAAATATCTTCATTAACAATATGAACGTTGACATTTTCTCTTTTCTTTCTTTTGTAGCCTTGTTTTGCTCAGAGCTGAGATCAAATCCAGGACTTCATTCATGCCTGATAAGTGCTATGTCGTTGAAGTTTTCTAGGCTAAAAGGTCTTGTTTTAATCAAGCATATGTGTTTATAGAATTAGCTGGTTTTTCCATGTAGCTTGCATCTACATTATTTTTATTGCTTTTGATTCCTTAATGATTTTTTCCATCGAATACTTCACATTATAATCCACTTCTTATATTTTAAAAGCCCATATATATTCCTGGCCCCTGTGTGACTCTTGAGCACCAAAAAGCCATGGTCACTGTCGATGGACTGTGAACAGTAGGGACTGTCTACTTCTTCGGCTGTGAACTCTATTCAGCCACTGTCCTACACTTCAGTAGGATACTGTGTCATTTAAAAATGTCTAGAACAGTGGTTCTCAACCTTCCTACTGCTGTAATCCTTTAATACAATTCCTCATATTATGATGACCCCTAACCATAAAAATTATTTTGTTGCTACTTCATATTTGTAATTTTGCTACTGTTATGAATTGTAATGTAAGTATCAGATAAACAGGGTATTTGATATGTAACCCCCAATGGAGTTACAACCCACAGGTTGAGAACCACTGATTTATATATAGCTTGTTGTGCTTAGAAAAAAAGATTATACTACTAAGTAAGTCTTTAATTATTTCTCTAAAACATTCTGTCTGTGTGAACTACTGTAAAGCTTCAGTTTAAACTTTTTTCAAGTGAATTTTCTCACTGTGCTCACATTGAGGAGCCTTTCCTGAGCCATTCTGTATTCTAGAAGCTTCCTGTCTTACCATGCCGCATCTTGCCCATAGTCAACATGAACCTTCCCCATCCATCTTTGTTCAAATTCTGCCCACTTGGTACATATCCCTTTACCCATTACTGTGTCTGTTTTGATTCTTGTGACTAAGCCCCCATCATCTCCAGTGCTAGACAATAAACCCAGGGCCTCACACCTGCCAGGGAACCACTCCCACCTGAGCAGTACCCGTCTCTCACTGTGTGCTTTGTCACATGCTACTATTTCTTCTTATAATGTGGAACTCATTCAGAAGGAAAAGCACAGAATGTATCTGGTACTCTAAGCATTTTTATAAGTGGAAGCATTTCTAATATATCCCAGACACTGTTTTAGTCAGTAATAGAATAGCAATAGACTAAAAAACAATCATTGGTCTCTTGAAGATGCAATGACAGAAATGAAAAATTAATGATGACAAGAAGTAAAAGCCACATACATTTATATCAAATTGATAATATTCAAAGGTGACAAAGCAAAAGAAGAGAGCAATTTGAATATTTTAAATCATTTTAGGTATTATTTTAACATACTCAGAGGCACAAAATTTATGCAGACATAAATTAAGCATCTAATAAGATTTCCAGCTTTTTTTTCCCTTTTTGTAAAAATTTAGGCTATTACATAAGGCTTTGTTTGATACAGATGGGACATAAAGGAATTTCTGCAAATTCAGAAATATCCAAATATAAAATATTAGTGCTGTTACTGTTGAGAACAGAAGTAGCAAGATCTCACATCACTTTGGAAAAACTGAGGCAGCAAATGAAACCAGCACATGGTAGGGAAGATTTGTTTCTGAGGCCTTCTGTGCAGTGGAAGTCTTGACAAAGGGAAGCTGTTTTCTTTTCTTGACCTTTATATAATCTTCAAGGCAATGGAAAATTGTAGTTCTTCATCATTACTTGGACAAAACTCATATGAGAAAGTATTATTTATGGCATTAATTTCCTAGAAGATATGTTATAGTGGGCTAATTTACCCTGTGAAGGAGCGGATGTGGTCTTCTAAGGTCCATGGCTACTTTTTAGGCTGTAGAAATGGATGGAGTCCACTGTTACAAATATAATTTTCCCGGTATAATCTGATCCCAGTTTGATTAGATGTCAGATAAAGGAAGCAAGGCAAGCAGAATGTCTTCTCTGATAAAACCACATTATGATTATAGACCTTCATCTGTGCTCTTCACTCTGTGATCTTTGCCAATGTCAGCTGTGCTTGGGCCCTGAATACTCATGAGACATTGAGTTCCATTTAAAAATAGTACTATCTTGTTTTGCTCTTTATCAGCCTAATGTATAAATTGAAAAAAAGGGAGTCCACTTGACGACTAACATGTCGATATTTAAGGAAAATAAGATAGAAATATGACATACTCATTTATTTAAGGTAATATATTCAGTTTCAAAACTCAGAAAAGTAGACCAAAAGCAAGATTGCCATGACAAAGTTCAAGACACAGCTGTGATGAGAAAGCTTACAGGTGAGTGTTATATAAGATGAGAGAAATTTAAAGGGTCTTTTAAACCAGAAGTAGGGTGATTTTGCACTTCCTTTGTGGGAACCACATTACTAAAAAAGTAGTTCTTAAACCAACAAGAACAAAAATGTGACAACTTGAAAATCAGCCTGGAGATTCGTGAGAAGAGACTTGATACCCTATGAGCATATACAAGGGGAGGTAATCCCTCTGAGGAACAGTCATAGGGGAAGGGAATAAGGGGAAAATGGGAGGGAGGGGAGAATGGGAGGATACAAGGGATGGGATAACCATAGAGATGTAACGAGAATAAATTAATAAATAATAAAAATTAAAAAAAGAAGAAACTGGCTGAAGACTAGAATATCAAAATCTTAATTAAGAAGCCAGTAGAGGACGCAAAGGTGTCCAACACTATGCATTGATGTAGTTCACTTTCTGTGCAAAATAGGTGCACATATCTTGTCTTGAGGTCTAATTGAATAACCATCATTTTGAAACTCATCTCCTTCCTCTTGCCTTGTGCCTCACATTACTTATAATTGCCATGGTCTTGGCTACCATATGATCTTGCTGCCTCCTTGGTTAGCTGGATTTATGATTTTCCATGGCATTCTTTACTTGGTGCCTTTGTCTGTCGAACACTGGACCCTCTGCCTCTTATTAGTCTACCAAAGGGTAATTCTTGTAACACATCTGAAGGATACTTAGTCTGGTTAAGAGACAAAGAGATAAATGTATTTTACCATTCCCTTTACATTCAGAATGTACTGGCAATTTCCCTTAGAATTCAATGGCTTGAGATGCCTTCCTGGAGTCTTTAGTTAAATATTTTCTTTTAGGGTGTGGGGCATTCCTTTAGTGCAGTGTGATCTCATCTAAGGAGGAAAACTTATTGTTGCTTGCAAAACTCAGCTCTTCCAGAGAGCATGATGCTGTATTCATCACAACAATAAATATTTCATGAATGGGTGGAAAAATAAGATAAGGTTTTAGAAGATCTAAATCAAGGCAAGCCGCAGACTTTGTGCCCTGAAGCATAGACTCACTAGGCACCTGAACAAAAAGGTTACCTCAGAATAATGACAGCTATGCTGAGCTTGTGCATGTGGGTGGCCCCTTCACTAGGGTCTGAGGAAAATCGCACAATAGCATCTAGTTGTTCTGCTCTGTGACATTTTTTTCTGTCTGTGTACCCTGAGGGAAGATACCCACAAGTGTAGGCTGAAAAAAAAATAAGATAGCTTCATACACTGTTAGCTTGTAAATTAAAAGGGAACCCCACCCCCATTAGTGCTAAATAAATGCTATAATTATGTTAAGTATGATTTAAAGGGGTTTTATTGATCTGTGTAGATTTATACTTAGGAAAAATGCTAAAAACAAATTTTTCTTAGACTAATTCCCAAATGAGCTGTCTTACTAAATAATAATGTGAAAATGAGTTTTCATGGTGATAATGCCAATTTGACACGTGTGGACTTACATGCATGCAATGGTTTCCTATTGTATTGTGTTATGAGTTAACAAAATAAGAATTGGCTTTGCACTAGTACAGCATTTAAGATACCCTTTTGTTTTCTAAAGAAGAAAATGTCACTGTAATTCTCAGTTGGTAACTTGTTTGGCTATCTGATGGACAAACTTGGGGGCTGATTTCCCATCTTTGGTGCTTTCATTAGCTATGCATATCCCTCACTTATTTAAAAAGTAAGCCTTAATTTATAAAACATATGCCCACTTGTGGGTCAAAAAAAAATGCCATTGGAAAAGGAAGCCTAAGTCCAGGTTTTGCATAGCATGTTTCAGAGTCTTCTCTATGGGTCAAGGTTATTTCTACGAATGAGAACTCCTTTATACCAGGCTGCTTTTGTTGAATCATAGGAGACAATATCATTTTACCTACATAGGCATCTGAGAAAGACATGTCAGTCTTTCATTCCAGATATACCACTTCTTAGACTTCAGGTGTTTCCTCAGCATCACTACTATCACCAATCATATTGTGATGACAGTATCCAATGTAGTCTTGCATACGAAGCACCTAGAAGGGGACAGTGACGTCCTCTCTCAGTTTGACACCAGATAGCAACTCCCAAGTAGAAAGGTGATAATAATTATTCAAAAGCTCGTCTAAATCTAAATTTAATAAAGAGAGAGAGGGGGCGGGGAGGGAGCACATGGGTCTGGTTTGTATGACCCAAAGAGGATGGGAAATGTCTATATGGCTAAAACAAGTGCAATGCAATGAAATATATTCCACTGTGTATACCAAACCTTCATTGGAATGTGAAAGCAGAATGCAAAGTACAAGTAAAATAGTCATAGGTGCTCATGGACACAGTGGCAGCAAGTGGCAAATCATATTTGATCATAAAATACTTCTAATAAAACACAGAATGAGCCATGCACATAACTCAGGCTCTTAAATGATTAATTCATAGGCATTGCATCTTTTTTGTGTATAATTATGGAAGGGCATTTGCTTTTCAGCTGTTTGCTTGTGTGGCTTTGCTTATTTTAAGTTAATGCAAGATTTCAGGATGTGAGCCTTTGAAATCTATTCTTGATGAGAGGACACGTGACTACACATTTAGTTCATTTCTTTCTGTGATTCTGAATTTCTGTGGGTTAACTTAGTATGCATTTGAATTTATGTTATTAAAAACAATAGGAAGAATCCCAGAATATGCTACTTGGGCTCTGGAGATTTTTTTCATAAATAATGACAAAATTCAAAGTGAATTATTTTGCCCCTTTTTGTAGCAATCTCATCCTATTTTCTTGTTCACTTAGCAAAGTGTAAGAGATGACAAGCATCCTTTGACAAGGTTTTAATTAGTTTCCATATGTGATACTTTTTATACCATGTGGTTCTGAAATTTTCTTTTTGTATGGAAAAAAAAGTCTAGTTAAACTCTTTTAATTATTTACCTGCATCTGATCTGATATTCCCTAAACAGATGGCTTTGACTTTTTTATTTATTTATTTATTTTTTGCTTGTTCATGTTTTAGGTATTCTTTAAAAGCTTTTCTCTCACTCTGGTGAGTTAGAGAAACTAGTTTGCTTTCTGAGGAACTGTATTGAAAAAAAAAAAAGTCGAAGATCAAGTGGAGGTCAAAAGAGGGATTTTCTGCAGTTAAATTCAATTATAGGCAATGACTGAAATGAATTCAAAATTGCCTTTCTGGAGGAAGAATGAATGTTGTACTCTGGTTTCTGACAGGACCAAGCATGTAGAGCCTTTTCAAAATGAACTAAAATTTGTCGTCTTTCTTTTTCTTTTTCCCTTACTGTGGGATCTGGGTGGGAGACAGATTATGCTGTTTGGTTTGTACCCTGTGTTGGTTCTATAGTTGCAGTAACCAGGATCCGGTTTGGGTAAGAACAGATTACTTTCCAGGGGAGTTGAGACACTTACCAGCCATGGGCGATTTGTTTTAGAATATTTGAGTCTTTCCAGTTCTTACAGATTGAGGTGCTAGCCAGACTGTCCTTGGGGACTCAGAAGATAATCGCCTCCTTCTCCTTCTTGTCTTCCTTGGTCCAGGCTGGTCTTGTCCCTGGCAGAGAGCTGCAACTCGAGGGAAGAAGAGTTTATCACAAGCATAATCTCAGGTTATGGTTCATTGCAGGAAAGTCAATGCGCAGGGACTTGAAGCAGTTGTTCTCATGACATTCAATTTCAAGAGCAGAGATGACGGAACTGGTACATGTATGTAGGGGCTCAGTTTGCTTTCCCTAATGAGCCATGATCTCTGCTCAGGGAAATGTCTCCCACAGACATTCCCTGGGGCCAAACCAATCTAGAAAACTGTTCACTACGCTTTTTTTTTTTTCTTGGTGTGTCAAATTGTCAACCCTAAACCTTAGATCATCTTTTTTTTGTCCTGGCATCTCTTTCAAGTCTGCTCTTGGATCTTTTAGCCTCATGACTAGACAATGGTATTACTTCCTAGTTTATACAAAGTTTCATGTCATATATCTCCTTTATCCCAGGCCCTGATAAACTGTAGTTCTTTGTAAGTCTCTTCTCTGTCTGCTGACCCTGAAGATGTGTTGTTTTCCCTCCCAGGGTCTGCCTCCCATCTTTCTTATGACCCACTGCCCTTTTAGAATGTTTGATCTATTCATTTCTGCTACTTTTGCCACTACGTATCTAATTAAGGTTAAACTAAAAAAATATTCTTGATATAAAATATCCCAAGATTTATTGATTTTTTTTATAGTGTGGCATATTGAACTCTGATCCTTCTATGAGTACATGCAACTCTACTATAGAACTATGTCTACCTAGCGCCAAGACGCCAATTGCGTGAATGCATGATTGATTGCTCTTTTCTAAAATCTAGCTCCTATTTTTCTGAACTTTAAAAATCAAACCAGTTGAAATATTCAGGGAATCACAGATGTATCAACTAGCCTCTACAATCTGCTTCCTATTTAGGCACATATCTGAATGTCTATAACAGTAGAATCCTCCACCTGTTTGTAGCTTGCTTTTATTATCTCACCTCTTGGCTATACACATTATTCACTTAGCTTTAAGATTTCAGTCTTTGTTCACCTTCAAGTTGTGTGTGATGCTCGTCCTTCGCAGATCTGGCCATCTGTGATACTGTCGACATAACTCACCCATGACACTGAGATTTTCACTAGCAGCCTAATGCATCCTAGGGGAGCCCCTTCTAATCTGTGAAGGTTGCTTTTCTTTAATTCAGCTGCTGTCTTACAGCAGGTTCCACATGCTTTTTACAAGTTTGTGAGACAAGCAAGTGTGGGTATTATATAAGAAGACATTTTTTTACAGAGCGTATACGTGGACATGTGTACATCCCACCACTATGCATGCATTCCAAATAAGTGCTACCTAGTCTCCTGTTGCGGAGGGGATACTGACAAAACCATTAACAGGGTCCAATAAAATATGGAAGATGTCATCACTTCTCTCAGTTCTTTTGCCTAAATAACAATATTGGGTACAACAGTATATATGAGAGACACCATCCTGTTTAGAATTCTCTGATCCACAGAACATTTCCTTGAGCCATCCAGCCTCTTCCATCCATCTGGCACATACTGTTAGTGTGGGACCACTGCACATCTCCAGACCCTGATGGGCTCACAGCAGATTGTCTACATTTATTAGCCTCATGAGAGAGAGTCACTCTAGCTTGCTAGGCTTGTTGTCAGAGCCAGCTCCTAGGTGCTCAGAGGCTGCTGGTCAGTATTGTGGCCCAAGCCTTTTCATTAGCTCTTTGTGGTAAGCCATTTCTACTCCCAGGATACTTCACACAACATACTCTGGGGATAATTGCCTGCTCCTAAGTCAAGCTAAATCTTTTAAACTATATATCCTTTTATCATTTGTGTGTCTGTTAAATTGTTATTCCGGCTTTAACGCCTTCTAGCAGTTCACTAACACAGCATTTGACTGTTACTTTTTACCCCCCCTCTGGGCATTCTGCCTTGACACAAATCTTGTCAGGTTTGCCATTGAGTGACTGAAATACTCTTGTCCTTATTTTCTTTCTTTTAGCCCCAGGCCTTATGACATCTTTTTAATCACCTACAAATCCAACTTACATTTTATTTCTATCATTCACACTTTCCACAGCCTCTCCTAATTCATGAAAGATGCTTACCTGCCACAGGACTCAGTAAGGCCATTAAAGTCCTAAGCCATCCATTAGGTGCATATTCATAAAGCCTTTTAAGTTACCTACAAGCAATGATATGACAGTGTACATAAGTGACCCCCAGAATTCCACTAGAGAACTCCTACAACTGATAAAAATCTTCAGCAAAATGGATGGATACAAAATTAACTAAAAAAAGTCAGTAGCCTTCCTATATACAAATGATAATCATGCAGAGGAAGAAATTAAGGAAACTACACCCTTCACGATAGCCACAAGCAATATAAAATATCTAGGAATAACTCTAACCAAGCAAGTGAAAGACTTGTTGGAAACAAACTTCAAATCTCTGAAGAAGGAGATTGAAGGTGACATCAAAAGATGGAAAGATTTCCCTTGTTCGTGGATCGGGAGAATAACATAGTAAAAATGGGCATTTTACCAAAAGCAATTTACAGACTCAATGCAATCCCTATCAAAATACCTACACAGAAATTTAAAGCATTGAAAGATCAATTCTCAACTTCCTATAGAAAGACAGAAAACCCAGAATAGCTAAAACAATACTATACAGTAAAAAATCCTCCTGAGTAATCTCCATACCTGATCTCAAGCTGTACCATAGAGAAACAGTAATTAAAACAGCATGGTACTGGCACAGCAATAGGCTGGTTGATCAGTGGAATCTAATCAAAGACACAGAAATGAATCCATACACATATGGTCACTTGACTTTTGACAAAGAAGCCAAATGTATCCAGTGGAAAAAAGAAAAACATCTTCAACAAATGGTGCTGGTCTTACTGAATGTCTACATGTAGAAAAATGCAAGTAGACCCATATTTATCACCATCCACCAAACTCAAGTCCAAGTGGATCAAAGACCTCAACATAAAACCAGAAATACTAAATCTGTTAAAAGAAAAAGTAAAGAAGAGCCTGGGACTCATTGGCACAGGAGTCAACTTCCTGAACAGAACTCCAACAGCCCAGGTCTTAATTAATAAATGAGACCTCATGAGGCTGAGAAGATTCTGTAAGGCAGAAGATGCTGTCAACAAAACAAAGCAATAGCCTACAGACTGGAAAAAGATCTTCACCAATCCTACATCTGACAAAGTACTAATATCCAAAATGCATAAAGAGCTCAGGATATTAAACACCACAAAACCAAGTAGCCCAATTAAGAATTAAACAGAGAATTCTCCACAGAAGAATATTGAATGGCACTGAGAAGAGACTTGATACCCTATGAGCATATACAGGGGAAGGTAATCCCCCTCAGGAACAGTCATAGGGGAGGGGAATAAGGGGAAAATGGGAGGGAGGGAAGAATGGGAGGATACAAGGGATGGGATAACCATTGAGATGTAACAAGAATAAATTAATTAAATAAAAAAAATACAGAAAAAAAGAATATTGAATGGCTGAGAAACACTTAAAGAAATACTCAACGTCCTTAGTCATCTAGAAATGCAAATCAAAACAACTCTGAGATTCCATTTTACACTCATCGGAATGGCCAAGATCAAAAGTCAAGTGACAACACATGCTGGCAAGGATGTGGAGAAAAGGGAACACTCCTTCATTGCTGGTGGGAGTACAAACTTGTACAACCATTTTGGAAGTCAATCTGGTGCTTTCTCAGAATACTGGGAGTAGGGCCATCTCAAGACCCAGCTGTTCCACTCCTTGGAATATACCCAGAAGGTGCTCCAGCACACAACAAGGACATATGTTCAACCATGTTCATAGCAGCCTTATTTGTAATAGCCAGAATCTGAAAACAACCTGGATGTCCCTCAGCTGAAGAATGGATAAAGAAACTGTGGTACATTTATACTATGGACTACTACTCAGCTATTAAAAACAAGGAAATCCTGAAATATTTGGGCAAATGTATGGGACTAGAAATGATCACACTGAGTGAGTCAATTAAGACTCAGAAAGACTCAAATGGTATATACTCACTAATAATTGGACACTAGCGCAATAGGGATGACCCCTGAAAGTCTTCCCTTACCAGGACTCTAAGTGAGAGAAGTATGAGAGAATAAGGAAATAGAAGGATCCAGAGAGGCCTAGAACCCTACAAGAAGAACATCATGATGGGCAGCTCTGGGCCCATGGGCATCTGCTCAAACTATTGCACCAACCAAGGGCAATACATGAAGTAAATATTGAACCCCTGCTCAGATCTAGCCAAGGGACAGGACATTCTCTACAGTTATGTGGAGAGTGGGGACTGACTCTGACATGAAGTCTGGTGCCCCCTACTTGACCACTTTCCCTTGCAGGGGAGGCCTGGTAGCACTCAGAGAAAGAATAGGAAGGCTATCAAGATGAGACTTGATAGGCTGTGACCATATGGTTGGGGAGGAGGTCCCCTTCTGTCACAGACCTAAGGGAGGGGAATAGGGTGAAAGAGTGAGGGAGGTTGGAACGGGAGGAGACAAGCAAGGAGATAACAACTGAGATGTAATCTGAATAAATTAATAAAAAACATGAAAAAAAAACCGTTACCTGCAAACAGAGTCACACCTGACTCATTAAGTTGTAGAACAAATACTATCCCTCTTAGAACTAGTTTCTGTAATTCTTGACCTTTCTCTATCATATTCCAAGCTCTAATATTTACTGGACCCGCATCTGGTGATAACCAAGTTTCCCCAATGGAGCCAGACCACATAGAGATGAATTTCCTCCAGTTATGCAACCTTTCTCTCAAGGTGAAATGAGTTGTAATACTACTCACTTTATCTACTTCCACAGACAGATGAATCCCATCTGTCCTCAGATCTCACAGCATCATGAGCAAGGCCCTAACGGGTTCATTCAGTCCTTATTTAAAGGCCTTCCCAATTCAAACAGTTGAAAGACAGAATGGCCCTTGACTATTTATTTATAAGACCCCTCTCTGCTTATTGAATTATGGATTTCCCCTTTTCTGTATGAAAGGTTGCATCTGAGGGTATCACTTATTACTCTTGCTTTCTTCTCTTCTTCCTCACCATTTGACTCTTCCCATGTGTAACAGTTTTTGAGTTCTCAGCCTCATAGTTTGGCTCACAGCTTTTTAGTATCTATCCAGCTTTTCTTCTGTTTCCCTTGGAAAAGGCCAACTGTAACCAGTGATTAGCCAAAACCTCCATCCCATCCTCTACTACAATTTCCTTAGCGAATCAGAGCAAATGTGGAAGCCACAGACTGCAGAATCTCACTTGCATGTCTTATAGCTGACAACAAATGCCATGTAGCGGATCTCATATCCTACTTCAAAGTTCATCCCGTACATGCTACATTCATATATTCTTTAATCTATCAGCTGTTTTGGAGGCATCCTATGGTCATTTTTGGCACTTATTTGGTCAACAACTTTATTATGTGAAACTTTTCCTGGATCTACAGAAACACATGCCTACTCACCTGATATATAGAATTAGTGAAGTTATTAATGTATTGGGGTTATTTGAAGTATTATGGGCAACTCAAAGGCAGTTTGCAACTCCAAAGAGCCCAGTTTTTGAAAGCTGAACTCTTGGAGCTCTCTACCTGACTAACAGGCATCTCAAAAGGTCAGAGGGTTTTCTCCTCCCAGTATATCCAGAGTACAAAACTATGGGGGAGGAGGCCGGGGCTTTAAGAATCTAGTAGTTTCAGGGACTTTCTAAAGCTTGAAAGTTCTTTACTTCCTGAGTTTTAATGAACTCACTATTCAGGATAGAATGTTTTAGTTTGGAGGAGGAAATTGTTGCACAAGTGTGTTTTTATCAAGCATTTCCCAGATTTATTTATTTATTTATTTTTGCTCTACACTTTTCCTCCCTTGACAACACTCCCCAGCTTGCTATTTTCAAAGTATAAATTGTAAGTTACTCAAGGTTTGTATCTTGTAGGTGGATCTGCCTTCCTTCAGTATTTTTTTTCTCAGATCCCCAAGTCATGATTTGGTCACTTATCGCCACATTATAGATATTCATGTGTAAATTCACCATGCGCTCATCTCAATATGTTTACAAATAGACTCTTAAATTATATTTTCATATTTGTTGTACCATGCCTAAAATGTTTTGTTATTTATTTTTTCCTCATTTGTTCAGGTGTTATTGTTCAGCGCATCCTTTTTCATCTCATTTCCTGTCTGTCACATCCCTTCTCTATGGCCCTGTATACATTGTTCACAATTTTGTCAGTCCTTGTAGTCAGTTATTGGCAATTATTATCATTCTAATCTTTATTTATCTAATCACTTTCATTGGCATTTCTCTAGTTATCCTAATCTTTTTTTTTTTTTTGTATCAATCATGGTAACTAAGCCAACATAGCAAACATTTAAATTTGAGTCGCTCATATGATAAAAAATGTAATTGTCATTTACATAAGGCTGTGCGATAACGCCAGGTAAGCAAGGTGGTCATGTATACATGCATGTATATCAGAATGACTGAGTCTCAGGCATCAAGTACACCAATCAAAGTTGCTTAGGAATCTTTATTTAACTGATGGGACGGTTAGAAAAATGGCCTATGTACTGAGCTCAAAAGGCATGGCATGGTAGCATCCACTTTCTCCCTCTGAGTAGCGCTCATGTTCACATGCCACACATCATCCATACAGTGTGGCAAAATCAACTCACTGTTCTTTAGTGACAATGCTGTGGCATTGTGGAGATAGTTCAATGGCAAATATTTGAATTGTAAAGCTACCTTGACTTACAATTTGCTTTGTAGGACTTTTAATTTGGTAATGAATTTAATTTCCTTAACAAACATTAAAGTCTCCCACAGTTACGCCAAGCTGAGTAATCACAAAAGGGAAATGACACATAAAGTAGTAGCCATGCTTTTATACAATTGACATGACCAGAGATTTTGACCCATCATTCTTCACGTGGATGCTCCAAATTCCAGTTTTTGTCTTCCCCTTTTAGCGGGCTGCCACAGGCATTGGGTATTACTTTATAATTAGTGTTCACTTCTCATGAGTACGATCGCCAATGACTGGACTTTGTGCATAGGGAGGCAAGCGCTCTACCACTGAGCATACAAATGATCTCAAGTGGTAATAGAAGTACAGGAAACACTGAACTCACCACAAGAGCGTGATTATATTATTGGGTTGGGAACACTTTGCTTGTCTTGGGAAAGCCAAGTGCAGGGTAAGCTTCCCCTTGGAGCTGTGAGTATAAGATTCAACTGAAGATTTGAGTATAATTTTGGGACTTCAGTTCTATCTTAGGATATCTCTGTAAATACAGGCAAAAAAGGGGAAGCAAGGATAAAACTGAGATGTCGGAGGCTGTTTGAATTGTTGATGTTAGAGATGAGCCTTATGATAACACAGACAACACAATGACCACCTATATGGGTGTTACACAAATGGGATATTGCCCATATGGGATGCCTTTAGAGGATGTGGGAATGAAGAGACATGGGAAATGTTCTTAAACAGTGGCCCCAGTTTAACTTCTTTCTGGCATCACCATAAGTCAAAAAAGGAACATCAGGTGCTATAGCAATCCTCTAAATATATTTGATTTTCCTTGTACTATACACATTTGTAAGGATTATATGGCTACTTTCTTTCATGTGTTAGAGTTATAAATGGTTGTCAATAATGATTTGCTTCATATTAAAACATAAGTCTTGCTAGCTCAAGAAAATTTGTGATTTATTCATGGGCTTTATTGATTTATAAAACAAACCAATTATTCATTTCTTTAAGCACCAGTCCATCTATTATTAATGAAATCAACACATAAAGTTCATAAGATGTTTGGTACTTAAAGATACATAAAAGTAAACATTATTGATTATTAAATTATAGTCAATAACATTGATTGCTTGTATAGCCAAAATTCTGAAAACAGAATGTGGATTTGTCCTTCCTTCCTTCAGTACTTTAGGTTTTCATGGCAGAGTTTCATAGAAGCTGAGCACATGTCCCCTGGACAAAATGTGGTGATGAAGCTGAGCTCTACCTCAGGCTGGAGTATGAGCTATCCATGAAAGATGATAATAGAAGATGCACATGGATATTATTAAATAATGTTATTTTTATTTGGTAATTTTAATGCAAAATTGCCTTTGTTTTGGAGACAAAGCTTGCTGTTTATTATAAATATTTATTGATCATGCCTCTTTTAAAACTTAGGCACAATCTCATCCCATTCCATTTCTGTCATCTTGGAAAAATAGTGTAAGATGAAGACACTGTTTCCCCATGCAAGAAACACTACTAATACTAACAATTATGAAAATTCCATTGAGAATAGCTGACAAACCCAAAATGGTAAGGTTGCTGCAGTTTTAAAATGAAAGGATAACTTTCATTCTTTGAGGAAATGGACAATAAAAATATAAATTGTTTAATAGAAAGCCCTCACATTTTTGAAGGTGAAACACAATTTGGCAAGCAATTGCACTTGGATTATTGGCATGCCAGAGTAACTTCCAAATATAGAAATTGTTTTGATTGCTATGCTGGACTGTCAGTAACACAAGCAGCTCAAAGCTCCATTTTAACTCATGAATGAGATACTGACAATAGGCATTGCCAGCACTGCACATCTAAACTTGATTATATCAGTGTGCTTAAGGGAACCTATTCTTCTTTAAATCAATTTATTTTTACATATATATTTTTATTATTAGACACACATAAAATAAACAACGTACAGCAAGTAGAATAACAAAATAATCAGGAATTATATAAATGTTATATTCAGAGTGTTTTGATTATTTGTATTTGGCAACCTTGAAGAAAACATCTTTTCTATCTTGGTGAGTCTAAAATGTGGAATGTAAATCAATATTTGTCTTATCTAATCTATACCAACTTATAACATCTGTCAGACCTAAAAATTATTAACCCCTATACAACTAAGCTAAATTGTAAAACTAGTATATCTGATCTTCAACCCCATCAAAGACTTGAGTAAGAATAAAATTAATTACCTGAATAAACAGGAAGTACAGATTGGCAGCTTCAAAAATTAAAAATTAAAAAAGTAACAGAGACAGTTTGCTGCCAGGACAGTCACTCAAAACTCTATATAACGTTGGAGCATCATCTTATGCCATCTGGCCCAGTGTATCTGACAAGGTATTTGTGTGGCAGAAAGCAATGAGGACTTGCTTCCCGTGCCTTGGCAGAGTTTGGCCGTCAACTCTGCCTGCATCAAAGCTTGCCCATTTTTAGGAGGATTCTGTCTGTGCCTCAAACAAGGACATTATGTCCAGTGGCTAGTTGCCACATTTGAAGCCATCTCCATAAGAAGATTCTTTGATGCTCATCATCTTCTTTGAGGTAGGCTGGGTGTTACCAGGAGTTAACCTATCTTATTATCAAAGAACCTTTAAAATAATAACCAACTCTTTAAATGTCATATTCTGAAGGTCTCTGAGGTTTTTGAAGGCCTTGTTTATCTGTTTTACCTTATCTAACTATAGAAACATATATATCTGTTAAATACAGGATTTATATTCTTATGATAAATATAGACTAGTAATTGACATGAGCATGATTTGACCAACTAACAATTAATTTATATTACTTAATTATCTTAAACTGCCTGCTATAGTATGTTCAAACTATGGAAAGTAAACCTTGTATTACAGTTGAGTTGTATAGTTGCAATACTACATGTTAGAGTAGGAGCATATATAATGTCTGTGAAGAATAATTTTAAATTAGACTCAAATGGTATATACTCACTTATATCTGCATACTAGCTCAAGGGGCATGTCCCATGAAAGCCTTCCCTTAACAGGAAACTGGGACCGAGGGGAGGACATCCTATTGGGACTCTAGATGAGAGAACAATGGAAGAATAGCAAAGTAGAAGGATCCAGTGGGTCCTAGAAACTACAAGTAGAACATTATTATAGACAGATTTGGGCCCAGGGGTCCCGCTCAAACTAAGGCACCAGCCAAGAACAATACAGGCGGTAAAATTTAAACCCCTACCCAGATCTAGCCAATGGTCAGAACAGTCTCCACACTTGAGTGGAGAGAGGGATTTGACTTTCTCATGTACTCTGGTGCCTCACATTTGACTATGTCCCCTGGCGGGGGAGACCTAGTGGCACTCAGAGGAAGGACAGCAGGTCACTGAGAAGAGACTTGATACCCTATGAGCATATACAGGGGGAGGTAATCCCTCTGAGGAACAGTCATAGGGGAGGGAAATAAGGGAAAAATGAGAGGGAGGGAAGAATGGGAGGATACAAGGGATGGGATAACCATAGAAATGTAACAAGAATAAATTAATTAAAAATAAATTTAAAAAAATAAATTAAAAAAAACCAAAAAAAAACCCAAAAAAAATTTGGAATATATATATATATATCTTATTTTGCATCAAAATGCAAAACTCTATACCAATGAATTAAAAATAAGCTTGTGAGTGACAATTAAGGCATTAAGTTGAGGAGTAGTAGAGTCACTAATCTACTTTTTCACTTATCTTCCCTATATATTTCTATATTCCCCCTTCTTTCTTTTCAACCCCTATCTCCAAACCTAAGAAAAAAAGATAAAGGAAAAGAGAGACATCCCTGAGTCCAACTTTGCTTTCTCTCTGCATATGACCAGTAATAACTTATAACCAACTCCCCATGAAAATACATATCTATAGCCCAAGATAGCAACCAAAAACCTATCCAACCCCTTTCCAGGAAATGGGGCATCATTCTCTTAAGGTTTCTTCTAGCTGATTTTGGATGAATAATAGCTTTGTAAGAGCCCAAATATAATTGGGGAGAATGGTTAAACAAGCTAGGAAGAGCATTTGTGGTCCAGTTTCTAAATGTTGAGAAATTCCAGGCTTAATAGACATGCTGTGAGGGACAGTCTGATATGCTGGACCAATTAGGCTCGGAAGCTTTCTTTGAAGTTGTCCTGAGAGTTCTCCTGTTCTGATGAGGAACAGCAACTGAAGTACCTGGTGATAAAACATGAAGGATGAAGGATGTCAGCGTCTAGCATGCCGAGAGGAACGAACCCTGTCAGGTCTGACCCAGCATTTGGGACCAGTTCTTTTGTTCTGAAAACATATAATTTCTCACAAGCACTATACAATCCTAAAGTTATAAATGTATGAGATGTGCGTGATGCACAACACAATTAAGGCTGGCTCTCTGCTCTTTTTATAAGCAGAAGAAAGACATCTGTAAATCTTTATTCATGCCATATGAAGAATGGCATCTAATAATAAGTCACAGAGATTCTGTGTAACCAGCAAGAAGCATTGTCTATGTGTAGACTTCCATGTCTCAGCCAGCCTCAGAGCTATTCCCATGCAGTAGGATTAGCACTATCATTTATCTGCTTGTTCTGTAGTTTGACTTCTTTACCTCCTGTTTGTAGCTCATACCTCAATGCCTCTAGGTCCCACTCTCCCTCCCTTTCCCCCTCTCCTTCCCTAGCCTAGTCCTCAGAAAGGGGAGCCCTCCTCCCCTAACATCAGACCTCAATATATCAAATCTCCTCTGTACTACCAATATCTGTTAATCTGTGTCTCTTTATTGAGGAGCTGAGGCCATTGATGTTGAGAGATATTAATGAGCAATGGTTATTGGTTCCTGTTTTTTTTTTTTTTAATGTTAGTGGTGCTAGAGTGAGTGTGTATTTCTTCTTTCTTTAGATTTTGCAGCAGTGGAGTTGTTTATTTTCTGTTTTCCTGAGTAGTTAGCACCCTTGGGTTGGAGTTTTCCTTCTAGTATCTTTTGTAGGGCTGGATTTATGTTTATTTGTTGTTCAAACTTGGTTTTGTTATGGAATATCTTGTTTTCTAGATCTATGGTGATTGAAAGTTTTTCTGGGTATAGTAGTCTGTGTTGGCATCCATAGTCTCAGGATCTGCGTGACCCTTCTTGCCTTCATTTTCTCTGTTGAGAAGTCTGGTGTGATTCCGATAGGTTTGTCTTTGTATGTGACTTGGCCATTGTCCTCTTGCAGCTTTTAATATTCTTTCTTTGTTCTGTATGTTTAGTGATTATTATGTTGCAGGATGATTTTCTTTTCTGATCCAATCTGTTTGGAGTTCCGTGGGGTTCTTTTATATTTATGGACATTTCTTTCCTCAGGTTGGTGAAGTTTTCTTCTATGTGTGACTCTAGTGTTTTAGTAGCCCATAACTCTGTCTGGGCCCTGGAAGTAAGCGATTGTGCTCCTGATCAGGAGCACAAGGGTGCTTGCAGGAAGCAGAGAACTTTCTGTGAATTGGCCTTGGGGTCTGACGTCAGAAACACCTCTTTTCTGTGCTGTGTGGTCTTTTGTGTTAAGCAATACCAGACACTAGAATTCCAGCAGACTATGGCTCTCTTTGACTCTTCTGTGGTCCAGCAAACCGAGATGTTGGAATTCCTGCAGTCTACTGTTCTCCCTGGGTCCTGATGGGCAGAGCCAAGCTACACAGGGCCAGATCCTAGACTACGTGTACCTGCAGGGTCCTAGGCACTTTCTGTGAATTGGCCTGGGGATCAGAGAACAGATCCCATTGTTTCTAAGCTCTGGAATCTTCTGTGGACAAGTAACCCCTGATGCTGGAGTTCCAGCAGTCTACAACAGTCTCTGGGACCTGGTGGCCGGAAGCGTGTTCCTGCCAGGTTATGCACAGTCTGACCCTGAAGTGTGTGGGTACCTGCTGGCTGGGTCCAGAATGCTTTCAGTGAGTTGGCCTGGGGACCTGAGGTCAGGTCCACTTGTTTTTTAAGCCATGTGGTCTTCTGTGTTCCAGCAACCCTTGACGCTGCAGTTCTAGAAGTTTACAGTTGTCTCTGGATCCTGGTGGCAAGAAGCTCTACTTTTGCTAGCTAAGCTATGGCCAGGCCAGTCCCTGGATCCCTGGAGTGTGTGGACTGGGGAACTTTTTGTGGGTTAAGCTGATGGCCTGAGGCCAGACCTGCCTGTTGCTCTGCACAGTTTGCACCTCTCTCTCCTCTGGGGTACCACAGCACCGGTGTTTTGTAATTCTCAGCACAGTCCTTAGGTTGCTGTATAGTCACTGCTGCCCTGCTGATCAAATAAGGTGTGTGTTCAGCTCCATCATCTTGGATCAGCCTCCCAGAACCTATTCTTAAGAGATTATACTCTCCATGTAGTTCACATAACAAATGAAAGAGAGAGAAATAGTAAGTTTTGACTCAGTGAAACAGTTCTGTATTATTCAGGAATGGTTCGTAGGTGACAGAATTGTGTCAAATACACATGTATGCCCTCTATCTTATCACTTTATATGATCAATTTAAAAGTTTTTCTAATAAGATGTGTGTGTGTGTGTGTGTGTGTGTGTGTGTGTGTGTGTCTGAAGATGAGGTAGGATATGCAAGCACAAATGAGCTTGTCTTGTAATGTAGATGCTACAGCCTGTAAGATGGACATCACCATGGACACTGTGGCTTTAGTGAATGCTCTCTTTGACAAAAGACATGTCAGACTTTAGGATACAGAAAAGCCATTTTAGGCAACCAGAAAGTATGAAAGAAGAAATCGAGAAAAAGGATATCATTAGCCAAAACTCGACCAAAGTGTACATGAGAAATCTAAAGTGGGAGTTGTACCAGCCTGATGGCTCACAATGTCAATTCCAGGCAAGTGGAAATTCTGTTCCTTGGGTGGCAGAGTCAGAGAGATGTTTAGTCAGATCTTTGAAATATTCATCTTCCTTCTTGGATGGCTGGAGGCGACCTCAAGTTTTAGAACTGACAGATTTTGTATTTTAAAAAGTCCTATATTTTAGCACTGCATTTTATTGATTGAAGAAGTAAATGACTGAGGGGTTTTCCAAGTAAGAGTCAATAAAGTTGAGCAGCTGTACTTATTTCAGAGTCTGGACTTGAATTGTGTTTGTCCAACACATGGAAACATTTTGGTTTTTTTTTGTTTCTATCAAGTATCCTTTTAAATATGTAGCATTCTAGTATTCAAATTCTAGCTTGATTTATTGAAAAATTAAATTATGCACATGAGAAAAAGACAGAGACAGAGAGACAATGAGACAGTAAGACAGAGACTAACACAGAAAGATTTTGAGGTCATGATTTCCAGGTTCTAGTGGCTAGTTCCCCAAGACAGAGGGAAAGAGGCAAAAGGTCAACAGTTATGCAGTGAGCATGGACTGACCCAGCAGCCAGGTCTCCAGGCAGCAGAGTCTGAGAGGCTTTCCATCAGGAAGATTGTTGAGGGAACACTGAGATTCAGTGTCTTCGGAAAACTTGGAGGTGCCAAGAACTGAAAACACAGTTATCCCAAAGTCTTCAAGCAACCCTGAAAAGGCACTAGAGATGGATAAGCTTCCAGGGTCACCCTGAATTGGTCAAAGGGTTCAATAAGATCATTTATCATTTACCAGACTCCTAGTAGCTGAGGGTGCTTCCTTCCTGAAGAGGGGTTGTTGCAGATGGGAATTCACCAGAATGGAGCAGGCAAGAAGCATGTTCATGGATCTGGCATTGATTTCTGTAACCTAAGGTCACTAGGAAAAGAATGTAATTTTTATGGTGCAACAGAAGAGTAATTTACTTCTAAAGAATTAAATTATCAATAAATCTTATACTTAATTATAACCCCCTTTCCAATATTTTTCGCCATATTGGTGTTATAATTAATATCTTATCAGACACAAATTGCTATTGCTGTAGTCCTTCAGGTTCTGTTCTTTATTCTTTTATTTTAATTTTAATTTTCTCACAGGGACCCCTTCGGCAATTCATGTTGGCCCTCCACTCAGGATCCTCCTGCCTTTCTCTCCCAGATGCTGTGATTACAGGCATGTACCATCATGCCTGGCTGCAACATTTACTTCTGATATATTTCAATCTCTGTGCTTTAGATATAAATACAAAATGGATTCCATAAATAATAGAAACTATCCATTTCTGCACATCTTCTACGAGATGAGTGTGCCTCCATTCATTCCAGTTCATTCATGTTTTCAATCTAAGAGGAATTAGTTTGCTGCCTAGCCTCCTGAAATGGAACCGCTAATGATTTCTCATGAGTCAAATGATTTATGACAGCATGGCATGCAGACTAGCTTCTCCAGTAACATTACTCTCTGAATCACAGTTTCACAATAAAGTCTTCCTCTGAGTTTACAAGGCATCAATATGATCTGGTTCATGATATCATTCACTGCTTCACTGGCCTGTGCAATCTCAGGAGTTGAATGAGTCAGGCAGGGATCATGAAATTGCTACTGCAGGATCATTCCATGGCTTGTAGTAGGACATAATTATGGGAAAGGGCCCAATGACCATGATGATTTCTCATCTGTCATAATCAAACCACTGCCTACTTTTCACTGGCAGCACATGCACACTGTTGCACAGCAGAGACCAATGTGGTGACAGACAGGAAAAGGAAGTTTTTAAAGGGTCCTACTGCCATTTGGATCAAGTGATTTCTCCAGGCTTAAGAATGAATAGGTACGTTCACTTTCATTAGTGAAGAGGGGGCATTAGTGTTTCAGATGTTCCTGTGCTTTATTTATACCTTTATGACTGCAGGTATATCGTAGTTTGTATATTGACTGTCTGTTATGGTCATGGCACTTTCATTTTTATTAATTATAGCAAATCTTCCAAGCAAGAGCCAAAGCTACCAGCTTTCACTATATCATGTTAAATAGAAAAGGGAGATCAGTGTTTAAAACACTATATTTCAAAGCCTTTATCCAGAGGCTTACACTCCAGCCTATGCACCTGAAACACAATTGGTGCTTAAATTATAGATGCTGGATCATACGCATCAGAATTCAGATTCTGGATCTGGAGTGAGGCTCTCACAAATGTGTGTTATACCAATAGACAAGCTACTCTAGCTAGGGGAAGCTCATGAGGCCTTAGCCCTGCACAACGAACTAAATACCTAATGAATGCTGACATATGGAGAAGTAGTATTTCTCAGTAAAGAACACACCCATTTGTTATCTAACACAAAATTTCCATCCCTGAAAACATGTAAATACAAGTAATGTTCATTATACAGACAATGTAAGTTATATTTATGTATTTAGGAACATATAAGTATATACTTATATATGGGTATTTAGGAACAGGTATTTATATGCTTGTGTGTGTGTGTGTGTGTGTGTGTGTGTATGTGTGTACAATGACAAAGAATTAAAAGGCTAAGAATTTGAGCAGGGAGTGATATATGCAAGGGTTTGGAGGAAGGAACAAGAATGGAAATGCCATGTAATTATATTAAAACCTCTAAAAATATAAACCTAATTACAAAAGTGAAAAAATAAATTAAAAATCCTAATAGGAATATACTGCCATTCTGGCTCCTGTTTGTTGTTGAGGTAAAGCACATCCAAAGGCCACTTAAAAGAATTAAAGGTTTATTGTACCTCCACTTCCAGGCCACCACTGAGGGGCATCCAGCCAGGAAGTAAAAGCAGGAAACTAGAGGCAGGACCCATGAATGAGCAGGGCTCTCTGGCTCTCTTACTGTCTCATGTTTACCTGTCTTTCTTATATAGCTTAGAACAACCTACAGAGGACACAGCAACACAACAGGGATAGCTGTTTGTCCCTCCTACCAATCACCAATTAAGACAATGACCTACAGTCATGTTTGGAGATCAACCGGTTAAAAACCATTACTCAACTGGTGCTCTGTTTTCAGGAGGTCTTAAGTTGTGACAAGTTGAGAGTTAATGCTACCAAAGACAGCAACAAAGCCCAAATTGAGAACTATTGCCTATAATACATCCTACATTGCTACTTTTCTGCATTTTTATTTAAAGAGAAGGCAGCCACACTTCAAAAACCACTTGCTATTGAGTCTTGTGGCATAGGCACACTATATCTAAAGGATATGTGTTAACTGCTATTGAGTCTTGTGGAGTATGTACACTGTATCTGAGGGTTATGTATTAAGCAAAGTTGCTACTCCTGTCTCACATTGCTACACTCTGCTATGCTCATAAACTCCTAAAAGATTTTACATTATTTAATAGGCATGTTCTAACACCACAGGTAAATACGACTTACTGGAAACAGAGGAAAATTTGCATCAATGGTACAAATAAGTAACATACTCAAGTGGAAATTTTGCTTATAGTCCCTACAAGAATTTTTTCCTGATGGAAATAGGTTTTCCATTCTTGACTTATTTCTGTTAACAACATTGTAGTCCCATTTCCATTAATGGCCACTTAGATTATAATTTATCAACACTATGCAAATAGAATCAGAGCAGTATATTGCTGGGATGAAGATTTCTCAGCCTGAATACATTTAAAAGAGCTAGCATTCCAGATATTTACTTAGTTATAAGGAACAAATTGAGTCAACTGTCTTAACTCAAATCCTTACTATGTGTTAAGCATTTTGCTGAGATTTTTATTCTTATTTGCCCCTGAAAACAACGTAAAAGCTGGAGAAACAGGCTTCTCACAACTCTATAAATGGTGTAGCAGAGACTCAAAGAGGTAAATCCAGTTGCCCAAAAATAAGTAGTACATGAACTGGGTCCAAAGTGAGCTCAGCATATCACAAACCTTGCCTTTGGCTCTGCATCTCATAGCTAGAATGTGTCAGTTTGGAGTCACAGAAAAACTTCATTCATCAGTTTTTAATAATAAAATGTAGTAAATATCTAGCAGGGTAGAGAATTATTGTATTATAAAATAATAAATACCAGTGTCCTGGTGGTATTAAAATATTGGATTCATATGGTGAGAATATGGCATTGTGGACTGAGACTAGGAGACCTTGGAATTAAAGTCCTAATATGAGCTCCATACCATTAGCTTTATTCGGCTTCTTGATCTGAAAATGAAATAGGGAAGCATGTAGAACCTATACCTTAGATTGACTGGATGAAATTGTAATTCAAAAATGCCTATTAAAAAGCACTTAGGTTGTTTCCTTCATAGCAGCTGGTTCATAAATGGTGAGCATGCCATCACTATTGCATTATCAGGCCATGTTATTCATATATACCTTCTTCATGACAAGCTACAGGAAATGACATAACCATATTCCATTTAAAAACTAAAGTTTTCTGTGGTAGAACTTACAGATACTATTCTGTTAAGTGGACAAAGTATTAAAATGACTCCTAATGATTTATCACTGTTCCCACAGATAAGTGCCTTGCTCAAATCATGTTGGAGAAGCTTCTTCCTACAATAGACAGCAATTAACCCAGACACCGACAACCAGAAAATATGCAGAGAACAAGAGACTACACAGTGCTCAACCCTAAGTTGGACATCTATATTCTCAAGGCTCAGGGATCTTTGTTTGTCAGACATAGCAGGGCACCTGCATGTATGAACTCAAAGCATGTACAAGATCTGATAAAACTAAAAGAAAATCTTAGCATAGAGGGTATATTGAGGTAGGCAGGAGATTCCGTTGCTAGTTAAGGAGGGGTAGCCATTTGATAGTGACAGGTAGATGAAGATTTTTAAAAGAATTTATTCTCTTTATTTCTCTACTGTAGCTCCTCCCTCCTCTTCTCCTCTCTCTATCCTCCCTCTCTCTTCCCTCTATCCCCCTCCCCTCCTCCTCAGATAAGAGCCTCTCTCTCCAACTCACCCAGGCACACCAAGTCACATCAGGACTGAAAGGATCCCCTTCTCCTGTGGCTGGGAAAAGCAGTCCTGCCAAAGAGACATGGTCACATAGCATCCATCAGAGTCCCTATCAGAGACAGCCCCTACACCCTTACTAGGGGACCCACATGAAGATTAAGGTGCTCATCAAGTACATAAGTATAGAGGGCCAAAGTGTTGTCCATGCATGATTCTTTGTTGAGGCTTCAGTTTCTGTATGCACCCCTGGGACCAGCTTAGTTGGTTTTTATTTTGAGTAAAAAGAAAACCTAGATGTCTACTGAAATATTAATGAAGAAAATGTTTATATATACATACACACACACACACACACACACACACACACACACACACATATATATATATATATATATATATATATATAAGCTTTATTCATCCATAAATAAAAGTTAAATTATGTCATTTTCTGGAAAATGAATGCAACTTGAGATAATCACATTGAGTGAAATAATCCAGATGTAGAAAGATAAACATTTCACATTTTCTTTTATTTGTGCATATATCTACATCAGCCATATATATGCAATTGTGTGTGTGTGTGTGTGTGTGTGTGTGTGTGTGTGTGTGTGTTGTTTCATTCATTTCCTTAGCAGCATCATGGGAGAATGACAGACATTCTACCTTTTAATAATGCATTCTTCAGGATGTGACTTTTGTCCTCAGGAAAACTGTCCTATATCATAATTGAAATTATATACAGTATAAAGTTAAAAAAAAAAGTTTTTTTCTCTAAAATGGTGTTATTCCTGGTAGGTTGACCACACTCTATGACAAGAGCTATTGGAACATGTTAGAACCTTCAGACTAAGACAATGCAGCACAAAAGGACAGCTTTAGATGTTATTGGGCCTGAGGTGTAAAAGCTTTGTGTGGAAGGAAGTGGTGATCTTGAGTTTACTGGCTCATATGAGGCTGGTGTGACAATTGCATAGCAGTGATGTTCCAGTGTCTTTTCCAGAATGTAGGGAAACATGATATTTTGACAAACCAGCCTGCCTCCATCTTAGGCTTGAAAGCCATCTTGTAATAAAAACAAATTGTTTCATTCCTGTTTATGATTAAATCTGTTTCTCAAGTATTGGGCTATACTCCACCTATAACTTTAACTACAAATGGTTCTGTACTAACTGTTCCATGAAACAGCAATCATAGCTTTGTTTCAAAAGGCTGTTATGACCACCTTGTTATGACAGCCTTGTTATTCTTATGTTCTGCTTCTGCCAAACATATTTTGCCCCAATTATTTTGACAACCAACCCCCCATTTAGAAACTTACTATCCTGAGCTATAAAAAATTTCTTATCTTCCCCATGTTCAAGGCTGATTTCTTAAATTCCATCTTAGAGACAACATTCTTAGAACTGATGATGATAAAAATCAAAACTGTTAACCTCTGAAAAGTACAATACTATGCATCCTAGAGTATTATGCAGTCAGTCATGGTTGGATTCCTAATGTTAAAAACAACTAAGGATATGTTAGTATGTAAATCTGCTTTCATTTTAAATAAATGGCACATTTATATGACAATTTTTGAATTTTATATGATTTTATATGATTCGTCATAAACTGATGACATGACCTCAGAAGGAGTAGGTTTTTTTATTGTAGATATGAGGAGAGAATAGCCAGAGGTACCTGGAATAGTTAATAACAGAGAGAAAAAGAAGTGAAAAAAAGGAGAGAGAAAGAGAGAGAGAGAGAGAGAGAGAGAGAGAGAGAGAGAGAGAGAGAGA
>OU015756.1:9693889-9730844 GCA_907169655.1 Acomys percivali
TCTTCTTCTTCTTCTTCTTCTTCTTCTTCTTCTTCTTCTTCTTCTTCATCATCATCTTCTTCTTCTTCTTCTTCTTCTTCTTCTTCTTCTTCTTCTTCTTCTTCTTCTTCTCTTCTTCTTCTTCTCTTCTTCTTCTTCTTCTTCTTCTTCTTCTTCTTCTTCTCCTCCTCCTCCTCCTCCTCCTCCTCCTCCTCCTCCTCCTCCTCCTCCTCCTCCTCCTCCTCCTCCTCTTCTTCTTCTTCTTCTTCTTCTTCTTCTTCTTCTTCTTCTTCTTCTTCTTCTTCTTTCAGAACAGAAACTTTACCTGTACAAATTTCAAGGACCACACTAAAGAATGACCAACAGAATGGGCTTGATCCGGGCCTTTAAAGAGTCGAGTGATCCGGCAATTGGTCTGTCTTTCTTATCCACCTTATTGAATCTTAGCCCACTTGAAAACAACAGAGCTGGTGCATGTTCGTTCCTTAACTTGACTGTCTGGCAGCTTCACATGCATGCCGTGCAGTCACACTCTAATTTGGTGCCTTGACGATTTCTCTTTAGATGTTGAATGCTGCAATTCCATAATTCAGATTGCAATAGTCCCCCGTAGGCATGGAGGATCTGTCCCAGGCACCCATGGAATGCTTGAAAACAGCACTGAACCCTCAACAAATAATAGTTTTCATACACATACATATCAATGACAGAGTTTAACTTATAAAGTAGGTACAGTAAGAGACTAAATCCAAAAGCTAATAGGGTAATCAAAACAATATAGTGTTATAACAATTATATAGATGATATTTCCCTAACTATGTGTTAATATCTCATTGCACTTCAAAAATAGATTGGATACAGAGTGACCACAGGAAACCAAAACCACAGGACAGGGCAGGGGTGCGCTTGATACTTCAACGAAATACCCTCACTATTCCCCAGCAAATAACAAACATGATTTGGTACTAAATTGAGCCAGTCAGTTTCTTCCCTAAGGAGTAAAGTCAATTTTGAGGTATGCTCTGTGGGATCTTGGTTTTCTTCATGCCATTGAGCCTCAATTTTCCATGGAGGCCACAGTTAACTAAGATTGTTATGCGGACATCTGCCCTTCACGCGTCTTGCTGTCCCCTCATTTAAATATAAGAGAACCAAAGAGCAACTAGCTAAGCTTACAGCCTTATTGGGGTACAAATGATCATGTGCTGATTGGAGTTACATGGTGTCTCACAGGATATTCATGTGGTACTTTTCATCCCATAGGATCTTGGTCTCAAACAAGTAGTTCATCACCTATCAGTTTTATATTAAAGGTACTTTTTTCCATTTTGGGTCAGACCTGCATGTCAGTGTAATTTCTGTTTCTAAGGAGCAAATCGTTTTGTCCTATAAACTTTAGATTTGGTTTCTTTGACTTAAATGTTCATCCCTTCTGTCTCCAGATTATGGTGATGCGGAAAAATGTAATGGATGCTGTAACAAAATGAATTGACATCTGGGAGTAAGAAAACGAATGTGCATATGCCTGTGGGCCTCTCTCAATCTCAATTCAAAATATTAAATAGTGTTTGCACCATAAAAGAAGGCTGAGTCCAGGGAGATCAGCTGGGTAGCTATCTTATTTAGAACCGGCAATTTTATCCCTACCAGAATAGCTAATTCCTTACTTTCAATTCCACTGTTCTTCTGCTTGGCTTATGGTCAGTGGAATTTACACTCATTTATTTGAAAACCACTCTTTAGAATGAGATTAAAAGAAATTTATGATGTGTTTCACCATTTCACTCAGGGTATTAGGGGACTCTGGAGACAGTAAAATGGAGACTGTTTCTGAATATTCTTTTCTAACTACCATCCCATGAAGACTTCTCCAGTAACTTCAGTTTTTCTTGTCAGTCTTGAAGCTAGAAAATATACTATCGATTTTTAGAAACAGTGCATATAAATGCTTTCAATTTTATTGGTCAACAGTTTTTTTTCTTCTGTTTAATGGCAAATAATGCACTTATAATGTGGCATCAACCATAAAATTAACCCAACAACAGAAAATTTCCTTCCAAGACAATTTTGTTTAACATATATTTATTAAGTACTTACTAAACACATGCCACTGAAGTAAATTTTAATGTGATGGGTTAATGAAGGCAGTTTGTGTCTTTTAGCTTTGACATTTGATGACACTGTGCTTCAAATGGCTTAGTACTAATTTCTGTGCTATTTACAGGAAAATGTACATACCTGTCCAACAAGCTTGGTGCTAACATTGAATGGAACAATCTATGAAAATGTCAAGCAGTGCTTTGGGCAAAGGGCTCAATAAATATTAGATATATTTGGATTCTTGGGATTCAAGGGTGAAAAAATGAGACATAATTTTTTTAAATTTAATTTTGTTGTTGTTGTAGTGGGGGCTGAGCACAGAGCCTTGCTCAACGCTAGGCAGATCATTTATCTGTGCACTGCATTCTGAACCATTTTTGTATTTCTAAGTTTTGAGAGAAGGTCTTACTGGGTCACTCAGGCTGGCCCTTAATTCACTCTGTACCCCAGAGAGACCTTGAAATTATGATCTTTCTGCCTTACCCTTCCAAGTACCCAGGATTACAGGCCTGTACCACCAGCTCCAGCTCAGTTATAGAGTCTCACAGGAAGATGGGTGGTTTAGCATGCAATGGTTTAAAATACAGCATGAGAGATGCTCTCATAATTGAAAAAGAGGGTATTTCATAACAAAAAGAAATAAGTAGCTATCTGGAAGAATATACTATGTGTGGGCAACTAAGGGTGAACATTGGGGAACTAAGAAGCAGAGGCATGAAATAGCACAGTAGTCCCACAGAAAATGAAATAATCTAAAAGTTACTTGCAAAGTGGAGTCAGATCCACACCAGTGGTCTCATCCATATTGCTGTTGTTAGGATCCCTTAGTCTACTCACATTTTGAGTGAAACATATAACATATACACGGGAACAGTTTTGCATGAGTAGTCATCCCGCCATTTGTAAAACTGTTCATTTACTATGTGACTTCGTATTATTTTCTTCAGGAAGCCATGTGAGTGTTGATAGGTGACAAGTTCCTTCTCGCAAGTGTTACCTTCCAATATTTTCTTGGAAGCAAGACATTTAATTATTGGCAAAAATGAAATCATTTCGAATGAGCTCAATCCCTCCCCCTCCTTTTTTTTTTTTTTTTTTTTTTTTTTTTTTAAAGAAAATGCCTTTAAATACCCAGTTCTGAACTAGTGTGGTTTTTTTTTTTTTTCAGTTAATTCTTTCAAGCACTTCTGCCTTGCTTCAGTTAAGTGTCCAGTTCATAGCCTTCCAATCTACTATCAAAGGCTGAAGAGATACTTTGGGTATAGCTATTGTTTCATCACAGAGAATATTGAAAGAATATGGGCACAAAGACTGGAGTGTCACTGTGTTATGTGTTCTTATTTCTTCAATGATATTGACTTTAAGAGAAAGAGGCTTTAAAAATTGACACATTGTATCACATACATGCTAATGGATACAGTGTTATATTTTTATACATGTGTAGTTACAGTGCATAATGAGAAGATTAAGGTGATTAACACATCTCTGATCTCAGGTATTTTATACATTCTTGTGTTGGAAACATTAAGTAATTTTAATTATTTTAAGAAAAGTAAAGTAAGTATGAATATTTGTGGTCATTGCATTATGCTATCAAGCATTAGAGGATATTCTTCCTATATAAATATGCTTTGAAACATAGTTCACCTGAAATATGAGAAAGGCATATCAGGCTCTCTCTCTGATTCCCCTTCCTAGTCCTTGCTAACCACTGTGCCTCTCTCTACTTCTGGAAGATCATACATCTTAGCTTATGCCTATGAGTGAGAACAGAAAGCATTCAACTGAGAATCATTGTCAGAATAGATCAATGACTAGGACATCTCATGCTGCTTTCTTGATTTGGTGTAGGTGCCTGCTCACCCTTGTTTTGCACACCCAGTACAAAAGGGAAAATTACATGATAACAGAAAAATCTGAAGAAATCTTAGAAGTTTTCTATAACATCTGTTTTCTAGAAACCATTATATTACCAATCCAATGTTGTCCAGAAACAGAAATATATGCATATGATTTGTACACAGTCATTCAGTTCTATGATATTTTGCAATTTCTGCATGTGTGATGCAATGTTAAAGGACAAACCTGCTATAACATTTATCCTATATTTGAAGTACAGACATTGTAAGTATGGCATTTAATGATGTGGGCTTTCCTGACAGAGAGAGACATCCGCTCCTGGCTGCATCTCCGTATACATCATTGAAGATGGGGGCATAAAGAGATGAGGGTAACAGAATGGTCACTGGACTGAGAAAGTGCTCTTATCTCTACTGCTGATGACAGGCTGACTGTCTGCTATGATTAACAGTGATTCTGGAAAGTTGACTGTCCAGCTTTGAAGAGACTAGATGGACCAGACCGTCAGAATTCCTGCTTTATGTAAGTCATTTATTCTTGTTTTGTAAATATATAATACATTGTTTTTTATCTATAATAACTCCACTGTTTTGAAGAGCATGCATTTTATTTCTTGTATCTAACTATAAGCTAGTACACCTTGGCCAATCTTCACCTTTTCTTTCCTTCTGTTCAATGCAGTTTCTAGAAACTATGGTATTCCTGAGACAAACAATTTTAGATTTCATATATGAGTTAGGTCACATGATAGGTCTTTCATTCTGGCTTATTTTACTTAGAATATCATTTTTTAGAATGGATAAGGATCTCAAAAAAAATCAATAACAACAAAGAAAATCATGATATTTGAGATGGGCAATAAATATATGCAAATGTTGCTCAAGAGAAGATATACACACAGATTACATATAGCTACATCAGAAGAGCACGCACATCAAAGTTCAATGCGATGTCATCTTAGCCAGTAAGAATGACTGCTATTGAACAAACAAACATTACACAGGCTAATAAGGATGTGGCTAAAAGAGAATGCTTACATCTATTGGCTGAAGTGTAAATCTGCACAGAGTTTGTGGGAAACAGCATGACACATCTCAGAAGTAATGAGAAACACAACTAGTGTACAGTCCAGCATGTGTCTCTAAAATACATCAAAGTGTCATGTTTAAAAGAACTGTGCATCCACTCATTTATTAAAACACAATTTTAATATACATTATGGACGTCCACTAACTGAAGAAGAGATAAAGAAATGTGTGGTAGGTTTACACAATGAGATAATATTTATTCATAAAAGGATGGCATTCTGCCATTCATGAAAATATGGGTTATGGCTGGAAACTGGTATATTTTAAATGGTTATCTTTAAACATAACTTATTTTATTTACCAAATGGAGATCTTTTAAAATGCTTGAGGGGCTGTCGTGTAGAATATGGATACCATGTAGTCTGCACATTATTTCTGTGGGAAGAATTAAAGCCTACAGTCTAAATGTAACCATGAGGGCTAAGGTACAGAATAAACCTGAGCTATCCAGGAATCGGCACTTTCTTGAAAGGTCAAGTGATTGGAAAGTTACCTTTCAAGGAGCTCAGCCAAGGCACAGACATTGTCAACTGAAGTCAGTCTAAGTTTTGAAGTGGTTGTTGCACAAAATGACCCATAAGTCCTCTTTAATAGCTGTGATTATATGATTAGAAAATTAATTCTATTGTTTAAAATATGAATCCCACTATACAACACAGCACTATGCACTGCTTGTGACACAGAGAGCACTCAAGAGCACTGTGCTCAGCCAAGGCCAGTCTTTGGGTTATTTTGTTATATTTTGTAGTCTAATTCCACAGATTCCCACAGACCAACTGTTTCTGGAAGGAAATCTTACTGGTGTTTGATTTGGTGAAAGCATGTCTCCAAACACAATCTGCTCAGGCCTAAATGATGATAAAAAGCTGCACATAGAAGTGTGTTTAAAACAGAAATAAGTTGTTTCAATTTTGCAACTTCTAAATATGGCCTATGAATTTGTGTTTTGATTTGTATGTGAAAATGAATTCTGTTTTATTTCTGTAGTCACTAGGATATCTTGTTCGCTTCATCAATTTTTCTCTTTTGTCAGCTTAAAAGGTGTGAAATAGATTTAAAAAAAATGGAAACAAAGAATTTATTTAAGATAAACGAAGGAAGAGTCACCTGGGGATTAAACCACATATTCTAGTTGCTGAGTGTAAGTGTTCCTGAAATGCCATCAGAGGGCATGGTTTTACAGGTTACAGCATGAACAAGAGGGACAGTAGAACACTGATTCTGACAACTATATTTACTCAAGAAAAGTACAAAACCATTATGGCTGGTTGTTGAGCCTTTGTGTTACACATACTAGGTTCAAAGGATCTAAGTAGGAAAAGCCATTTACTGAGAAGACATAGGATCTGTATGTGGCTCGGCAAGCACAGGTACCTCCCATGGCTGGCTCAGACCTGAGTAACAAGCGTCTCATGACTCGCAAGTCCCCAGGTTGAAGTGTTCTATGAGTTCACTCTCTGAAATTTTAAGCTCCTTGTCATTTTTCAATTTGTAACTGGGTAATAAGAACAAGCACACTCTACATATATTAAAATACATCATAAAATGTCATAAAATGTAAACTAGTCATGTCTTTGTTTCAATAAAACTTCATGCACACTAAAATCCTTGAGGCACCATTTGATTTACCGTTAGTTCAGAGACAAAACCCCATGAGCGGTTGGATAACAACTGACTTCATATTCTACCTTACTTACTTTAAAATTTTTTTCTTTTATTGAAAATAGCGTTTTCTCGCATAAAATATTCCTCCGTCCACTCTTCCGAGTTCCTCTACACTTCCCCCTCCCATCACAATGTACTCCCTTTCTGCCTGCCATTAGAAAAGGGATATTATAAAGAATAATAATAAGATACAACATAATAAAATATAAAATGATAAAACAAAGAGTAACATATTAGAATTGAAAAAAAAAAAACGAGAAGGAAAATATTCAAAGAGAAGGTGGTACATGAGCCAGATTCCACTCATTTGTGCACTCAGAAATCCCATAAAAACACTGAATGAGACACTGTAATATATACACAGAAGGCCTGTGCACACCCAGGCAGACCCTGTCCATGCTGCCTCAGTCTATGAGCTCATCTTCTCCTCTTCTGTAGGCATCTCTGGATCCTGAAAGGGAGGCATTTGCTGGAGAAAATCCACATAAGGCTGAGTGTTTAATCTATGGACTGTCATTCTCTACCTATACCTGGTTGAGGTTCTCTGTGTATTTGTTTACATCGGCTGCAGGAGAAAGTTTCACTAGGGATGACTCAGCAAGGCATCTATGAGTATAGCAGAATGTAATTTGAGAATCATTTTATTGCTACTTTCTCCTCCTCCTCTTCCTCCTCTTCCTCCTTTCTGTCTCTTTCTCTCTCCCTCTCTCCCCCATCCTTTGCTAAGAACAGTAGTAGTTGGTTTTTAGCCTCCATGCCCTATCTAGTTTCTGGTTCTTGGTCACCCAAGCAGTCCTGTATGTGGCTGCTATCATGTGCAATGGGCTTTAAGTTGGTTGGTAACTCTCAGAAGCGTTATGCCACCATTGCAGTAGAATATCTCGCAGGCAGGACACATTTGTTCATGACAGGATTTGTGGCTGAGTTTAAATATATATATATATATATATATATATATATATATATATATATATATTTGGTGGCGTGCAAAGTACCTTCTTGTACCAAAAATGCTCGTAGGGAGTCACAATGGCTCTATGTAGGTGTCATCTTGATTTCCCCATGTTCAGTGAGTTGGGTAGGTGCTGTCTTCAGCAATGTGACCTTGCTGTCAGTTTGTGGAGAGTAACCTGTAGTCTTATCAATAGTCTAGTCTGATTCAGAATTCCCATGGGACCACTTTGACTCATAACTCAATTACATGTAACCCAATCCTGGTACTGGAAGTTTCATTTGGTGACATGACATGGTCAGTTTGAGTGCTATCTCTGCCATTATTTGACAATTTCATAAGATCACCTTTATATACATATAAATTTTAGGAAGCTTTAACTGTAATTTCATTTTCATATGACCTCTCCAGCAGTCCCTAATTTTAGCTACTTTTACTCAACTTTCTATTTCACAATGGATGAGGCTGATAATATTTTTGTTGCTGTGTAGATAAAGAAAAATATATTTTAACCCACAATACCACTGTATTTTATTAACTAATAGAAACAATAAACATACATCAAAACAATAAAAAACCATAGAAGACCTACTATATTTCAGTAAAAGGAAGAGTTATAAAGAGATGTTAGGAGCTCAGAGATAAAAAGATGCCTACCATCTCTGTGAAATATGTGGCAGTGGACTCATTAGAGATTTAGAAAACAATTCTACAAAGAGAAAGCCAAGGTCTTCTTTTATTCCCGAGCCTCGTCATTTTCCCCTGACATTTCAGAACATTTCAACCACAGCAAACTCATCTGAAGTGGCTATTGTGCTTCTTCTGTGTTTTCAGTCCTTCCTCTTTTTCTTTCATCTTTAGCTGTGTAAAGAGAAGTCGAACTGTTGTTTAAGGAACAAACAATCTGATGTGAAGTTGAAAAGCACTAACAACGCTTACATTTATGGGATGGCACCTAAGATCAGTGCATGACCAGTTTCCCATTAGCGGGTGTCACTGCTTCACGGCATCCTCTCCTGATCTTTGTTACACACATAATACCCGGCGCCTCCGTGGAAGCAGTGTCCAGCTTCACCTTCAGACGAGAGTGTCTGGCTTTTCTCACATGGGCTTTTAGCAATTCTCTGCAAATCAATACTTACTCATTCTATTAAAATACAAGCCCTTACAAACAACAAAGCTTTTGCTGTGGCTTCTAAATGAACAGCCTATATGTTCTGAATGGATATAAATCACATGTTGAAACCTCAAAGAAAAATTTTAACCATGCTTTGTCATTCGTCTGATGTGGAAATTAATTCAAAGTTATTTAAAATGCTTATTGTAAAGAAAACTCAGCTAAATAGTTTGTAAACAGGTTTGAGCAAGTTAGCTTGTATGCAATATCAAACATAAGATTATGAGGGTTTGTTTTATAAACTCCAAACTTGAACAAATTTGATACATACTGTTCATATTCATATAGTTCTTATGCTGTAAAGCAAAAGTTGTACAGGGAAAGTTAACCCACAAGGAGGATTTTATTTAGATCATTACAATAAGCAAGCCCAATGTCACGTCTAATGGCACCTAAGACTAGAGGGCTTTCAAGAGTGAGGTGTGTGTGTGTGTGTGTGTGTGTGTGTGTGTGTGTGTGTGTGTGTTTTCCTAAAACACTTATGTTAGCTGATATGATGAACTCTAGTAGACTCTCCTGCATGTTAGTGACAGAAAGTAGTCATTCAGGACACTCAAGAGATAAATGTATGTACCACCGTCTCACTCTTACATCTTGGGGAATGAATGATTCCTAGCTTCTTAAAAGAGGAATCATTGGGTTATAAGACCACTTAGGAGAAACTTGAAGGGAGCTTAAATACAGGCAAAGGATTTCCAGAAGTATGTTTTCTACAGTGTGTGCTCTGAGCCAGTGGTTCTTCTAATGCTGTGGCCCTAATTACAGCTCCTCATGCTGTGGTGACCCTCAACCATAAAACTATTTTCATTGCTACTTCATAACTGTAATTTTGCCACTTTTATGAATCACAATGTAAGTAACCATGTTTTCTGATGGTTTTAGCAACTCTGTGATAGGGTTATTCAACCCTCCAAAGAGGTCTTGACTCATAGGTTGAGAGCCACTGCTCTAAGCAAAGGGAAACAGGATGAGGAAGGTGTGAAAAAGATTGGTTCAAGAGTGGAAGTCTGTCTTGGCCACATGTGTACACATATATATTTTTCTGTTGAGTCCAGTATTATATTTTTCTTTTACTGTATGAAAATCATTCTGATTCCTCACAGGGAGATGAGAGTAATTTCTATGAAATTTGCAAGGGTGGTTATTGTTTTATAATATTTTATAAGGATATTTCTACTTAGTAATAATAAGCCCAAGAGCTCTATTGTTCATCACTACCATAATTAACAACAATTGTATAACAATGTGCAATGATATTTAAGATAGATCTTAGGTAATATAAGTGATGTATGCTTTTGTAGGTGAGATAAAGGGTGTGAACGAAAAATGATATGGTGGTAAGCATTTGAATATTACTACATATGGCTAAAGGTCATATGACTTAAATCTGTCTAAAATGTTACTATGTATTTCACCAGTAAAATTTATTGGGAATATGGTGGACATGCCTCAAAATAAACATGGGGAAAACATTAGGACATATCCTTAAGTAAATATATGCTTAAATAAATATAAGTAAAAGTATTAATATAAATATATGTATATTTAAATATAAGTAAAGCATATGGTTGAGAAACTTGTAAATACTAATTATTTCTAAAAGTTACATTGACAAAATTGTGATACATACTACATTTTATCAAACACTTTATAGTACAATTTATCCATATATCTTTTGTATGTTTAATGTTATCCAACTATAGTAGGCAACTGATCAAATTTGTATATGATGAAATTGCATGTGATGAAACTAAAATCATATATGACAAAAATTCTAATCTTATATTTTGAAGAAAAGAAGCGTATAGATCCGTTTTATAAAAAGAAGACACTTTGAGTGACCATTTTCTATATAGATCTTGACTTCTCTTAATTTGAGTTGAATGGATAATTAGCTGGCAGAATTACCTAGAGAAAACAAGTTAGTTTCAATTCTCTTGTGGGAATTAGCTAGTAGGGGCTCAGCCTAGTGCACAGAACATTTCGTTCCAATTACTGTCACTTTGAAAATTTTTATGTGTGACCATAAAACTGTGCTGTAGACTCTTCTAGGAGTATAGATGAAGTAGAGTATGTTATGATAACCATTGAAAGGAGTGGAGTGCTATGGATGTGAACCTATCCGTGTGCACACACTTGCTGTGAGCATGGTGTTATTTCTGATTGGTAATTCTGCCTTTCCACTTCTTTGTAAGTACACCATGGGGATATCAATACTTAGTCTACAGCCGAGCCTTGTTCAACAGAGCCGAGGGCAGGGTGCGTCTTCAAATGAGACCTAGGAAATCCATCCCAAGGTATCATTGATCCTGGTTAAAAGCAGAATAGTGCGGATGGAACAAGAACATTATTTCTCTACATCTCCTGTGACTGTTAGTGGCCTTGTCCTAGTTACTTGCTATCAGAAAGGGAGATGATAATGCAAGACTTCAGATTCTGGGAATCATGTTAGCTTCTGAGAAGAGGAAACAGCTAATATCATTCATATAGTTCAAATCCTTCACGGGTTGCAGAAAACCAATTCTGAGTAATCTTGTTGTACAGATGTGTCTCTAAAGAGTATATATATATATATATATATATATATATATATATATATATATATATATATATATATTAAAACATCCTAGTAAGTGCAGACTTGTTTATCACTAAGAACAGTGTGTGTAATCATTTATGGGTATATAAAGATCCAAGTTCATAATAGAAACATTGATAAATGATAGATAATAGAGGGTAGATAGATTTGCATAGGTTGCTTTTAATTGGAGCCAACTTCCAAATAAGCATACCCATTTCCTCAGCTTACAATATAATACATTTTCTCCTTATCTATGGTGTGATTCCATATATGCCAGGGGAAAGGTTTTGTAGTCTCGACTTGGTGGAATTTAAAGTATTTTATCATATTTTGACAGTTTCTATAGTAAGTAAGCTATTCCACTTGTCTCAGAAGAGGATGTTTCATAATGACCGTTGGCATTTGTTCTCTCTCAGCCAACATTTTGTTGAAAACATCACCTCAAAAATCACAAGGGACTTAAGAAACTTACAGAGCTTTCTGACTAACTTTTAAAATCTCCCCATGTGAAAGCTGCCCTTGAAAAATTAAATTCTCTAAGTTTGTCGTTACTATTTGCTTTTCAGAAGCCATTGCATACATTCCCTTATGATTTATCTTTGTCACCTTTATTCTCCCATGAAGAGCTTTATATCACTGACAAAAGATAGAATATTAGTAAGAATGCTGGTGGAACATGTATTAGCATGCAGTAATGTGAAATTACTTCTATTTATTTCCTTACATTTTTAAGTAAAGGCCACAAATCATAAAACTTACTGAAACAAAGGCAGGGGTTATGGATCAGTGATTAGAGGCTTGTTACATAAGCAAGTGGGCAGGGATTCCTATCCCCAAACTTGGTGGCAGTGGTCACTGACTTGTAGTTCCAGTCCTTGGGCGGTGGGTCTCTGGGGCAAGCCAGCAAACTCTAGGTGTGATTGAGAAATCCTGTATCAATGAATAAGGGAGAAACACTCTTCAAAGACAGCAATATTGATATTAATATGGAAAGAGCTCATATTCTTTGCCAGACACCTTATATAAAGTGCACCTCAAAAACAGTCTAAGTTCTAAAAGCTGAAAAACAGTTTTGGAATGTCTATTTGCTTGGTGTGATTACTCAAAATCCATCTTTTCTAATACATGTGTGGGCAAGTCATGAAAAAAAATAGTGACATGTACTTGTATTATAAAAATTTAATAAATATGATTGAAGAAGAATGACTAGTTTTAAAATAAATATTCCTTAAAGTAAATATTTCTTAAAAATAAATGGTTACTAATTGAAAATAAAATATTTTTCTATTGACTTTTTGTTGAATTATGAACAGCAGCAGGAATCTCCAAGAGGCTCAGAGAAACTATATTTTATCTGTATTTTTAAAAATGCCTATGTGGGCCAAGAAAGACAGATTTTTTTTCTCTCTCATTTTTATACATGCTTGGCTCATCCTAAATTATAGCAATGTTTCATTACCACCAAAATTCTCCAGATAAAATTCGTAGCACAACTGCTTGCTAAGCAAAAGGGGAAAACATAAATTGTATCTGTGCTGAGCAAATGGATCTAGAGGCTGACTTTTATTTGGCTCGAAGCTTCCGTTGCGGAACAAAGTTTCTGCTGATTTTGTCAGGATCAGGCTAAGGCCAAGGAAATCATCTGATGGACACTCCACTGGTCTGTAGCACTGCTTTTCCAAAATTTGCGGGGTTTTTTTTGTGTGTGTGTGTAGTAAGAAATGGGAGAAGGAAGAGCTGTCAGATTTTCACATGAAATATGACATTTCCAATGGCGGAAGACAAACCTTCCATAACTGCATTTTCTAGTCTTAGTGGAGGCACACAGTAGAAACTACTTGGGGCAGTATTCACTATTTACAACCAAGTTTGAATTGAAACTTCCCCCCCCCCACCGTGTCCCCAGAGGAATGGTTTCTTTAACTTCTCTGGGATTGATCTGTAACACCTAGTTGCCATATCAATTTGTTTTTTACATTTTGGTTTATCCATGTGTATTGCCAGCATGTCTTTGTGTGTACTACAAGCCTGTACATGTGAATCACCTAATGTGGGTGCAAATCCACTGCCAAATAGCAAGTACCCTGAACTGCTCAGTCATCTCTCCACCTTGTCCTCCCAACACCCTGATGTTTTCTCAAATGACATTTTTTCCCTGTTTGTAGAGAGTCCAACGTTCTGGCTATCATTACTTTGTTCTAACTTTTTGAGGCCCCCATTCCTCATGGATGGACGATGACATAGAATATATCAAACATGCATTTAATCATCAACCTGATCCCTGTACTCTCCTCACAGGACATATTTTCTGTTTCCTAGCATGTGTGTGTGTAGTTTGCAAGAAGAAAAGCAACCTACAGTTGCTATTGTACATTTACGTCCAATTTTGCATTGTTTCTTCTATGCTAATTGGTGATTCAAGCAAAGGGGGTTTTAACATGATTCCAATTACTCAATAGTTTTTACTGTTCTTACTTATTCAGTATGCAAATTTCTAATCCCTACTGCAAAGTATTTTATCTCTCCCATTGTCAACTAAAGGGAACCAAAATGGATGCGATTGACTGCTTTTACATGCAGTGGACTCTATGCTCATCTCTGGTGTTTGAACAGATAATCTATCTGATCAGATTCCCTGTTCATGTTTAATTTTCTGTCTGCCTTAGCCCTTTCCTTTTTAGTTTAATAGAAAAGGGCTGGGATCTAATGACCAATGCAAACATTGGCAGCTAGTCGTATAATACCCTTGGTATTTGGTCTGTTTATTTTTATTTTATAAACATATTTTTATGGACGTAATCCGAACTCAACATGTAGGATAGAATGTGTGTTTATTTCAACTTTTTTGAAACACCACTGAAATATATAAAGAGGTTTTTAAAAGGCGCGAAATGTCAAGGACAAACAGAATAGATGTGACAAAGACAGCCGTGACATTTGAGGCTGGAAAGCAAAAATAGTAAGTGACACAAATAGGCATACACACTTCAATTTCTCCTTCTTCCTCTTTTTTTTTTCTCTCTCCCTACCCTGTCTTTTTTTGTATTGTCTCACTACTTGAGTCTCCATCAGAGCACAGTCTTACTGACAGGACACAATTTCCCTGGAGGACGTAGAGCGTGTGTTTTCTTGTTTTAGGATCTGAAGCTCCTGTTTTCCCAGCAGGAATACTGGCAGAAGCTCACTCTGAACATTAGTTAATTGTATCCATTCTCACATAGCTCATCGAATTCTCAGCCACGTTCCCATCATACTACATCTTTCATAGTGAAGATAGAGACACTGTGTGTGGAGGGGCGGGGGTTAAATTCATGCCATTTAATCAGGAATACGCTAATGTTTCTCTTTCCCTACACTTTTAATTCAAGACTTTATGGCTATATACTAAGTCATGTCTAAGAGGAAAGCGTTTCTTCTTTATCAAGCAACCATACGGCTTTTGGAAGGACTGCATGTTGTCTACGACCTTAACTTTGAATGCAGTGCAGCCATAGGCTGTGGTACATACAAACGCAAACGTTTGAATGCCCCAAAAGACACAGCACAGCAGAAGCAGCCAACTAATCTTTGCTAACCAATTTCAATACATTATGTATTTTTGGCTGGGAACTTGGATAAATGGCTGACAAGAGTGAAACCAGATCATTTTTTTAAAAAGAGCCTTTTATATAAATGAGGCCAAATTCTAATTTCTGGACAACTTCTGTGAAGTTAAAGCCTTAAAGAAAGTAGTGTTTGGAGACAATTTGCATACCCAGATGTAGTAGACACAGTGTGGCTCCAGTGTCAGCATTTTGTCATTGTACTGTTTGGTGCACAGGTGGCTGCTTTTCAGACTTGAAGTATATCTGGTGTCATTGAGGAACTGCAAATTGGGTAGTTTCAAATTTTTGGTATCTAAATAAGTTTACTTTGACATTTGCTTAGGGTGATAAAGAATGAAATGTGTTTGATTCTGAATTAGTCTATATAAGTAGCTTGGCTTGGTGAGCTGTCTATTTATCAAGAAACCAGATCTCCCGTGGAATAATAAATTAATTCCCATTTCTGTACTTCTGTAGTAAATAAAATAGATCATTTATGAAGTCATTTGAAAATTTAAAATGGCTTTCAGATAATTTAAAGGAATGTTTGAAAAGCTCTAAAATTATGACAAAAATTAAATGGAACTTTGCAAAAAATAAACAAAGTTTATGGAATAACTATGTAAATGACACATACATACATTAGAACATTGGGGTTAAGTCATCCATTTGGCTATAGGCAATTCTATTGGGTCAAGTCCTTGAGCACATTAGTTCCGGCATGTCCTCTGAGAGGACAATCTGGAGCATGGCACTGCCACTTCCTTAGTCTTTACATCGTAGGGTGCCTCACGAAGAAATGCAATAGCCAGGAATGCAGACATTTTCTCCAACTTATAAAAAAAATGAAGACTAGATGCTAAACACCAGAAATGTGAAAAATACATCAAATACACAGCTTCACTAATTTGTGTGTGTGTGTGTGTGTATAGTTATAGTTACAGATATAGGTCTCTCTCTCTCTCTCTGTGTGTGTGTGTGTGTGTGTGTGTGTGTGTGTGTGTGTGTACACGTGTATTTAAATCTAAAGAATTCTGCTCAACTGAAGAGAATCATGTGAATGTCAGGACTTATTATAATTTGAACTAGGAGATGAAACTCTGTTAGGACGCTTGTTAGAAGCAAACAGTGTTATCATATTTAAAGCAAAATAAATGTGTTTAGAGGGGAAAAGAGAAGAATATTTTATGTGATGGAACTTTTGAAAGCACAAGGGAATTAAGGGTATTTTTCAAATGTATAGTAAGGACTGTAACTGAGGCTTTATGTTGGCAATTTAAACCCCTACCCAGATCTATCCAATGGACAGGACGTTCTCCACAGTTGAGTGGAGAGTGGGGTCTGACTTTCACATGTACTCTGGTGCCTCATATTTGACCACATCCCCTGGAGGGGGAGACCTGGTGGCACTCAGAGGAAGGACAGCAGGCTACCAAGAAGAGACCTGATACCCTATGATCATATACAGGAGGAGGTAATCCCTCTCAGTCACAGTCATAGGGGAGGGGAGTAAGGGGAAAATGGGAGGGAGAGAGGAATGGGAGGATACAAGGGATGGGATAACCATTGAGATGTAATATGAATAAATTAATAAAAAATTTAAAAAAACTAAATAGAGATTGCTTTGGTATTTCCCTTATTTTCCATCATCATCATGATGTCACTTTTCTTTTGATATTCCCCTCCTTTTCTTCAGTTCTTTGGAGAGGAAGCTGATGTATTTATTTTTAATATTTTTGTAACTTTGAGATTATGACATAATTACCATATTTTCTGACAATATAGAATTTTCAGCCTGAGTCTGCTGCACAGGGTGTGCATTGGAAGAGGGGTGGTCTTTTAAGGTGAGTATATTAGAAACTCTACATTTTAACTGGAAAAGTTAAAAGTTAAATTTGGGGGTCATCTTATATGCCAGAAAATACTGTACATTATTTCTCCCTCCAAACCTTCCAATGTACTTCTTTGCTCACTTCAGATTCATGACCTTTTTTTCTGTAGCTGTTTTAGTTGTTTCATACATACCTATGTATACTCACAAACTGTACGCGCGCGCACACACACACACACACACACACACACACACACACACACACACACACAGAGACCCCTACATTTATAAACACAGTTTTCTCAGTCCATATATGTATGTCAATGTTTTCCTGACTGACCTTTAGTATTGAATGACAGGGGTGCTCTCCACATTCCTTTAGTTGTCTCTCATTCCTTCCCCAAGATGGAGGTAAATTTTGTGTACAGGCACAAATTTTGGATGAATAAATCAAGCTACTTAGCATATCCATTGCCTTCCATATTAATTAGTTCTTCAGACTGAGAACATTTAAATTCTCCCTTTTAAGTCATATAGAAATTAAGTCATATGTGGAATAAATTATTATATTGTTATTAATTACAATTTCTAGGTGCTTTTATAGAAATCTATTTTATATTATTGGGGTTTCTTATATCTCTACCTCATTTCTCCACCCCATTGTCCCTTCCAACACCCCAAAACCAGGTAGGAGAGAAAGGAGGTTAGTAGGGAGAGAAGGCATCGTTTTCTTTAGGTTCTTCCTGCTATTTAGGGTCATCTGATTCCTTTAGGCAAGTGCAATCTTTGTTTTAGGATTTCTCCAACTTCTTTTTGTCACTATAAGAACAGTAATAAGTAGCAGCAGGAGGAAAGCACCAGAGGCTTTCCTCTTCCTTGGAGCCCCCAGTCTCTCTCTCCAGGACCTGGCATTTATTCCCTCTCCAGAGCGCTCAGAATTAAACAATCTACGTCTCGTTAAAAAATAAATAGATAAATAAAATAAAGCCCCTCTCAGAGCTTGCACAAGGCAAATAGTCCACTGCTGTGGACAATCTAAAGCACACCCATATCTTACATCTGGGATTAAAACAAAACATGTTTATATAACATAACTGAGTTCTTAAAAGAAACCAAAACTTCCACTACACATATTCTGTGATATATAGCCCAGCACTTGCTCTTCCTGTCCTGGTTACAGTGAACATCTTTCCCTTCTTCGCCCAACCACACCTGAGCCTCTGATCACTAGTGTGCTGACTACTTCCATGAGTTTCACCTCTCTGAATGTTTCAAAGATCTGTTAAAATTCATGAGGACTTGTCTCCAATGTGCTGTTGATCATTCCTAGGAAACTCAAAGACAGCCCAGCGTGGAGATTTAGAGTGAATTTTCTATGGATGCTGAAAAAATGATTTAAAGATAAGGTTTGATTTTTACTTATGTATTTATAATTGATAATGGGAACTGATGGGATTTTAATAATCGGTTCATAACAAAATCTTCAAAAATTTCTCACTCTATTTTTCTTGGCATCAAAATATTAAGTTCAGTTAGAATTAATATTTCTGTTCAGGAATTTCTTTGATCGAATTTATGATGATTGGTTTAGGGATATATTTGTACATATTTCTCAATATTTCTATACTCTGTTTACGCCTTACTTTGATCTATTGGTTGTCTCATAATTAAATATAAAGTTTCCCTCTTTTGATTTGTTGGTCTGAGATTATTTCTGCCTTGTGTTTGTTTCCTTGGGTGTAATTAACCCAAGTGCCTTCTGTGGAGCTACATTTGTAAATAGATATTGCTTAAATTTGGTTTTATAATGAAATGTTATATTTTATCCATTTTTTTGTGATCAAAGTTTTGCTGGGTATAGTTGTATAATCTGGTATTTGTGTTCTTACAGTCTGTAGTGCATCTGTCCAGGACCTTCTGGATTTTAAAAAGTCTCCATTAAGAAGTCAAGTATAATTCTAATACATCGGATTTCATATTTTACTTGATCTTTTTCTCTTGCTATTTTAAATATTATGTCTTTCTTATGTACATTTAGTGTTTTGATTATTATGTGCTGAGAGAACTTCTTTTTCTGTTCCAGCATATTTGGTTTTCCGAATGCTTCTTGTACAGGGTTAGGAAATTTTCCTTCTATGATTTTGTTGGCAATATTTTCTGTGCCTCTGCCCCGAGTTTCTTCTCCTTTATCCATTCATATTATTGTCAGATTGGTCTTTTCTTGGTGTCCCAGATTTCCTGGATGTTGTTCACTAGGAGTGTTTTATATTAACCATTTCTTCACCAGGCTATCATGTATACCTGAGATTCTGTCTCCCATCTCTTGTATTCTATTGGTGAGAGTTGCCTCTGACATCCACGTTGGTAAATTTTTCATTTTCATTTTTCACTGTTTGGATGTGCTTTACCGATTACATTCCTACTTTCTAACCTTAAACTGTCTTATCCATTTCCTTCAACTGCTTTTTTAAAAAAGTGATTTACTCATTTCTTCTTAAGGATCTCTATTTTGGCCACGGGGAGTCACAGGTAAAATGTGTTTCTGGGTTTAGCAAGCTGTCACATAGCATGAGTTGGCACGAGTTGGTCCACAGCAGTGAGGAAAGCAGAATATTTATTTGGGATATGATGAGTCCACTGGAATGGTGGCAGAAAGGGAGGCCACCGCAGAAGGTCTGCCACGGAGCTGGGGATGAGGTTTGGGGACTGAACTTCAAGGAATCTAGGGAGAAGTCAGGATCTGAAGCTTGAATATGTACTTCCCTGGTCAAAGGGTGGCCTGTAGGTTTCCAGAGAGTGGCTGCTTGAATTGGGAACTGGAATAAAGCAATGGGTTGGGGGAAGGAATTAAATAGGGGGAAATCTTTGTGACCCACTAGTGGTGGGGACAAGGGGTCGGGGGGGATGTAGTTTACAGCAGGCGCTCTGCTTCAGGTCTGGGCAGGAGACTGGAGTGTTGGAGTTGGAGGAGCTTAGGGAGAGATGCATATCTGCTGGTAGCCTACCTGCTTCTCCTGTTGTTGATGTTGTAGCACTGAAACAAAGACAAGACCCTTGACACATGGGTTAATATAAAATTGAGCATATGAAACCCTCTAAGAGTGAACACAGCTTCCTGTACCAGTGAGTAAAGCGAGAGTACAAAAATGAAACTGAGAGGAAAATATCTAGATTCAAAAGAAAGCTTAGCCTGTTGGATCCAGAGAACCGTTTAGGGAGAACTAATGATAGTGAAATAGGGACCCCGAGCTGTGGAATCCCATCTCCTGTAAGGCTACAGCTCAACAGATGGAAAGAAAACAAATAATCTAGAAAACAATCGCTGTGGGGAAACACACATCTATCAGGAGGCAGAAATTGGTCAAAAGCGCTGTGAAAATCAAAAGAAAATATCTTAAAGATGAGACTGAACTGAATTGCTAGCGTTTGGGAACATGTGGTGTTCCTGAATAAAGATTTAGCTTTTTTCCTAGGAATTCAGACACAGGATATAGAATACCAATACTACATTTTATCTATTTTCTATCTATCTATCCTCTATCTATTTATCTATCATCTATCTATCTATCTATCTATCTATCTATCTATCTATCTATCTATCTGTCCTCTATCTATTTATCTATTATCTATCTATCTATCTATCTATCTATCTATCTATCTATCTATCTATCATCCTTTTCTATCTCTATCATCTATCTTCTATTTATCATCTATTATTTCCTTCTGTGTATCTACTTTTTATCACCTATCAAAACTTATCACTTATCTATCATTCACTCATCTATTACCAATCTATAATTTTCATTTTACAAATCACATGATACAGGCTAACTTTGTAAAGTTATTTAGGTTCAGAGTTTTCGAAGATTAAGGACACAATGCTGTTATCAGCTCATCTCTGGTGGAAAAGTATTGACAAAGTAAATTTTTGAGTGCACATGGAAACAAGTGATCACATCTTAAATCAGGAAGAGAGAGACTTTCCGGAGTCCAAAAATCCTCTCCAAAAGCATGATTCTAGGTCAGTTAGGGTTATTATTGATGTAATGAAACACAATGGCCGAAAGCAGATTGGGGAGAAAAGAGTTTATTTGGCTTACGTTTTCACTTTGCTGATCTTCACTGAAGCAAATCAGGACAGGACTTTAAACAGACCAGGAACCTGGAGGCAGGAGTTGAGAGAGGCCATGGAGGGCACTGCTTAATGCTTTGTTCCCCATGGCTTGCTCAGCCTACTTTCTTATAGAACCCAAGACTGCCAGCTCAGGAAGGGCACCACCCACAATACACTGGACCCTTCCCCATTGATCACTAAGAAAATGCCTTACAATTAGACACTATGAAGGCATTTTTCTCAATTGAGGTTCCCACCACTCAGATGACTTAGTTTGTGTCAATTTGACACACACACACAAAAAAAAAATCCAAATGCACTAGTTAATTCCAAGCCCCAGTGCCTAAAAGTGCTATTTCCCAACATTGTGATCCAAAGAACCAAGCTCTACTACATAAGCTGTGTGAGAAGAACATACATGCCAACTGTAGCAGTACTGTGCTCTAAATAACAAGCAACAGGATTTATAGTGGGCAAATGAAGTGTATATAGATTTAAAATTCCAATCCCAACCAAAATTTCCATTCTTCTATTTTTAGAGTACTACTATTAGAACATTTTGACAGGGAAATATATATGAAATGGATATTCAAGCAATGCTGTATGACAGCATGAATATATTATGTAGTATGCTTGATTTTAACAGTGTGTTTAAAATAATGTAGAAGGAAGATTTGACTTTGCCAGTAAGCATGAACTGAATAATTTATTTTGCAATATGAATTTATCCATTGAATCAGTGTGTAGTATTTAGCCACTTTTCCTGTATTTAGTTTCCATTTATGTCATAAATTTTAATGGGGTCATTAGAGCATATAGATTATAAATTGTAAATTCACATGAATGATAGATAATGCAAACTCAAATGTGGAAACTGACCAAAAGAATTATACAGTGAAAATCTTTCTTAAGGTACATTCTGTACCTGTTAATAACTTCTAAATTTAAATTGAAATGATTAGTTATTTAATTTACATTAATAGACTATTTAAGAATTGAATCATAGACTTTCTATTTAGAACTAACTATAGATGTACAAACCATGTAACTTCTGTCTTAAAATATAGTATGTAGGTCAGGAAATTTACAAGGATACATTATGCAAATTTTGTGTCTAAATTGACAAATTTCATGGTAATTTTGGCTTTTTGAACTGTATATAAGCATATATAAACTGTTTTCTTTAACTCAAGGCATTTGATTTTGACATTAAAACTTTAAAAATACCCTATAAGAAAAAAAAAAAAACACAGTTGAAGTCCTGAAGTAAAAGCTTAGAAATGGCAACTACTTTGAGAATTATACACATGCATGTAATATGTTGATCAAATCTAACCCTTAAATACTGTATGTATGAACATGGATATTGTACCATTTACTGGATCATAGGTAGCCTCTCTTGAGTGCATCACTAGGGAAAAAAAAACCCAACTGTTCCTCTCCTGTTACCTTCAGTTGCCAATAGTTCCCTGAGTAAGGGGTGGGACCTCATGCGTGTCTCTGATCTCCACGTTGGGATTCTGATGGCTAGATCTTGTGTAGGTCTTGTGCGTGCAGTCACAGGCACTATGAACTCATAATGTGGTAAGCTCAATGTCCTCGTCAGGCTTAGCAAATACTGTTTTGCTACCGCTCTTTACTGCCTCTGGACCTTTCAGCCTTTCCAGCCTCCTTCCTCGATGATTCCTGAGTCTGGGCATTGAGCACTACAACATCTCTTACTCTCCTACATAGCAAAGGTTCAACATTATACCAACAAATAAATGTATTTAAACCATGCTTAAAATAATGTAAGAGGAACGTAGCTTTGGAATTTTGGCCTAGAAAAGTGGGCAAACACAAGCAGAGCTTAATGGACCTTCCTAGGGAGACTTTGGGAGATGGCACCAGTGTGTATAACCATATGGACCCTGAAGGCATAATCATGAATACTCAGATCAGAAAAATATCACTAGCTGGGATGGAGACTATTCTTGTAATATTTTGGGAAAGAATGTGGCTACTTTCATCCTTGTCATAAGAATTTGCCTGCGACTAAATTGAAAAGTAACAGATTAGTTTCTTTTCTGGAAAATATTTCAAGACTACACAATATTAGCTCTGTCACATGGCCATTAGTAATCACTCTTAATGAAATAAAATGAGCATAGCTGTGGCCTCAGGGGAAGTCCCTACCCATCTAAGATAACTTGTGAAAGAGAACTGTCTAAATGATTTTCTAATGTTAAAAGGCTGGATGTGGTGGTGCATGCTTTAATCCCAGTACTCAGGAGGCAGAGGTTGGTGGATTGCTGTGAGTTTAAGGCCATCCTGGTCTACAAAGTGAGTCCAGGACAGCCAAGGCCACACAGAGAAACTCTGTCTCAAAACAAAAAAAAAAGTAACAACAAATCAAAGCTGCTACAAAAGTGATTCAGAGTGCTAGGGCTTACCTCAAGTTTGTAGTAAAACCTGGCATTCTCGTGGCTCTGAGCTTAGTATCATGAAGGACATACCAGTCAACAGTTTGTGAAATCCTACTTTGTGGTTGAGGAGAACTGCCGAGGCCAAGCATGTGGCAGAACAGTCCAGGCATGGAAGCCATTGTGAGTCATTTCATTACAAGACAAAAAGGAAACCTGGATTGCATTGGAGACCCCAATATGTTAGAGCTTTAAGAAAGCATGTGATTTCTGTCAAGCAGAGATGCACAAGTGGAATGGAACCATCCAATAAGGAGAACTGTGTTGCAGAAAGGTGAGGAGACAGAGCTTCTAAGCTTTTAAAGCTGGACATGGAACTACGGGATTTGTATTTTTTTCCTGCCAGGTTTAGTGTTGCTTTGGTCTAGTATTTCCTCACTATGCACTATACCTTTTGGAATGGTAATAAATATTCTGTGTCACCGTATGTTGGAAGCATGTAATCTATGTTTTGATTTTACAGAGAAATTAAGAAACTGCCTTGAATACCACAGGAGACCAGGTTTTGGAATTTTAAACAGTGTTGAGACTGAAAGACTAAGAAAATCTTTGAAGCTGGGAGAAATGTTGTGGAAGTTGTGGTTTGTGGTTGAATACCCCCAGCTAGTGGAACCCTTTCAGATGTATTAGCAGGTATGGCCTTATTGGAAGACTGAGGGTGTTCCTTGAGGCTTCAAAAAGATGTGTTCCCTTCTCTGTGTTCCCTCTCCCTCTTCCTAGTAGATCAAGATGTAACCTCTCAGCCATGATGCTGCTCTTCCATCATGGCCTATAGCCCTCTGAAACCATAAGACCAATTAAACACCTACTGCGTGTTGCATGGGTAATAGTTTTGGAAAATAACAAAGATACCAACATTGTCCTAAATCAAGAAAAACTCAAGAAAAGCAATCTCAACTCTGTATAGTAGTGGCACACACCTGCCTTTAATTCCAGAAATCAGGAGGCAGATGCAGGCAGACCTCTGTGAGTTCAAGGCCATCTTAAATCTACAAAAGTGAGTCCAGCCCTGCAAGGCTACACAGAGAAACCCTCTCTCAAAAAAACAAACAAACAAATCAGAAACAAGACAGGGCTGTCCTCTATTTCAATGCTCTCTTTTACAGAATAAGCCCTGAAGAACCAGCTGAAGCAGTAAGGAAAGAACTGGAAGCTAAGTAGATACAAATGGGAAAAGAAGCCAAATTATCTTTAGTTGTAGGGAATACAATATTATATACATAGGATGTGACACAGTGACACCTGGAAACTAGAATCAATAATTTCAGAAAAGTACCAGGGTACAAAATGAACTTATAAAAATTAGTAGCTTTTCTATACATCAACAATAAAGACAATATATTTATATATTATATTTATACATGTAAATATTTGTGATGTTAATATAAATATTTATAATAAATTTAATTAAAGATATATATGTAAATTCCACATGATTTTCCCATGGACTTTTAGATTATATTGTATGCTTGTTTCTGTTTATTTTTTAAATTCTTGAGTCAGATTAAAATAGGACAATATTTAGGTAAATTAAATATTTCATGCCTCTACCATATGTTATAGCATCTACATGATATACCTAAGGTTTTCTGTAGGATATATAGTAGATAGAGGCCTATATAGTTTTATACTATTATTTTAAAAGTATGTCCTGATCTGTATTGTTAGGTTTACTTCTATGTGCCACAAATTTGAAGGATATTGATGAACTTTAATGCATTCAGATAAGGACATAAAGGGTGATAAAATTAAAAAAAATAAGTTAAGAAGCAAAGGACATTTACAATAAAGAAAAGAGTATTTCCAGCAGTAGGCTACTTATCTCTAAGAGTTGAAGGATTGTCATATGTAAGAGAGATTGAATTTACATTCTCTGGTTCTAAGTAGTAGAACTAGAGATAATATGACTTCAGGAAGAAATATTTTTGTCCAGTCCATGACATTATCACTATACTTTCAATGATCAACTTTCTATGAGTTGGAAGATATTTCTTTTCTCTCCCTAAGCGTCTTCAAAATTTATTCATTGATTTCTGTTTTCTAATGAACTATTACACAATTCTTGTTCCTATATAAGACTTAAAAACAAATGAGGGGAGATATTGTGCTATGGTGACTTGCAGAATAGTAAAGATTTGGGTTTGGCCTTTGAGACTTCTGAGCGTGAGAGCTTGCATGCCCATTTATTTTCCTGCGAGGCACTTTCTTCTTGTGTTAAAGGGACTAATGACTTTAACTTTTCAAAGGACTGCACTCTAGTCTTCTGGCCAGTGAAACTCAGTATTTTTAAATGTAGAGAATTAGCATTATCACTGACTGTGAAACCTGACTGCTGGTTTGAAGTCTGGGTAGGTCATGTCATAGCCAGGAGAGCTAATTAGCTTCTTTGAAGTCAATCTCTTGGTCTACAGAATAGTGAAAAAAAAAAAATACTCCTTTTATAGCTCGGTTGAAGTATTAAATAAGGAAGCACAATTAAAGCTCTGAAATGACTGGTACAAACTGAAACTTTGTAAGTGTTCACTGCTATTGTTATTTGCCATTCTTAACTCTGATTACGCAACCCACACACAATTTTCTTTGGGCTCTACTATTTCCTTGACTGTACTATTTTTTCTCTTTTCATGATACAGGATTCAACCCAGGGCTTACCACAATATCGGAAGGGACCTCCTGTAGAGATACATCCTCAGGTCCTTATTATGACGGTTCATCTCATTCCTTCACATATGACTGTTTTCCAAATCTCTCTGGCGTTCTGTGAGCTGTGTCACACTCCTTCCCGAGGGGGGGTCTCATGTCATTTGGCTTCACCCTTCCAGTACAGATCACAGAGGGCCATCAGGTCCTACAACATGCAATTCTTTCATGATGCTACATTCAACATTCTACATTCAACAACATGCCCTTAGCATTCAAAACAAACAAACAAACAAACAAACAAACAAACAAACAGGAGCCTTTCCTCATGAACTTACAGGAGCTCACAGCATCTACCTTCTGCCTTCACTTCCTTTACCATACGTCTTCCGTTTTCATTTTGACTTGGGCTCTCTACCCTTTGTTCAGAGGGATCAACCCACTTCTAAACTCAGCCTGAAATGTACTCATCATTGCATCGTTTAGATCTTTGACATTTTCTCCCCATCAAGAAAACTTGATTGTGCTAGTTACAATAACTGTCTTCGCATAATTGACTTAAATATTTTATGACTTCATTAGATCATCAGATTTGCAATTCTATATATTAGAATGACTATGCAATCATTTTACATATATGTGGAATTTCTTCCCACTATTGTTGATTATGCCCACGTGGTGGCTACTTTTTCATATTTTTATGTAAGTTTTCCTGTCTCTATTAATCTCATACTAAAATTGTTCCTCTCTAGTTTTTTTATTAGTATGATGTACATTTTATTAATTAAACATTTTTATTTTTTACATATACGTTATATTATTACATACATACATGTATGTAAAAAATGTATATATATTAATGTATGTATATATACACACAAAATAAATTACCTATAGCAAGGAAAAGCATGACACAATCAATCAGGAATTATATAAATGTTACATTCTTAGTGTTTTGGCTATTGGTATTTGACAGCCTTGAAAAATAACATCTTTCCTATCTTGGTGCATCTAAAATTCTGAATGTAAATCGATCTCCATCACATCTAGTCATTATCAACTTAAAACATCTATCTAGACCTAAAAACATCTTAACTTCTGAACAACTAAGCTTCATTGTAAAACTAAGCTATCTGGTCTTCAACTCTGTCAGAGACTTGAGAAGGAATAAACTTGATTACGTGAGTATGCTGGGAGTGCAGGTTATTGGCTTTCCAAATAAGATGAGAGACAGTTTGCAACCTGAATAGTCACCTAAAACTCTATGATGTTGGAGCATCTTCTTCAGCCTTCGGGCCCAATATATCTGACAGACATATTTGTGAGGCAGGAACTATTGAGGACTTGCTTACCCTGTCTTAGCAGAGTTTGGCCGTCAACTCTGCCTGCATCCAAGCTTGCCCTATTTTAAGCAGAATTCTGTCTGTTGTAGAAATGATGCCATTTTGCCCAGTGGCTTGTTTGCCACATTTGAAGCCATCTCCATAAGGACGTTCTTTGATGCTCATCATCCTCTTTGAGGTAGGCTGGGTGTTGCCAGGAGTTAACGGGTCTCCTTGTCAGTGAATCTTTAACATAATAAAAACATTTTAAAGTGTCATACTCTGCAGTCTCTGAGGTTTTGAAGACCCTATCTAACTAACCTACCTTATCTTTTTCTAGAATCATATCTATTGGCCACACCTAAGATGTATATTGTGGAGATAAAAGTAGACTAGTTATTGACATGACCATGATTTGATCAACTAACAATTAACTTGTATAACTTATTTATCCTAAATAGTCTGCAATATCAGTTTCAAAGTATTGGAAGTAAACTTATATTACAACTGAGTTATATGGGTGCAATAACTCAGATTTATGTGTGTGTGTGTGTGTGTGTGTGTGTGTGTGTGTGTGTGTGTGTGAAGCATAATCTTACATTTGAAATCTAAATTACTGTATTTAGAGGTAAATTTATTTTATATCTGTATACAAAATTCTATAACAATGAATTAAAAATAACCTTGTGATTGCCGATTGAGATATTAAGTTGAGGAGTAGATTCTACTTTTTGTTCTATCTTCCCTATATATTTCCATATCCCCCCTTATTTCTTTTCAACTCCATCTCCAAACCTAAGAATGTAAGATAAGGAAAAGAGAGACATTGTTGAGTCTAACCTTGTTTTCTCTCTAAATAAGCCCAATAATAACTTGTAACCAACTTCCATTGATAATAACCCTCTATAGCCCAAGAAAGCAACCAAAAACCTCCTTGACCCCCTTAAAGGAAATGGGTCATTGTCTCTTAAGGTTTCTACCTGCTAATTCAAGGTGAATAATACCATGGTAGAGGCCCAAAGAAAATTGTGGAAATGGTTAAACAATTCCTAATAATTCTGTGCCTGCTATAGTTGATATGGCTTGGAAAGATTATTTATGCCTGTGTATGAAAGTCAAGTTCTATGAAACAGAAAACTGAGACAGAAAAAGTTATGTGTATGTGTTTTAAAATATGCTTATTTAAGTAATTAAAGATATTCAGTGGCCATAGGCAAATAAACACATTTTGTCCATTTGTAAAATCCAATGCATTTATTATACTTCAAGTTTGATAAATTTATTGCACACCTACAGTGGGAGTGCATTCCAGTTTTTAACATGAGAATCATACAGTTAGCTTAGTTAAGAAATATATGCTTCCTCTCTATATGAATATAGTAACAGAAAATTTGGACTATGACCTTATTGTCAAAAACAAACAAAACCCAAGCTGTAAAGATATGACTGTAAGTCACTGGTGTCTAAAAATTTTAGCAACACTATTAACAACTATATGTTTTGAAGCTAGGACTTGATTTCTTTACATGGTATCTTTGTCACTTAATTACAAATTAATAATTTCATAGAAATTAAAGGCGTTGCCAGCCAAAATAAAAATGAGGATTTCTTTGGATTGGTAGACTCTGAAAGCTGTTGAATTATCTATAATTAGAGGAAAAGTGGTAGCCTTGTCATGTGAGGAGAGGACTTGGTAAGCAGTGACTCCATGCAGAGGACATGGTATAATCCTGGACCTCAAGGTACACACATGGAACATGTTCAAAAACTTGGGGTTTGATGATGGTAGAAGGGAAAAGCATCTGGTACTAAACCAAAACATACTTGAGTCTTGTGAGACACTAGCTTTGTAGTCAGGGTTTAAGTTGCTGTGACAGGGTCGGTACATTTGCGAGTGTGATTCTCAGCTAAGCCTGGTAGAACATATATTTCATCTCAGCACTTGCGAAACAGAGACAAGAGGAACACTGCAAGTTTAAGATGAACCTGGACTGTCTTGTGAGACCTGGAATCATATATCATATATTATATATGATATGCTACGATCCCCACAACCTTGTATGGTGAAACATATCATCAGGAAAGAGAGGATCTAAGAATTTGTTAGCATATTTTCAAAAGCATTATAGTATAGCGATAATTTTCACTTTTAATACACATGGATCATGTGGGGGGAACTTCATTTAATTTTTCTCTTTATAGATTAATTGCTATTGAGCTCCCGATTCAGTTTTAAAGTTCTGTTTGCAACAAGGTCAACCTGGGGCTCCCAGGCTACATGCGGCACAGGATAGCTGCATATGTGGCCCAACACATGTGTTGATGACATCATGAAGAAATGCCCCTCCCCCCTCTTACACAATGAGTCTACACATTGCATCACTTCTAAATTCAGATTTCCACACATTGACTAATATTTACGTACCCTAAGTAGCCTGAAGCCAGATACCAACACGCCAGCAAACTAAGGATAGATGCTATGGCCACTGTCAGAAGCCCAGGGAATCATTTAAATGATCAACGGCAGGAAGCCCATCACAGCAACTCCCAATGCACGGGTATGTGAAGCCATCTACTAGCACTGGTGATGCCTTGCCTGGCAGGCCTACCTCTGGAGTGGTAAGAAAACTTTCTTTTGCCTGTCTAAGTAGTTACTATGCAGTGTTCTGCCATTGATGTAGTCTTTCAATGGTCCAACACTTACCAGAAATCATGGTAATATTATGTGATAGCTGAATAGAAGGAGGGGACAGTTTACCGGATGAGTAGAGGATAGGCATTCTGGGAAAAGATTACACAGCTGAGACAGCTGGGAAACAATGAAGAAAGAAACAAGAGAGAGTCATCACAGTGTTTGTGCCCAAAGCAATTTTAATAATCGCTGAAATTATTAATAAATATAAATGAGTATCAACAACACTTATAGCATCATAAGAAAGATAACTGTGGTACTTAAAACATTTGAACAGCTGCTTATGGATTAACCCATATGAGAACAGCTTCTTCAAACAGAAGAGTAAGGCTGACCTCTGCACTGGAAGGGCCTGTAACATACATCTCCTGAACTGCTGCTGAAGTGCCACATTGTTGCAGCGTGTCTGTTGCTTGTATTAAAATGTTACCACTCTGAAGACATAAATCCCGGTTCAGCCACCTTCTGTCACAATTACCCACCTTAGTAAAATTGCCACTCAGTGAGCTTTTGGGGAAGGAAACATTTTCTTTTCCTGATTGTTGGCATTTTTTTTTTTCTCATTCTCTACGGTGCAAGGGCAATCCTTGAACAGAGTTCCCGATTCCCCTAATACTGCTATCAAAATCTGTAGGGGCTCAGCTCTGAAGCTTGGAAAAATTGCCCTGCTCTGCCCATTTGATGTGTCCTTTCTAGTATGTTCCCAGGAAGCGGGAGAGGAGCCAGATAATCTCGTGTCAGAAGTGCATCATCAAATTACTCCCAAATTCATCTCATCCCCACAGCGATGGCTTCGCCCATCTATAAGACATTTTGTGTGAAGACCTATATGTGATGTGAGTCATCTTTCCATTAGAAAGTCAGTAGGTTAAAAATCTGTGCATATGTGAACAGCGCTAAGGGCAATCACTGCTCCAGGGGCCAATTAACTCCATTCTACCTTAGGAATACCAAGCACGATCTCTATCTTAATAAATCATTTTATCAGCCTATACTTCTGGTCATAGAGGTAATTAAATATGAAAGTTTAAATCTGAAATTTTTATAAAAGAGAAAAGAGAGAACGAAATCATAGGGTGCATGTTGCTGGTTTGCTATTCTGTGTCAAGCAGCCGGGACACGTGTGAGTTTGTCATGGGGAGAAGTGTGTAAATTGTTGCATTGTCACTACTTACTGATACTTGCCCGTAGCAGAGTTAAAAGACAGGGATATAATAATAAAGTCCATGTCTTTGAAATACCAGAACAGAATTATATACTTAATAATATCCCAAGATTTTTCTCCACTAATTAAATTTATTTATTCACTTTAAATTCTGATCTCAGCTCCCCTCCTCTCAGTCCTCCCCACACAACCCTTCCCCCATCTCCCCCCTCATCCTCGGAGAAGAGGGAGGTCCCAGGTAGGGGGACAGTATCCAAAGGCAGGCATCCAAGTCAGAGATGGCCCCGACTCCAGTTGTTGGGAGAGCCACATGAAGACCAAGCTGGGCATTTATGCAGAGAGCCTAGGACCAGTCCATGAATGTTCTTTGTTTGGTTGGTTTGGTTGTTCAGTCTCTGTGAGCCCCCATGGGCTCAAGTAAGTCCGTTGGTATTCTTGTGGAGTCCTTGACCCCTTCATCTCTATCAATCCTTCCCCACCTCTTCCATGGACTCCCTTATCTCTGTCTAATGTTTGGCTATGCATCCCTGCATCCGTTTCTATCAGCTGCTGGGTTAAGCTTCTCAGAGGAGTTATGTGAGGGTCCTGTCTATAAGCATATCAGAGTAACATTATAGTGTCAGAGATTGGTTCTTTCCCATGGGATGGGTGTCAAGTGGGGGCCAGTCTTTGGTTTGCCATCCCCTCAGTCTTTGCTCCATCTTTATCCCTGCACATCTTGGAGGCAGGACGAATTTTAGGTCAAAGATTTTGTGTGTAGGTTGTTGTCCTTATCCCTCCACTCGAAGTCCTGGCACCAGGATATGGCCACTTCAGGCTGAATATATTTTACAAAGAATAAGAAATGCAGAACTCTGGCCACATGGGGATACCAATTAAAGAACTTACAGGAGTACGGGTAGGCAGGGATGGGCGCATGGGAAAAATACCCATAGCCCCTTCCCTAAGCCTTTGATTGAATCGCTCTGTGTCTGACTCACCTTTTAACATGAAATCAGAAATAAGATGAGATATTTTCTTCACTTTAAGCTCAGTGGCATATGATCATTATAGAATAGGAGAAGCTCTGAGTGACTCTTTTGATGACATTAATCCTCTCAGTAGCCAAGCTCCTCCTCCATCGGGAAGGATCTGCTTTCAAAGCCAGAGAACAAAAGCACAAGGAAGAGCACAGAGCAGCTCCTGCACCAGAGTGGGATCTGAGAATGAGCAAGTGTTTGGTAAAATGTTTGCCGTTACTGCCAATGTTGTTGCTTCAGGTTGCTGGAGGCTTCTTTTGTGTAGTTTAGAAAGTAACAAACAAACAAACCTATCTGTGGGCTGGTTTACTATCTGATGAAAACTGTTGGCTAAGGCAATAGTAAGCAAAGGAAGACTGTTAATCACAACTGTAGTATAGAAAAGCTAATCGCAACAAATAATCCATAGGTCAGGGATTCAAATAGGTCCCCTGTTTAACTTTTGATGCACATTTTGAGAAAGAAATCAGATTTGGAAAAGTTTGCTTTTCAAATCTCATTTTAAAAAATTAAAAACTGTAAAATGAAGATTCTTTTCGCAATCAAAATCCATATGCATGAGATGACCGAACAAAGACGTAGAAAAACAACAACAACAACAACAACAACAACAACAACAACAATCTGTCACAGATATGCATGGGATTATGAAGAAAAATGAAGATGCGGAGAGGAGGACCATGTTCCTGAAAGACAAAATGAGCACTCCACAAAGGCTGTGAGATGAATTTATAGTCTTAATAAACTAGTCAAAATTTTTCAGATTTTCTGATTGACTCATGTGTATACAGTTTTGATAAACATAACAGCATCCTGGTAAGCAAATATTTGCTTGTTCCTATTTTTCATAATTTAGTAATCATTGTAGAGTTGGTTTTCAATGATACTGTGCTATTAGAACCACAGTATAGCACACATGTTACACTGGTATCTTTTAAAGTATTCTTTCCTAGGAAACCTTTCTTTGAATTTTATTGAGTGTGAATCTAGGAGGAGTTCCGAGGAAGAGGAGAGATCAAAATACATTGTATGGTATTCTCAAAAAATAGCACAATGCAATGCATTTCCAGACCTCTGTGCTTCAGGAGGCACAGCGTTAGGTTTCATGGCTCTTGCATGATGATACAGAAGTCTCAGCGTGGAGAGGAGGTTTGGAGGAGCTCTGTGTGCATGCAGTTCTCACTCTCTTGACCATGACTCCAGTGCAGTCTAGATCCACTGGGAGCTCACAGTGGATTCACACTTGCCTGTTAACCAGCTCTAGCCTTAGGCTAGAAACACAAGTAGAGCCACAGTGTGTTAAACAGTGGAGCAAATCAAGTGAGCAAAATACTCTACTGTTTCTTTTCTTCACTTCCTGAGATTCCCAGCCCCACCCTTAAGATAGTCTTTTCCTGTCCTATCTTCCACTGACTGGCAAAATAAAGCTACATAAAGATACTGACTAGTTTTCATAGATTTATAAATCATGAACCAGTTACGGTGTTCTGACAATCAAAAGTCATTTTCTGTAGAAAACTGAAATGGTAATCCATTCTCAATAGTAACATGTGTTCACATGGGTAAGTTCATTATAATAGGGGTTTCCTATATATATAAGACTCTACAAACACAAGAGTCCAGAAGATGGAGACATTTTAATATCTAAAAATCAGGTGAAACTGTACACATGTTCATAAGCAGATATATGAAATGGAAAGTACTTTCCCCATATATGAACTATATATCTTTACCGTTTTTACTACTAATATACCAAAAGATTTGCCACTAAACTGATTTCATTTTTATTGTGTTTCCAAGTCAGAGACATAATGTAGATATTAATGATGCATCAAAAAGGCTAAATATATAATTTGTTTGTGTATGTAAGTGTGCACATAATGCTATTTACAAGGGCAGTGTCAGAAAATAAACTTTCCTGAATGACTTTTTATCAAAGTAATTAATTCAATGCCTATATGGGAAAAAGTTAGAAATAGCCAAGACCAGTCCTCTAAATTGTTTGGAAATATCTCAATAGAAATAGCGTGTCAGGTGAGATGGGGTGAGAGAGGAAAAAGGATGAGAAGACAGAAGGAAAGCATGTGTGAGGGAGTTGGGAAGGCAGTGAGGGAATGAACGAAAAACACATGCTTGCTTTATTGCAAACAAGCATGTATGAGCTTGGGCAGTTTCTTTAGCTCGCAGGGATTCTCAGTTCTTTGATAGAATGCCTGCATTGCATATCTGCAGATGAATAAAAATACATAGTTGTGAATGAAACCTATTTGACCTGACAATTTTCTCAACTGAATCTGGTTAGTGTACACTTGAATTCCTGGAGGAAACAAGGTCAGAAGTCCTTCTCAGAGAAAAGGATATTAAGCTGTCAGACCCTTCATATCTGTGATACCATTTCTCCTCTGGATCCTTCCTAAATTGCTTCTGATAGAAGAAATCAATGCTTCCACTCCATGACAACAGATGCCCAGAGTGTTATAATATCATTGCTCCAAGGAATAAACCTGCAGTCTTGGGTGCAAGGGTTATTTATGTTTGTCAAACCCAAGCACTCACCTGATTTCCCCCACAGGCACATTTTTTTGTTTGTAATTATACCATCCAATTATCCATCATCTTTTTATTAATCTGTCTCCTCGTTATAGCTTTAAGAGGACTCTAACATGACATTTTCAAAAGAATGAACTGTTCAGTTCATAGCTGGATACATGTTATATTCACTCCTAAATGCTGTTTTAATAAAATGAAGTAGAGCTGTCATTGCCTAATTTGTTTCCGTGCCAAGTCATTTAAACTCTCCCGAGAAACTTCTGTTTAAGTAAGGCGTGCTTGACCAAGGAAGGTTGTCATGTATTAACTGTCTCTGTGGGAAGTTGATGTTAAAAGAATAATTGGTTCAGTGGAGGGAACAGGAAATAAGCTCAGCTATTCTCAGTCCAAAAGGCAGTTCCTTGTACCCTCTGTATGAAAGTACGCTGTCACTTCTAAGAGAATTCCACTATTCACATTTAGTGCACAGAAAGTTTCAGAGTCTTTTATACTCTGAGGATAATATTCTTTTTTAACATACCTTTTCCAATTGACACTCATCTGTTAGCCTGCAAAAGAGTGCAGCAAACTTTATTTTCTTTCTCACCAAATAATCAGATTTCTTCATCTCCTTTTTTATTTCGTGATACTCAGTTCCGCCCACTATCTCACAGTTCTCACTGGTTCAGAAGGAGCCAGTTATGCCTTGGGATTTCAGCAATACTCCTTGCTGTTTAAGGAGACAAACTGTGACTTGAGCTGACGTGGATAGAAAGGGGGGGGATGCTCCCATTTTCGGAGGGAAAGGGAGAAGGGGGGGGGGGGGGGAACAAGAAGGAGAGGATGGAATGGGACTATAACCAGGATGTAAAGAGAATAAACAAATTTTTAAAAAGGAAAAATAAGAAGATAAGACAAATGGCTCACAGTGCAGACACAGTTGTATAAAGACAGAAACATAGTAGACAACCTTAATTCAAAGATGATTAAAAATTCTCAGGAAGGTTTTAGCCCACAATTCCAACAAGGCTCTAATTTCCCAGTTACAGTGTAGAAAGACTAATGTAGCCAGTAGGAAGTGGTTTTCTTTTCCATGTAGTGTCCCTGCTCAGCCACAGTTTCAGTCGGGACAAAATGCTTTAAGCAATTCTCTGTCATTATCAAGTGTTGATACTGAAAACCATTGGGCGTTTGCAATCTAAATCTTAGTTTAGTTTGGAATTTGTTTCATTTCATCCTTTTCATCATAATTTAATGTTTCTATTTCTATTGTGTTTCAACAGCATTATGTCATAGTAACTTTGCAACTTTTGGAAATGATGCATTCTTTTGTAAAATGTTCAAAATGTAGAATTCAACATCTAAATGTACAATTCATTAAAATGTAGCAACTGATTGGATCTCTAACTTTTGAAAGCAAAGAGAGACTGTATATTATTCATTTAAAATGGAAGGTTTAGAAGTAGCTCAATATGTGATAAGATATATATTTATTTGTTTTAATGTCTCACTTTTTGCCAAGGTTTGCTTGGAATTCACTATATAGCCCAGGCTGGCCTCAAAACTCAGTGAGCGTCCTGACATAGCCTCCCAAGTTCAGACTGCACGCATGAATCACTACTTCTGACACATAGAATTAATCTTTTAATATATCAACAATGTGTTCTTGATAAGAACACATAAATGCTACTTATGGGTTGACTATAACAGCTGTTATGCACCCAAATTACTATTATTTTTTGTCTTTAAGATCTTTGAGCTGGAGATATGACTCAGTGGTTAAGAGTGCTTGCTGCTCTTACAGAGGATTGAGACTTGTTAGGTCCAAAGTTAGTTCCCAAATTGGCAATGCCAGTGACGCTGTCCTAAATGACAGTTTGGTCTTAGTGCAGACAGAAATCTAGCCAGGTAAGCAGATGGATTGCTATGAAGTAAAATGGAAAGATAGTTTCTGCATTCCTCAGAAATCTTGTGAACTGGGTTTCTGTGTGTCAGGAATATTACCTCCCTTACCCACCCCATTCTAGCTCACAGGCTGTTCTGACCACACCCAGACTCCTGCCACTCTAACTCCAGGCTGTTCTGGTGAGCCTTCTTGCCACCCCTGCAGTACATGTTCCTTTAAGGCTATCAAGGCTTTCCCTACCATCTTTCTTTCTTTCTTTCTTTCTTTCTTTCTTTCTTTCTTTCTTTCT
>OU015756.1:9730854-9763510 GCA_907169655.1 Acomys percivali
TCTTTCTTTCTTTCTTTCTTTCTTTCTTTCTTTCTTTCTTTCTTTCTTTCTTTCTTTCTTATCTCTGCTCCTAAGATGCAGCCTGGCAGCTTTATTCCCCAATAAACCCTTCTTCCTACCCACAGAGTGGTCTAACTCAGTATAACACACATTTGACAGTTACCACTTATGTTTCTCCATTTGTTTGAAACTCATATAAATATGCAGCCATTGCGTTTGCATTGCAATCTGATTTATCAAGTAGCTTCATCTTCCTCTATAACAAGATATTTGTCTTTTATCACTACAAGTGCCTCGGTTTACCACCATCCCCAGAGTGTTAATGCTATTTTAAGATTTTATTTTATTTTTAGATTGTTTGATGATGATATTCCATTTGTAACTTAGGAATGTCATTGGGGAATACTTTATTGAATATAGAAATAGACTTAGGATAGCTTGCTTTTCTCAATTTGATTTTCAATTAAAAATATGAGAATTTCATAATGTGAAATGAAGTTTGCAAGTACTGTTGCAGGGTGATCAATGAAAGCATAGTCAGTGACTGGGTACAGGAGCTAGTAGCTCCTGGTATCTGGAGTTAGGTGCTAGTTGTACCTAGCAGTAGCCTTTGCTTGAAGCAACAGGCAATTTAATTCTTTAGGAGCCAGTACATTATAACTGGGGAGAAACTCTGAAATTCTCTTTAAACTCTCGTGGGGTCAGAGCTTGCTGATTAGCAGCAGGTGGTTAAAAAAGGATCTTATTACCTAAGCAGGTGAAAGACTCTAAAAGAGACTTGAGGCACAAAACAACCAGCCAGCTCCAGGCTCAGAGCTTATTAACTCGTGATGAGCCAGCCAGAAAGAGAAAGGAAGGGAAAAAAACACACATCCATACTCACATACAATGGACGAAGCAAAGCAGGGTCCAACAACTTTTATTACTGTACTAGGTTTATATACCCTCTAAAGCAAAGTTCTGTACATCAGAAGAAAAATGTATTTGTGGCCATAAAAACAATTATAACAAAATATGTTACACAGCAGGATTATTTATTGGTTATATGTTTCTATGTTTCTCCACTAAATCTAAATGTTTCTTATATGTCTTCATTCCAGAGGTTTATTGTGAGTTGAAAGCAACAGTTTTTTAAAGAAAAGTTTAAGGTTAACAGTGTTCAATGATTAATAGCGTGATTATTTTTTATATACTTTTCCATTAAGACTCTCACCTAACTAAGCATTCTTTAACTGTCTCTTAGCTCTAAGACTTCCTTATGAGTTAAAGATAGTATTTCGGTCTTTCATTCCACAATTAGTTAATCATCTATTTTCTATTTATCGTTATCTGTCTTGGTACCTACCAAGACCTATGACTTCATTTCCAACCTAGAGCAAATGTTGAGTATTGGTCATAAATCTGTCTCCAGACTGTTCTTCTCCTTCATGCAGTTTGCATGCCATTGACGTGTGAACTCTCTTTATGCAGCCTTTGCTATTCTGCAGGGTTGAGGAGCTTAGAGTTACTTTAGTCAAATAAGAAATTAAAAAAAAAAAGGTAACAAGAATAAATTAATTAAAAAAAGTTTAAAAATTAAAAAAAAATATTATTAGGAATTACAAAATCATCAGTTCATCTAAACAGCATCATTACATAGAAACACATCTTCATATAAACTCTGCAGAAAATCTGCCCAACTAGAGTGAGTAATTATCCAGGAAACAATAGGCCGTGAGGGTTCCTGCATGCTTAGTTACACCATGCCAGATATGACATAAGCATAGCATCAGCAGGAAGCAACCCTGGCTCAAAGGCCCTGTGGCCCTTGAAGTACAGGGTATATCCATTGTAGACCATGCAAAATGATGAACGGTCTCCAGGAACTGATGGCTGTGGCTGAGTTTGGATTGATGGGTTTGGAATCTGACTCTATAGGGGCTTTAGCTATGCTGAAAGAGATTGGTCTGTGTCTTGAATCAGAGAACATGATTATAAGCCTTAATCTGTTGGGGTGGGGCTGACACTAGGGCCACTGAAAATGAAATGAACTCCATGTCTATGGGCCTGTGGGGCTACTTAGGCTCTCCTGAAGCATGGAGCTGTGAAGATCATCTTGGCAAGGTAGCTTTCTGTGCATATGTGACAGAAAGGATGACCTGGTATTGGAGCAGAACAGATTGTATTGGCTTATATGGTTTGTAGTTTATGTAAATTCACAATTGTTTTTGAGTGCAAGGAAGCAAGAGTACTTGGCTGGCAGGGCTGGCAATGGGAGGTTAGAATGAAGGTGGTTGCTTGGGCTCTGGTTCTACATGTCTGGTGAGTGTGGTTACTTTGGCTTTGGTACCCAGTGTGGTGTGAGGACAGGGCCTGATCTCAGAGTGTGTGTGTGTGTGTGTGTGTTGGGGGGGCTCACTTAGTATTAGTAGTAATCCTAAATTGACTGTGCTAGGATTATTCTGGCCCTGAGGCGTGCCTGGACCTTATGCCTAGAGTTGCTAGCCTGAAATCCAAGACCCCTGGTGTCACCATGGTGATACTCAGAGGCCTTGTCAAGCTGGTAACCATGGAAGTTGAAGTCATTCTATCTAACCTGGGCCAGACTGGGTGTGGAGGCTCAGTATGCAGACACTGCTCTAGATGTTGTATGTGCAGGTAAGTAGGCCTCTGCTATGGGTGATTTCTTTCTGTAATGAACCTGGATTTTAGGACTCCTGGGGTCAACTGGATGATAAGGCAAACATGATGATCTTGCTGGCCATCACGCCTTCGAGTCAGGATCCATTGGAGGCCGATCTGACAAAGTCCTTTTTTTTTTTTTTTTTTTTTTACATTTTCACATCTCTCTTCACAGTATGTTTTCTGGAGTTTTGGAATGGTCCCTTCTGGTAATATAAAATGTTCATTCCCAACCTATTCGATGTAGCTTCTTATTTATGTGCCATGCTCATGCAAATGATCTCTCACCCTGTTTCTTTAGCTCTTGGAAAGTACTTATGGAACTTCTGTAGCTTATGGTCTCCCTTACCACCTTGAAGTCTAGCTCTGGAGAGTTGAATCTGATTTCACTCCTTCAGTGCTAACCCGCCCAACTCTTCTGCTTTGTACCTCTTACTGTGGTAGTTTGAATTTGAATTGTCTCCAAAGACATAGTCTTTGAGCATCTGATCCAAAGTTGGTGGTGTTTAGGGATGTCTTGGAATGTTTGAGAGACAGGGCATTACTGGAGGAAGAAGTCTACTGGGAGTGATGGACCATGACGCTTTGCAGTCTCAACTCAGATCTTTTCTTCCCATGTGTGGATGAAAATGTGATCAGCCAGGTGTGTGTTCCTGCCACTGTACTGTACCTTCCCTGCTACAGTGGACTCAGTCCTTCTGGAATTATAAGACAAAATTATTTTTTTCTATTTTAAGTTGCTTTTGGGCTTGATGTGTAAATCCTGGTAACAGAAAAGTAACTAGTACACTTATCAACTACCTTTGAGTAAGAGGCTCTGTGGCCATCATCTGGCAGAGGCTAGAGAACAAGACTTTCCTAATCATTATGAAAAGTCACTTGAAATTGAAATGGTTTCTTGATTTTGTCTACTCTGTGTGCACCACGGAAAGCCCAAGAGCTTCATTAATCACCAAAAGAAAATGTCATATGTCCACTTCTAAAATAATTCTGAAATTCAGCTTGGCTGCTCATTTAATGATGCACACTGTTTATAGGTGACTTTTACATGAGCTCCATTCTGCACATTTCTTTCATTAGAATGAATAGCGTTCTTGGGTTACAGCCTGTCAAAAGAAAACACCCCCAGTTATTCATATCTTCCTAGTATGAAGACTACCCCAATATGTCTAATTAGAAAAGAGAAAGTGCCGTTTTACTCTTACCATCTCATTATCTGTTATCCAATCGTTGTCCTTTTCCCGGGGTAAAAGGAAAAAAACCTAAGAGTCAAGAATTAGCAAACAAAAAAGGTAGGAAGAGTTAACTATACCCAGCAGAACACAACTTGGATTTGGGCTTCAGAAATGATTTACAAAGCCTAACTAAGACAGTCACTAGTCACTGTTGTGTGAGACCTAAAAATTGATTCACACCATTTTTTAAATCTTTAACTGGGTGCCATCTTTACATCCTATGATACCCTTTAGATTAACTGTAAAATAAAGAGACTCTCATGAATAAGCTTGTGCTCATGAGCAACTGAAGAAAAAGTACCCATTGTTGGCACAAGACACAGACATCTCCAGTTTCTGATGGAAAAGCAAATAGTTGGATATTCAGTTTGTTGGTAGTTAGGCTATAATGATTTTTAAGATTTATTATAATTTTATAATGTGTATGTGTGTAATGTGTGTATGAGTGTGGATGTGTGTGAGTATGTATGTGTGATAGAGTGTGCATGTTTGAGTGTGTGTGTGTGAGTATGTGAGTGTGTGAATGTGTGTGTACTTGTGAGACTGTGTGCACATGTGCTTGCGTGTGTGTCTTTGTGAGCATGTGAGTGTGTGAGAATGTGAAGGTGTGTGCATGTGTAAGTGTGGTGTGTTAGCACGTGCATATCTGTGAGTGTGCATGTGTGTGAGGTGGCACACAAGTGTCACAACATTCATGTATGCAGATGTCAGAGGACAGCTTTGTGGAGTGGATTCTTTCCTTCTACCACTGTGTAGGTTCTGGGGATCAAACTCAAGTCATTTCACTTGGTGGCAAGTACTTTCTCTTCTGAACCATCTTGAAACCCAAGGTATAATAAATAATAACATTTTATAACATAAGAATCTGACAATTTGGTTAACCTCTCTAGATTTATAGTCATTTGCATCAGTGTACACGGTATCTTCCAGACTTACTATAAGTAAGACATTTCAACTGTGCTTAGAAATCTATTTTAACTATAAATGTGCAGTCAGGTAAACATAGCCAAAAGAAATCAGAGTGTTACAATGTATCTGAACACTATCGGCTGGCAAAACATCTGAGTGTAGGATCTGTTTTCCCTTTATGAAAGAAGAATCATTAGTGCAAAAGTATTAATGCCAAGCATGTACTAGCACCCAAATGAGCATTACATTTCTTTGACAAAGTGATGCAGAGATACCCTCACTATATCTGAACACTTATTTCTTCCTCGCAAGGTTAAGATCCCATTTCTCCGGAAACTGCAGCTTTACACTGTCTGTTGCTCAGCTGTGACTCATAGCAGCCATTCAGCTTGACGGTTAAATAAAACATAGTATTCAGACAGTTTAAAGTGCCTTTAAACTCCTTTTTTGCACTAACCATATAATAGATACAAGTGCTAATGAGTCTCATTTGTATTTACAAAAGAATCTTTAACTGGTTTAAAAATAAATGCCCAAATATAAAAGTAGTAAATAATCTTTGATCCAGTGATGGGCTCTTCTTTCCCATAGCTATTAGTAAATATTTAAGCAACTTGTTGAAAAATGCTAAAAGTAATATAACTGAAAATGTACATCACTTAGGTAAGCATAGATATTCATACATTTAAATACAGAAAAGGAGGAGTGGCAGAGATCGCCCCGAAGCACTTGGTGTGTGTCTGTGCATGGTCAGCATCAGTGGTGCCGAGTAATTGTCAAGAATACCAGCTTGTCTCACAGTGCGATTGTGACCCGCAAATTTCCAAATGACCAAGACCTGCTCAGGTACACAAGAATCTTCCTGGCAGTGATATCTAGAACCGGTATATGAAACACCTCCAGACTGTGAGGATAGATCCAGAAATATCTACAATTTCAGAAGAAGAGAGAAATGAAGTTAAGGATGGATGCTTTTCTTCATAATAGGCTATTCATTTGGCATGGATACAGTAAGGGAGTGCCATGATATAAACAAGCTTATCCAGGACAGTGATTTGTATTTGAGTGACAGGCTACAAGGAACAATCAATTCAAGTAATTACCTCTGGGTAAAGTTGTTTCAAGTACTAATGATGTCTTTTTACATGTTATGGTACATCTCAATATCTTGATTGGCTGGATGTTTGTGTTATGTGTGTGTGTGTGTATATATATATATATATATATATAATGAAAAATATTAGCTTTGTTGTAATATATATTCTTACCAGGATTTTCTGAAGTGAATTGATTTTATTATATTAAAGTGGTGTTTAATAGTTACTCTGTGTTTAACTCTGTGAATTGAATTATTATTAACAACATACAACTCACTTTTTATTTTTACTTTAAAGGAAGACAAGATTCATATACAGCATTTAACCAACGAGAATTTGAGGAAAATTTAGTGAAGTATTAAAAAATGATATAAAGCTTCTGTGTCTTTTTTTTTCTAATCTTCCAAGCATTAAATTTCAGTTTTCAATCATTAAACTCATTAGCTAAAAGTAATGTATTCCCTTTGAAATGATGTTAAGTGATCTACTTAGATATTCAAAGGTTTTTTTTCATCTATTGATCATAAGAAAAGTTTCAATAAACACAGCAAAATGAACAATAATTCCGTTGCAGATATAGTGGCCAGAGAGAGAAGCCACAAACTAGGACAACGCGAAACCAGTTGCTGGTTTTAGCAAGATTTTGAATTTCATAGTAGTGCTTATTCCACAAAGCCTATGCTGCTGCTTCTCAGGAAGACTGGTTGTTTTAAAAGACAGGAAACACTTCCTTTGTGGTATAACTTTTAGCACACTTCAAGGGTAAATTAATATTACAGAAATATTTCCTATCTGAAGGTGAGTTAGCAAGGTAAGATGGCTATGTTTAAAGCTCAACTTGAGTAAAAGTAGTTTCTCTCTATGTTTTGGTTTATAATCACTTAGTATTGTACACATTTAAAATACCATAAAAGAAGAAAACTCAATTACTGAAATAATATAGGTGATCAGGGATGAGCCATGATAAATCAGCTGCACAGATATAAATGTTTTGAAATCCTTTATATTTTTAAACTGTAATGCCAGCAGAACAAACTCTAAGAATGGGAGAGAGAGAGGGAGAGGGAGAGGGAGAGGGAGAGGGAGAGGGAGAGGGAGAGAGAGGGAGAGAGAGAGAGAGAAAGCACAGGGACATGTGGAAGTCAACTCTGTCAATGCTGTGAATCACATTAGCATATGGATGGATACACTGTGGGGTTGGTAGCATAAAGCAAAAAGTAATTGTGTGACATCTTTAAGATAAACTGAATAAAAAAGAACTAATTATGAACAACTTCTTTAACTAAGTACTATTCCCTAGAGGAAGAGAACCCACAGAATAAAAATGCATGTTAAAAAGGGAACTGTTAGTGGCTTATACAACGGTGCAGGTAGTCCAGCAATGTGTGACATCATGCTGCAGAAGCTGACAACGTGGAGGTTTTCCTGCTGCGGGGCTGGCTGTGCATCGGTTCCAACTTTGTACTGAAGGAGCAGGGGATGTCTGGAGATCCCTTGGTCCTTCAGGCACAGTTGGAAGGCTGAAGAAGCTGGGCTCTCATGCTACTGGATAAAGGCTGCTGTGGTGGCAGCCAGATGCTAACAGAGTAGGAACTGGCCAGCACAACGTGAATGCAGACAGATAAACACCAGAAGCTTCCTTGCTCCAGACGTCCTTTTGTCTAGCTGCTGCCGGAACACGGCATTCATATTTAGTGTGTACTCACTTTCCTATTTCAATGAAACTCATCGAGACGATTCATCTCGCGCGTACCTGGTAGTTTGTCTCTTTGAGTCCACATCTAGTCAAGTTGACAGTCAGAATGGGCCATCACACCCATGCAACAGTCCATTGAAACCCCATTTAATAGCTGCTCATGTTTTTAATATTTTTACAGGAATACATTTTCTTATAGATTAAAAACACTAGTATGACTAATATGCCAGTTCCAGTGAATTCATATTTTACCTATATGATAATCTCTGAGCACTGTTTCCCAGAAAAAAATGAGTAAAATTTTGGAGAGAGAGAGAGAGGTTGATTTTGGACTGTTAAAAATTCTGTATACTTAAGGTATCTTGTTTAGGAAAGGGAAACTAGAGTCCTTACACAAGTGGCCATCTCTTGGGATATCAATGTTCACAGAAGTGTAAATTTAAAGAATATTTAAAGTAGTTAACCCACGTACATCAAATATTTTGGAATCTAGAATACATATGGCTGCTTAGATACACTTAGGTGCCAGCTGAGACAAACTCAGAAAATTGAAAATAAAGAAAAAAGAGTGAAAACTGCTTTTGTTCTGTTTCGGCTTTTGGGTAGTCAAGAGTTAACAAGACAAAGTTTTCTTTATAAAAATGCACACAGGTAGTACACACAGGACAAATGATAGAATTTCTAAATTACCATTTCACAATCTCTAATGGAATAATGGATCTAGGCAGTGATCAATAGTGAATGCTAAGAGCATTTGGTGAAAGGCTGATGGGGAATTTGTAAAAGAGAACAAATCTGATGAATTTGATTTCTATTGCTGCCATAATAAATTACCGCAAAGTGAGAGGCTTAAAACAACACAAATTTATTATCTCACCGATCTGTAGGTCATCATCTGAGCACTGTGTGGCTTAGCTGTTTGTCTGACCAGGCTTTTGCAGGTAGCAATCCAGGAAGCAGGGCTGAGTACCCTGGAGGATCTCAGGGTGAATTCCCTTTGAAGCTCACTGGAGTTCCTGGAACAGCCCAGCCCCATGTGACCTGTAGGTCTGAGGTCTATTGACTTGCTGGCTTTTGGTTGAGGGTGCTCTGGATTTCCAGCTACTGTGTGCATTCTACCGCTGTTGTTGCACTTCCTCTGTATAGTCAGCAAAGCTGTGTGGTTGCCTCTGGTGTTCAGCCTAGCCCAACTCCCTCCTCATTTCTTCTTCTTCTTCTTCTTCTTCTTCTTCTTCTTCTTCTTCTTCTTCTTCTTCTTCTTCTTCTTCTTCTTCTTCTTCTTCTTCTTCTTCCTGGTTCAGTGTAACAAAAGTCTCTGTTCTTAAGAAATGGATCAGGTGGTTATAACTGTCCAATCAGATTGCCTGTGATGACCTTAATAGTACATCTGCACAATCTCTTCACAGAAGTACGAAGTTACCACATGCACAGGGAGGTGAAGTCTGGAGTGGGAATCTTTAGAAGTCTATTAACTATAGGTAAAAGAAACTCTAATTGTTACAGTTTTGTTTAAAAACAGTGGATAAGGGGTGACATATGAAAAGACACTGGCAAATGTAAACTGTTTAAGCTCATGACAGATTCACAAGTTTTATTTGTTGCTATAAAATTGGTGTGTGTGTTTGTGTGTGTGTGTGTGTGTGTGTGTGTGTGTGTGTGTGTGTGTGTAACCTTCCTGAAGAAAGAATAAATGGATTCCTAACCACCTAAACATTATAATGTGAATCCCCCTATTTCACTCAGAATGAGTCCACACATAAAGTTTCATCTAGACTTCTGTATTTCTCACTAATCCCTTTTTGGTAGAGTGTTAGTGGTGTTAGATAGTGACTGGTTAAAAAACTATTCTAGAGTCCCAATAGGATGTCTTCCTTTCTGTCCCAGTTTCCTGGTAAGTGAGGGCTTTCATGGGACATGCCCCTTGGGCTAGTATGCAGATATAAGTGAGTATATACCATTTGAGTCTTTCTGCTTCTGGGTTAACTCACTCATTGTGATCATCTCTAGCTCAATCCATTTATCCACAAATTTCTGGAATTCCTTGTTTTTAATAGCTGAGTAGTATTCCATAGTGTATATGTACCACAATTTCTTTATCCATTCTTCTACTGAGGAACATTTAGGCTGTTTCCATGATCTGGCTATTATGAATAAGGCTGTGAGAATAGCAAAGTAGAAGGATCCAGTGGGTCCTAGAAACCTACAAGTAGAACATTATGATAGGCAGATTTGGGCCAAGGGGTCCCGCTCAAACTAAGGCACCAGCCAAGGACAATACAGGCGGTAAAATTTAAACCCCTACCCTGATCTAGCCCATGGACAGGACAGTCTCCACACTTGAGTGGAGAGAGGGATTTGACTTTCTCACATACTCTGGTGCCTCACATTTGACTATGTCCCCTGGAGGGGGAGACCTGGTGGCACTCAGAGGAAGGACAGCAGGTCATGGAGAAGAGACTTGATTCCTATGAGCATATACAGGGGGAGGTAATCCCTCTCAGGAACAGTCATAGGGGAGGGGAATAAGGGGAAAATGGGAGGGAGGGAAGAATGGGAGGATACAAGGGATGGGATAACCATTGAGATGTAACAAGAATAAATTAATAAAATTAAAAAATACTATTCTAACATTTGGAGTGTGAAAAAGAGAACCCGTGTCCTAGTATCTAATCAGTGACTATAGGTAATGCTCACCTTTTTTAAGTGGCCCCATGAGTGGAAATGCTCATGGTATGATACTGTAGCTGAAGCAAACTAAAGAGAATTTCCAGTGCCAGTGAATGAACTGCTACACTCAGGAGGAAGCACACACAGAGGCACAAGCATACACATAGCATGACGTCTTGGTTCCTGGCGTCAAATAGATTATCCTTTTTTTTTTTTTAATTTCCTGGAGCATTTTCATTTGGAGTATGTGTGTGCACATGTGTCGTCAGAGTGTCTTACCATATAAGTTTGGTTGGTCTGGACCTCACTATGTATAACAGACTTCCTTGAATTCAGAGAAGCTCTCTTCACCTCTGATTCCTGACTGTTGTGATTAAAGCTGGTGTCTATAATGTAAATTTTTTCCTAATACAAATAGAGGGCGATTAAAAAGTTTAAAAAGTTAAATTGCTTTATAAATATTTATGTTCACCCCCCCATAGACTTGAGGAGCTCTCAGTGTTGGTCAGAGGAACTCCCTTCTCATGTGGACAGCGGTTAGTGGAAGGATGCGTAGTTAATCAAGGTGATGAGACTAAGAGGCTCAGCACTCAACCTTAAAGGAGGTATTGGTACTTAACCTCACCACAAGGGCTCAGGGAATATTGAAGAGGAGGCATAAAATATGGAAGAGCCAGAAATTGGTGAGAAGTGCTATGAAATGCTGTTTTCCAGCAGGTATGACATCCATTATTTCCCAGCAGCTGTGGTCACCTGCATAAAACCTATACAAGGTGATTCAGACAACACCCTAGAATCGATATGGTACCTGCTCTCTGAGCCCCACCACTTTCTGAAGAGCTACAGACATTGGATAGTTTCCAGAGAGGAGAGAATCATTCTGTTTTGAAGGTGTGTGGCCACGCGTAGGTCTCCCATGATCCAGTGGATTACCTTATAAAGATGGGCAGCCATAGCTAGACCTAATTGATTATCAAAGGAAAATATATACAAAGTTTGGAGGGTAATATATTTGGAAGGATATTATAAGAGGTAGAGGAGAAATTTTTGCAATATATATGAACATAATTCATTGTACATGTGTATGAAATTCTCAAAAAATTAAAAAGATGGAAAACAGAGAAAGCCAAACAATATAATTTAGATTTCTATGGTTCTCCAGAGGCCATACTTTGAAGGCTTTACTGCCTGCCAATCTGTGGCACCGTTGTGCAGTTGATGGTGAGGCAGGAAAATCTTAGAGACACACGAAAGGGGCAAGAAACCTCTTATTACTGAACCAGATTGAAGCAGTTGCCAGCAGCAGAGTAAGAATTCCAGCACACTCCATGACTGTGTGAGTTGAGGCCTTTCACCATGCCCAGCCACAAAGCTGCAATTTGCTAAGGATATTGCAGGGACAGGGCATGTACTAACTTCCTTACAGGGGCACAACAAATTTTCTCTGGGTGTGACATTTAGAAACCTTTTATTATTATGCTCCGTTGTAAAAATATCATATTTGAGTCCTTATAAAAGACTGTATGATTAATTATCAGTTTGCCCTAAGGGTACACATTGGCTGTATTTCAACATCACTGGGCCCCAGTAAAATCCTAACACTTGTCCTTTGTTTGTATCTCCCCCAAGTGTGAACACTTCAAATGCCTTTCTCCTTATTTCTGATTTCTTGCAATCTTTCCTCAGAAAGCAGAACCACTGCCACCACATACTGTGCATAGACTTAGTCAGGAGGCTTTTGTAAATGAAGACAGCTACTCTTAGTAAATTCACAAGTGGCTGGTTATTTGTACCAAGCTGCCTCATAGCTCAGCAGCCAGTATGAAAATAACTGGATGTGTTTGCTTCCCCTTTGTAGTTCATTGTCTACCAAACAGGTTCAGAGTGCAATCCAGCAGAGCCTCTATATGAGAAACCCACACCTTCTAGAGCTTGGACCTGGTAAACATTGTCAGAATTCTCTGATATCAGTGAGTTAGCTAAGTATTAAGTACTGTGGTCACGATAAAGCAGAAAAGAAAGTGATTTGTAAATATTTAAAAACAATAAGTCGTAGAGACTATTTTTGAAATTCTTTGTCTAAAAAGTGTAGGAAGGATTAGATAGTGTTGACAGTTCTGGTGGAACATTGTTTTGCACATTCATTTTGTGCTTGACTTTACCCTAAGACCAAGGCAGAATTCACTGCTCAAGAATACATCTGGATATAGAAACCATCACTTCTGTCATTGGAGTGAAGGGTTGATCCATTGAGCTCTGGGGGCATATACAAGAACATTCACCCATTTCAGGCAGAAAGAGCAAGATAAAGAAGCTGTGTAAAAACAAAAAGTTGGGTATTTACAACATTGTAGGAAGCAATAATAACAGTGCTCTACTGCAGGGCAACTTTGACATTGATGTTGTATCATCTGTGTTTGTGCAGTGGGTTAGGGAAAGGCAGCTTACTTTCATTCTATTAAACTAACTAAGCCTGTTAGTTTAATTCTTACTTCTTTAGCCTGATACTATGTATTGGCTCAAAGAAGCTCTACACTTTACATTTAAGTACCTGTTCATGAACTTGAAGAATTTCGAATTTGTTTCTCTTGAGTATAGGCAGTGCATCATGACCTTGTTTCATAGTTTTCTCACTCTCTATTATAATATTTCTACAATTAAAATAGCCTTAGGGTATAGTTTGTTTTCTTTGTGAACTTCTCACAGAATAACGGAAACCAAGAGGTCTAGGAAGCACTAGTTGTTGGGTTATCTGCAGATGGAGGCACAGAAGGGACCAGGCAGGTGAGAGGCACTCCTGTGACACAGTCTTAGAAGGCTTGACACTTTGGCTTGAAAGCAAGAAAAAAGGTGCCATCTGTGCTATCTTGTGAACTTACTACATTGAATGGAAAAGATAAACTACATTCTGAAGACTGGTAAAAGAATACATCCAAGACTCATATCAGCACTGGTGAAAAACATACTAAAGGTGTCAACTCTGCCCCGATTTGTTCTATTGATTGTTCGTGTTTGAGGGCATGGCTATTGTTAAGACTGAGAATTGGCTTTTGAGGAAATACTTAGCAACCATTCTAATCTAAATTTACAGCTCACCCATTTTAACCCATTAAAATTATGCTTTTTGTTACATCTTGATGTTTTCAATTATCTATTAAGTAATATGGTTCTGGTTTTGAACATTTGAGTTATTCTTATAATGAATCAAATGAAAAAGTTAATTTGATTTTTACATGACATTTGGCAAAAGGAGAAAAGTGAAAAAATTAATAGCAAGTACACAGATTACCTTTGGTTTGACAATTGTTTGAAAATAATGGTGTTTTAAAAAGCTCTAATCTTTCTGCTTTCTGCTATTTGCCCAATTTAATTTAAGAACCTGAAGCATTCTTTCTTTTTTCCTATCATACTTTGCTCTAGGGCAGACATATGATGTCATAATATTCCCAATGTGAGTTCTTGGGACTTAGCATGAAATCAACCATTTGTCCAATCAGTATTCTTCTGGGAATATGTCTTATGAATTTTCATGCATCTATCATTTGCATTGTTTTACCTGTATATTGTCCGGTTTCCTAGTTCAATCACCTAGAAACATATGGAAGCTGGCAAATATGCCCTGTTTACATTCCCCGCAGTGACTGAGATGGATGGAAACAGGCAGAGGCCATTATGTGAGACTATTTCAATGGAGATTTGGGATGTTTAAATGCTAGGATGATGAGGGCATTTGTTAAGGAAGATACAGGCACAGAGAAATGCTAGCCAAAGGCAGAGTATGCATTCTGCGGTTAGAATTGGAGCAGGCAGGGTGCTCAATGATACTTGATCTCAGGTGATGCAATCAAGAGTCCCAGATGTGAAACACAAACCCACAGGATTTGATGTTTGCCCTGCAAGATTTTGGCCTTAAATTAGTCTGAGATCTCCCTGATATACTTCAATTCTGATATCTCAGAACAGAAATGTTTATTCTTTTGTTATTATTCAGTATTCTAGAGAATTTCATAATGCATATAATGGATTATGAAATTATGCCCTGTTTTTCCTTTCTGACTTTCCCTCTGTATTCTACCAGACAAGTTTCCATCCTCTTGCAGTTTCAACTTCTCACTAACGCAAATTTGTGCTCTCTGTATGCACATGGATGCAGGCCATGCACTGTTGCATAGGAAATCTACAAGTCCCACCTGGTTAGCGGAGGTGACAACTTTATGCTCCTTAACACCTGATGCTTGGAGTCTAAGGTAGGGTCACCACAGAGACTTCCAGGAGCCTCCCCTGTCCCAGAGATGCCCCACCATAGATTTCTGTTCTCTTTCCCAGTTCTCCTCACCATTCCTTCCTCTCTCTGCCCTCTGGATACCCATCTCCTACTTAGTTCCTTCCCTCCATGTACCGCAGATGTCTATTGTATTTCCTGTTCTGAGAGAGATTCAAACATCTTCCCTAAGTCCCTTGTTGGCTTCTTTGGGTCTATAGATTGCAGTATGTTTGCCCTGTAGTGTATGCCTAATATCTGCTTATAAGTGAGTGCATACCAACTATGTCTTTCTGAGCCTGGGTTACCTCACTCAGGATTATCATTTCTAGTTCCATCCATTTGCATGCAGATTTCATGATTTCTTTGTTTTTAATAGGTGAATAGTATCCCGTTGTGTATGTGTACCATATTTTCTTTATCTATTCATAAGGTGTGGAGCATCTAGATTGCTTCCAGTTTCTGGCTGCTATGAATAAGGCTGCAATGAACATAGTTGAGCAACTAAGCTAGGTAGGGCTCCTAGAGGAGGGCAGGAGACACCAACCCACGCATAAACCCTTCAGTCCAAAATGTGCCTTATCTACAAGAAGTATAGGGTTGAAAATGGAACAGAGATTGAGAGAATGGAAAACCATTGACTGGCCCAGCTCGAGACTCACCCCGTGGGAGTGGGCCAACCACTGTCACTATTAATGATACTCTGCTATGTTTGCAGACAGGAGTCTAACATACCTGTCTTCTGAGAGCTTTGTCCAGCAGTAGATGGATACAGATGCAGAGACCCAATGCTAAGCAACGGGCCATGCTTGGAGAGTGTGGGGAAGGATAGAAGAAGTGTAGGGGTCAAGGGCACCGTGAGAACACCTACAGAGTAATCTAACCTGGGTCCATGGGGCTCACAGAGACTGAGTTACCAACTAATGAGCTCGCATGGACAGAATCTATATCCCTTACACATATGTAGCAGATGTGCAGCATGCTCATCATGCGGGGTCCCTTAACAATGAGAGTAGGAGCTATATCTGACTCTGCTGCCCGACTATGGTTCACCTTCCCCTAGCTGGGCTGCTTTGCCACTTCCAAGTAAGAGAGGATGTGCTTAGTCCTGCCGTGACTTGAGATATCATGGCGGATTGGTATTAATTGGGGGCAGAAGGAGGTGGGGGAGTGGGAGTAAAGGGGTGTGGGGTGGGACTAGGAGAGAGGAAAGATGGGGCTGGGATAGGTATGTAAGATGCTTAAATATATAAGTAAATGGAAGGAAAAATGAAATCTACAAGTGGCCATATTCTCAATGAAAGGATAGTTCTTTCTTCCCCAGAAGATACTCACTGGAAGTAGCTCTCCAGGAAGGACTGGGGCCTGGAGAGCAGTTATCCCAGTACACGAGAATTTTGAATGATTAGATACCCACTTAACACTGAGTCTTCATGGCCTCTGAAGGTGCTATGTAGATATCAATGGTCATATTCAATGATGGGCTCTCCACACTATAATATAAACCACCCAGGGGAAAGATGTACCTACTGTTACAATAGTGGTATGAGCATTATGGGGTAACTAACTGATTTCTGATTGGATATGATGTAAGCCTCACAGGTGGAAACTTCATGCCTGGTACTGTAATCCTGTCCAAAATCCCATAACTAGGGAGGTCATATACCTTAGGACAGAATTTACTACTGTTATTTTGCTCAGATGTTATATCGTCAAATTGAGTTCTAAATATTTATGTTTATACCTGTAGACCTGGGATATTTTGAACATTGGGCAAGCAACCTTTTCATACTGGGCATCTGTCAATACAGAGATGCATAACTGGTCAAAGAGCTGAGAATAAAAGAATGTTTATTCTGTGCCACTATATATTAAAAGTACTTATTTTGTTAATAACAGTTCACAATTAGATTTATTTGAATCCCAAAATAGACTCCACACTTAGATTTCTGAACAATGATGGAACTGATAAGACTTAGAGAAGAAGTAAATAAATTTTGCAGGTGAGGTGAACATACAACCGTAAGGCAAAGAATGGAATGCTTAAATTTCAAGTAGTATCCTTGGGTATGAAAACAAATTGATTGGCTGTAGTTAATCTTGGTTACAGACAAGCTCATTTAGTTTTATCAGTTATTATTATTTTATTAGCTATGACTTATTAGTCATAATTTATTAAATAAAATAGTGGTTATTTATTAGTTATTATTTATTAGGTGTTATTATATTATTAGTCATTGTTTTAGCTTATTATTTAGTCCTATTTTCTCTTTATTCTAAATATGTATCTTCTGTTGGGATATAGCCAGCAAAGGTTTTCTCCTATTTTCTGGATTGCTTCTTAATTGAGATTTCCCTTAACTGGACAGAAGAATTTCGTGTCACAAGATACCATTTTTCTGTTGTTTCCTATGTCATCAGAATCCTATACAGAAAGTCCCCACCTGTGCATGGATTTGAGGTGCTTTTCTTCTATCAGCTTCCTAATATCTAGTCTTATGTTTAGATTCTTGATCCATTTTGGAGTAGTGTTATTCAGGGTCAGTTTCAATGTTCTACATGTATATAACCACACACTATTTGTTAAAGAGGTTGTCTTTTCTCTTTTACAATGGCAGAGGATAAATAGAGACATTTACATATGTAATATCTTTAACAGAGAAGCAAAATTTGCTTGGCCAGATGTTTAAGCAAGGGTGGAGTGCAGAACTGAGCCTGGTAAGGGTGGGGGATTATAGCATCAAAACGCACAAGATACGTATATGAAAAGGCCGAAGAACAAATTCAGTAAGTTAAACGAAAACTCATTGTATCGTTCTACTTTTATGAAATTTTCCATAAGAAATGATTAAAATATCTTTTTTACTGACTGAAAAAGATAAAGACATTTAAGTAATATGCAAAAATTTAAAAGGATACTGAACTTTTGGAGAAAAAAAAAACCTTAAATGTTAAGAGGAAACTATTAATGCACAATAGCGTTGATGTTGCCAACAAAGAAATGAAAAATAGTCAAATTAATATCATGAGCTACTTCACAGAAGATTACCGCAACTGGCTGAAATAATTATGGAAATAAATATAAATTCCAAATAAAGCGCATTTTTGATTGATCCACTGAGGATTTTTTTTTAAACAACATGAGACAGATAATGTGCACACGAGTAAAGAACATCTCATATATTTGACATCGGTTTCTTTTACTGGGATGTCAGTTGTCTGTAGACTTCATTGTGGTATTAAAGTTGTGTCAGGTGTGAGGATAAATGACCTTCGTCTCCATCTGGCAAGTATAAGCACAGACATGTTCAGAGGAAATGGATATTCATATTCAGTTACTGAGAGCCTGGAGTATTTTGAAGCATAGCATTGTAAGTTGCATAATTTAATTGCAGTTTCAGAAATCTAATTTACAGAAAAATCAATTTGAAGATGCTTCCTGTGTTCATCTTATAACAATAAAACGTCACAAAACTAGCCAAGAAAGCGATAGAGACCTGGGATGGAAAGTCTACTTGCGCAGTATAAGGCTCATGACTGAGGACACATGGTGGAATTCCATTTCAGCTCTCAGGAATTCAAAGCCAAAGTCTTTAAATGTATACACATACATTTAATTCTGGGAGTACAAGTATTTATTCTGTGTATATAAATTCAAGTATGAGCACATATCTGTATATTGCACACACACACATATACACATGTATATATACACATATACATATATACATACATACACACATGTGTGTGTATTTGTAGTATATAGGGTTTGGGGGGAAAGATGATAAAATATTGACAGCCTGTCACATTAATTACAACCAGGGAGTATGATATGGAAATAGTAGCAAGGTTTTCTTTCCCTAGATGCTTGTCATTTGAATTACTCCTAAGAATTGTTCAAGTGTCACTCATAAAATATAAACAATGCTTATGGGACTATGTAACCTTGAAAATGTCCTATGCTTTTAGATTAATTTCTCCATGAATCCATTTTTAAAGCCATCCATATACTTTTAAAATTGCAAATTTGGGGCTGGATGTAAGAGAGCATTATATTTCTACAACTTACTGAAAAGGAGTCCTTGAGGGAGGATAGTACTGTCTATAAAAAAGAATTAGTGTATCAAGTATTACAGTTTAACACTGCCAGTACAGTCAACCTCACAGTGTGTGTACATGTAATATTTTTAGTGTAATTAAAGCACCAAATATGCATTAATGATTTTAATAATTCAACAATAACTCAGTTTTTAACCTTACGACATTTTCTACTACATTTCTACTACGACATTTTATTTTTTATTTTTATTTTTATTTTTTAATTAATTTATTCTTGTTACATCTCAATGGTTATCCCATCCCTTGTATCCTCCCATTCTTCCCTCCCTCCCAGTTTCCCCTTATTCCCCTCCCCTATGACTATTCCTGAGGGGGATTATCTCCCCCTGTATATGCTCATAGGGTATCAAGTCTCTTCTTGGTAACCTGCTGTCCTTCCTCTGAGTGCCACCAGGTCTCCCCCCTCCAGAGGACATAGTCAAATGTGCATTCTACATTTTCTTAATGCTAAATGAAAAATATTCAAAACCAATTAAATAATTTCTGCCTATGTTACAGACTAATACTCTATAATATGTTTTATATGCTCTTTGTTTTAAAGTTGGATTGTCATGGCTGTTGGGTTTATACATTCCGCTAACATCAAATACATCTACTCCGGACTGCTTTACACATATCAAGTCACCCCAAAAGTCTGCCATGCTCAGCATGGTCAGCATTGTCTAATCTTTAGATATTTAAGGCTTTCATTGATATGATTAAGTCTGTACATTGCTTCTGAACTCTGTGGTTCTCCACTCTAGGCTGTATAATCTTGTCTACTTTTTATGAAGTGAAGAACTTTACTCAGTAATGCACTCCGAAGGGAAATTGAAACTTCTCCATAAGAAATCAGGAGAATGCAAACGCTGCTTCTCATAATATTACTTTCCTAAAGTTACACATGCTCATAATCCGAACTTTATTTATCTATCTAATAATTTTAAATGACCTAGATGCGCCAGTTGATGAATGTGCTACATCTGTGCATCTCATGTTTCTGAATTTCTATTTCAAACCCCTGATTTTATTTTACCATTCAATTTTCTCTGTGTGCTGGTTAATATCACTTAATCTCATGCCTAGATAAAGTGAACAAAATTGGAAATACATATTTACTTATTTCCTCAGTGTATTTTGTTGTACTTTAAGATGCAGTCAGGAGAAATTTTCCTACTTCAGGTTTTTTTTTTTTTTTTTTTTTTTTTGAATGCTGAATAGCCCCTACCATTCCACTTTCATTCTGAACTTGTCATTCTCAATTCTATTGTGAAACTGTAAAAGGAACTATCAGATGTGACCCACATGACAGCACACTGCTTTCCTATTTTCTTTATGACTGGTGCATTTGTGTGAGAAGGAATTTAATATGCCAGTCCCCGCTGACAGCAGTCAGTCCCTGCGTAAATGTCAGTACTCAGTGCACAGGGCCACAGTGCTTCCATTCCTGCTCTTCTCATTAACATCATATATACATGGTGGCAAAGTAACACTTCGGCCCAAATTGGAAGCACTGGACTACCAGCTTCTCCTTTAAAAGTGGGTGGCAGTGAGTTTGGTTTAGTGAAATAATCCCACCAGCAAATCTTCATCAGTCAGGGGCTGTGTTTCTAGACACAATATTTATGGGAAGAGTTATCGCGAGAATCCGGTTGTGTTTTCACTTGGTTGGTTTTCCAAACCAGTGGAGAGGCTGACGATAGGCAAACACTGGCACCGTGTGAACTCAGCCTAACTGCTGTGAGATAGGATTTGAGGTAATCGCTCAAGTTCACACTGACCTTTACCCTACTTAGAAAGTCACATTTTCTGGAGTTTCATATCATCTCATACGACAGTGGCTCAACACATCTTCAGCTATATTTTTAGGAATAACAATAACACCAGCAATGATATTTAAACCCTTTACTATGATCCATATATTACTTTGCATTCACAAATTAATTCAGTATTCCACAGACCAACTCTATAATGTTTGCCTTATTATTATACTTTTCCAGATAAAAAAAAAAACTAAAAAATTTTTATTCTCCTCACTCCTCCAGCTTGCTCTTGCTCGTTAACAGTACACTTTGCTGTCTGCACATGCTCAGAACTCTCAGGCTCGATCTTAGTATCAATCTCCTGGGTATATTCACCAATCCAGTTGGAGACAACAGAAAATAAGTTTGATGACATAAGCAGACTAGCATTTTCTCAAAAAATTTAGAGTTTTCCTGAATATAATCTGAGGCAAAGATAGAAAATAATAAATAATTTATAAAAACAAGTACATGCTTTCCCTTGGGAATATTAAACCTTGTCCTCACACTTGATTTAGACACTGACATTGAAAATGGACTTATTTTTACACAACTTGTGCTTAGACACACTGAAGACATTGCACAATTTTACCATCTTTTGTCTCACACTACTCATCAAGTCTGACCAACTGGCTGTTTTTTTTTAATCCAAATAAATATAAATAAGTGCTTATTGCTTTAAAACCTGGGCCTTCTCTTTCATTTATACACAAACAGTCTAACTTAAATGACTCTATAAGAAATGTATAGAATGTTATGTTATTCCATGAGAGTAACTGCTTCTTTCTCTAAGTAAAAGGCCACCATGACTGACCAAAAACAGAATCCTGTTCCTACCAACCAGGAAGTCATGGCCTTAGGAAGAGGACCTACTGCTACCATAGCTACCATGTTGCTACAAATGCTACATGGACCATTTGCTTTTTATGTTTCTCAACTTGAATCAGATCCTGAGAAAGACATTTGATTATTTCAGTCTAAGAATAACACTTTCCCATCATTCACAAAGTGAGTAGGAAGGAAATATTTTTTTTTAAATTTCAGTTTGGGGGAGGGTTGTTTGTTTGCTTGTTTGTTTATTTTTTTGTAAAACAAAAGGCGGCCCTTTGATTCTTCAACATTTCTACTTAAGAATTGTAGGAATTATAAAGGCAAAGCCATGAAATGCAGTAAAAATTTTCAGCATGTCAACAGTTGTGATTCAAACAGCTTGCATATTTTCCTCTACCTGTCAGCTGTCCAGTCCATTACTGTAGCACACTACAAGTGACAGTCAAGTTATGAAGAGGAAAGAGTAACTTTTCTCATAGTTTCTGCCTACACTTGGTAGATTCCATCCTCAGGAGGACCATTACCTACACTTGGTAGATTCCATCCTCAGGAGGACCACTAAGAGTAGACTGTCATGGTGGAGACTACGTAATGGAGCAGAACTTTGTGCTGCATGAAGGCTAGGACACTGAGAAATGGGCAGGATAAGGATAGCAGACCAACAGGTCCTGTAAGGGCATGACCTCCATGATCTAACTTCCTTTTTATTAACCCCTACCTTTGAGAGCCTTTGCCACAGTGTCTCCTAAGGACACTACAGCTCTGCATGGAGCCTGCACACACACGCCTTTGGAAGACAGTCAAGATTGATTGAGGACACAACATAACGCCTCTCGCTCCATAATTTAATTAAACTGAGTTTTGAAAAAAAGAAAAAAAAAACAATTCTGACACTCATAAGTGAGTGAGCCTTCAGTAGCATACTGAAAGAGGAAGATGGACATTTAACATCTCACTATAAAGAGGTATGATCCACCCCAATTTTCATTATTAAATGTTGCAAGAAACACTTCCTTTGAGACCTGTATGAATACCTTACTTCATTTTGAACTAACATAGAAGGTAGGTTGATGAAATTAATGGATTTAGTGAGTAGATAAGGGACTTTAGGCCTTCTGGTCTCATTTTCCACGAAAGGCCACACCAAGTGACCCATGTACGGTCAGTTCCGTACCAAGGCACAAGGCTCCATCATGCAGAAGCAAAATTTTCTCTCTCTGGGGTTGAATCACACATTTCCTATAGATCTTTATTATCTATCTATCTATCTATCTATCTATCTATCTATCTATCTATCTATCATCTATCTATCTATCTATTTATGTATCTATCTATCTCAATCTTGCTTTACTTCCTTTACAATTAATTATGTTTTCCCTTTTATTAAATATAATATTTTTCTCACATAGTATATTCTGGCTAGGGTTTCTCCTTCCTCTACCTCTCACAGTTTTTCCTCACCTTCCTGCCCATACAGATCTACCCCATTTCTTTCTCTCAATAGAATGCAAACAGGCTTCTAGGGGATAATAATAATAATAATAATAATAATAATAATAATAATAATAATAATGATAAATGATATGATATAATATCATAAAAACTAACACATTAGAATAGGAAAAAACAAAACAAATAAATAACAACAGAAATCAGAAGGAAAAGGGCCCAAGCAAATTCACATTAAACATACGAGTGCAGAGTAACATGATCTGACATCCCATAAAACACTAAACCAGAAACCATCATATATACACAAAAAACCTGTAGGGTAAAAATACAGAAAAATAAAACATAAACTCCTTCTTTATTATTATTATTATTAATTTATTCTTGCTACATCTCAATGGTTATCCCATCCCTTGTATCCTCCCATTCTTCCCTCCCTCCGATTTTCCCCTTATTCCCATCCTCTATGACTGTTCCTGAGAGGGATTACCTCCCCCTGTATATGCTCATAGGGTATCAAGTCTCTTCTCCATGACCTGCTGTCCTTCCTCTGAGTGCCACCAGGTCTCTCCCTCCAGGGGACATAGTCAAATGTGAGGCACCAGAGTACGTGAGAAAGTCATATCCCACTCTCCACTCAAGTGTGGAGACTGTTCTGACCATTGGCTAGATCTGGGTAGGGGTTTAAAGTTTACCACCTGTATTGTCCTTGGCTGTTGCCTTAGTTTGAGCGGGACCCCTTGGCCCAAATCTGCCTATCATAATGTTGTACTTGTAGGTTTCTAGGACCCACTGGATCCTTCTACATTGCTATTCTCCCATGGTTCTCTCATCTAGAGTCCCAGTAGGATGTCCTCCTCTCTGTCCCAGTTTCCTGGTAAAGGAAGGCTTTCGTTAGACATGCCCATTGGGTTAGTATGCAGATATAAGTGAGTATATACCATTTGAGTCTTTCTGCTTCTGGGTTAACTCACTCATTATTTCTAGCTCAATCCATTTATCCACAAATTTCAGGAATTCCTTGTTTTTAATAACTGAGTAGTATTCCATAGTGTATATGTACCACAGTTTCTTTATCCATTCTTCTACTGAGGGACATTTAGGCTGTTTCCATGATCTGGCTATTATGAATAAGGCTGCTATGAACATGGTTGAGCAAATTTTCTTGTTGTGTGCTGGTGCATCTTCTGGGTATATTCCAAGGAGTGGAATAGCTGAGTCTTAAGGAAGCCCTATTCCCAGTTTTCTGAGATAGCACCAGATAGATTTCCAAAGCTACTGTACTAGTTTGCATTCCCACCAGCAATGAAGGAGTGTTCCTCTCTCCCCACATCCTAGCCAGCATGTGGTGTCGCTTGAGTTTTTGATCTTAGCCATTCTGATGGGTGTAAGATGGAATCTCAGAGTTGTTTTGATTTGCATTTTTCTTATGAATAAGGATGTTGAGCATTTCTTTAAGTGTTTCTCAGCCATTTGAAATTCTTCTGCTGAGAATTCTCTGTTTAGTTCCAAGCCCCATTTCTCAATTGGGTTATTTGGTTTGGTGGTGTTTAATTTCTTGAGTTCTTTATATATTTTGGATATTAGACCTCTGTCAGATGTAGGGTTGGTGAAGATCTTTTCCCAGTCTGTAGGCTGTCGCTTTGTTCTCTTGACAGTGTCTCCAGCCTTACCGAAGCTTCTCAGCCTCATCAGGTCCCATTTATTAATTGTTGACATAAAGGCCTGGGCTGTTGGTGTTCTGTTCAGGAAGTTGTCTCCTGTGCCAATATGTTCCAGGCTCTTCCCCACTTTTTCTTCTAAGTGACTTAGTGTCTCTGGTTTTATGTTGAAGTCTTTAATCCACTTGGATTTGAGTTTTGTGCAAGGTGACAAAATGGGTCCAGTTGCATTTTTTTACACATAGACAGCAGTTAGACCAGCACCATTTGTTGAAGATGCTATCCTTTTTCCATTGAATGGATTTGGCTTCTTTGTCAAAAATCAAGTGACCATATGTGTGTGGATTCATATCTGGGTCTTCAATTCGATTCCACTGATCCACCAGCCTGTTGCTGTGCCAGTACCATGCTGTTTTAATTACTATTGCTTTATAGTACAATTTGAGATTCGTTATGGAGATTCCTCAAGAGCACCTTTTATTGTACAAGATCGTTTTTGCTATTCCTGGTTTTTTGTTTTTCCATATGAAGTTCAGAATTGAACTTTCAATGTCTTTAAAAAATTGTGTAGGTATTTTGATAGGGATTGCATTGAATCTGTAGATTGCTTTTGGTAGGATGGCCATTTTTACTATGTTAATTCTCCCGATCCATGAGCAAGGAAGATCCTTCCATCTTCTCATCTCATCTTCAATCTCCTTCTTCAGAGTTTTGAAATTTTTTTCAAACAAGTCCTTCACTTGCTTACTTAGAGTAAGTCCTAGATATTTTATATTGCTTGTGGCTAATGTGAAGGGTATGGCTTTCCTAATTTCTTCCTCTGCAAGCTTGTCATTTGTGTATAGGAAGGCTACAGACTTTTTTGAGTCAATTTTGTATCCAGCCAAATTGCTGAAAGTGTTTATCAGCTGTAGGAGTTCTCTGGTGGAATTTTGAGGGTCACTTATGTATACTATCATATCATCTGCAAATAGAGATAGTTTGACTTCCTCCTTTCCCATTTGGATACCCTTGATCTCCTTTTGTTGTCTTATTGCTCTGGCTAGAACTTCAAGTACTATATTGAAGTGATATGGAGAGAGTGGGCATCCTTGCCTTGTTCCCGATTTTATGGAATTTCCTTGAGTATCTCACTATTTACTTTGATTTTGGCTATTGGCTTGCTGTAGATAGCCTTTATTATATTGAGGAAAGTGCCTTGTATCCCTGTTCTCTCTAAAACTTTAAACATGAATGGGTGTTGGATTTTATCAGATGCTTTTCTCTGCATCTAAAGAGATGATCATGTGGTTTTTAATTTTCAGTTTGTTTATATGGTGGATTACATTGATGGATTTCCATATATTAAACCATCCCTGTATGCCTGGAATGAAGCCTACTTGGTCATGATGAATGATATCCTTTATGTGTTCTTGTATTCGTTTTGCAAGAATTTTATTTAGTATTTTTGCATCGATGTTCAAAAGAGAAATTGGTCTGAAGTTCTCTTTCTTTGTTGAGTCTTTGTGAGGTTTAGGTATCAACGTGACTACGGTCTCATAGAATGAATTTGGTAATGTTCCATCCAATTCTATGTTTTGGAGTAGCTTGAGGAGTATTGGCATTAGCTCGCCTTTGAAGGTCTGGTAGAATTCTGCACTGAAACCATCTGGCCCTGGGCTTTTTTTGTTTAGGAGACTATCAATGATTGCTTCTATTTCTGTAGGGGAAATGGGACTATTTAGCTTGTTTATTTGTTCTTCACTCAACTTTGGCAAGTGAAATTGATCAAGAAAATTGTCCATTTCCCTTAGATTTTCAAATTTTGTGGCATATATGCCTTCAAAGTAGGATCTTATGATTCTTTGTATTTCTTCAGTGTCTGTTGTTATGTCTCCCTTTTCGTTTCTGATTTTGTTGATGTCAATACTGTCTCTCTGCCTTTTAGTTAGTTAATGGTCTGTCTATCTTGTTGATTTTCTCAAAGAACCAGCTCTTGGTTTTGTTGATTCTTTGGACTGTTTTCTTAGTTTCTAATTTTTTAATTTCAGTCCTGAGTTTGATTATTTCCAGATGTCTACTCCTTTTGGGTGTTTCTGCTTCTTTTTTTTCCTAGGGCTTCCAGCTGTTTTGTTAAGTTGCTTATGTGCGATGTTTCCAATTTCTTTTTAAAGGCACTTAGTGCTATGTATTTTCCTCTTAACACTGCTTTCAATGTATCCCACAAATTTGGGTATGTTGTTCCTTCATTTTCATTGAATTTTAGAAACTCCTTGATTTCTTTCTTTATTTCTTCCCTGACCCATGTGTCATTTAGCAGAGAGTTGTTTAGTTTCCACGTACGTGTAGGCTTTTTGTTGTTTCTGTTGTTGTTGAATTGCAGCCTAAGAGCATGGTGATCTGATAGGATACAAGGTATTATTTCAATCCTCTTGTATCTGTTGAGACTTGCTTTGTGACCTACGATGTGATCAATTTTGGAGAAGGTTCCATGGGGTGCAGAGAAGAAGGTATATTCTTTCTTGTTTGGGTGAAAGGTTCTATAGATATCTGTTAGATCCATTTGACCCATGGCATTGGTTAATGATGTTATTTCTCGGCTTCGTTTCTGTTTCAATGATTTATCCTTCAGTGAGAGTGGGGTGTTGAAGTCTCCCACTATTATTGTGTGGGGATCGATGTGTGGTTTAAGTTTTTTTTAGCAGATCTTTTACAAATGTGGGTGCCCATGTATTGGGAGCATAGATGTTCAAAATTGTGATGTCATCTTGGTTGACTTTACCTTTGATGAGTATGAAGTGTCCTTATGCATCCCTTTTGATTAATTTTGGTTGAAAGTCTATTTTGTTTGATATTAAAATGGCTACGCCTGCTTGCTTCTTGTGACCATTTGCTTGGAATATTTTTTCCAACCCTTTACCCTGAGGTAATGCCTATCGTTATAGGTGAGATGTGTTTCTTGAATGTAGAAGAATGTTGGATCTTTTTTATACACCCATTCAGTTAGTCTGTGTCTTTTTATTGGAGAATTGAGACCATTGATGTTGAGAGATATTAATGACCAGTGACTGTTAAGAGTCTTAATTTTGATGTTGTTTCCAATCGAGTGTTTGTGTCGTTGTTTTTTTGCCATGGTATAGTTACCTATTTCCTGAGTATTTTTGGTTGTAGCTTGACCCTTTGGGATGGAGGTTTCCTTCTAGTACCTTCTGTAAAGCTGGATTTGTGGATCGGTACTGTTGGAATTTGTTTTTTTTTTCATGGAATATTTTGTTTTCTCCATCAACGATTATTGATAGTTTTGCTGGGTAAAGTAGTCTGGCCTGGCATCTGTGTTCTCTTAGGGTTTGCAGGATCTCTGTCCAGGCTCTTCTGGCTTTTATTGTCTCTGCTGAGAAGTCGGGTGTTATTCTGATAGGTTTACCATTAAATGTTATTTGGCCCTTTTCCCTTCCAGCTTTTAATATTTTTCTTTGTTCTGTATGTTTTGTGTTTTGATTATTATGTGACAGGCAGTTTTCCTTTTCTGGTCAATTCTATTTGGTGTTCTGTAGACCTCTTGTATGTTTATAGGCATCTCTTTCTTTAGATTGGGGAAATTTTCTTCTAAGATTTTGTTGAGAATAGTTTCTGGGCCTTGGAGTCTGATATCTTCTCTTTCTTCAATGCCTATTATCCTCAGATTTCTTCTTTTCATGGTGTCCTGAATTTCTTGGATGTTTTGTGTCAAGAGTTTTCCAGATTTGGCATTTTCTTTAATGGTTGCTTCAAGATCTGTGATTGTATCTTCTAGACCTGAGATTCGTTCTTCCGTCTCTTGGATTCTGTTAGAAAAGCTCACCTCTGTGTTGCTCACCTTCTTCTCTGAGGTCTCACGTTCTCGTTTTCCTTCTGTCTGTGTGTTTATCACTGAATCCATTTTGGTCTTCAGATCTTGAATTGATTTTTTTATTTCTTTCATCTGATTGTTTGTATATTCCTGAGTTTCTTCCATTGCCTCTGTATAGGTCTTCAGAGCTTGAACTGTTTTATTTATTTCTTTCACCTGGTTGTTTGCATTTTCCTGAAATTTTTCCAGTTCCGCTCTATGTGCTTCTTTTATGTCTCTCACCTGTTTGGCTGTGTCTTCCTGTATTTGATTATGAATTTTATTTGTTTCCTCCATTAATATGCTCATTATTAAGGATTTGAGGTCATTTTCTTGTATTTCCATTGTATTTGAGTTTTCTGGGTTGTTTTCTTTGGGATTGCTGGAAACTGGAGATGCCATGTTGTTTTGGGTTTTTTTTTGTGTATGCTTTTATGCTGTCCTTTAGACGTCTTTGTTTTTGTTGGGTAGCTTCCCGAGTTGGATGGAGGGAGTCTGATGATAGATTCACTTGTTTTTTCACGATTTCCGTAGGCCGGAAGCTCTGATGCTTCACTGGTGTGGATGGCAGGAGGTTAGCCCTGTTGTTTTGGGCTCTTACAGCCAGTAATCCTCAGCTCCCCTGTGCTGTGGGGTTCCCTGCCAAGTCCAGCCAGGGACACTGGGCCCGAACCACCCGCCGAGCTCAGCTAGACTCTCAGGGCCTGAACCGTTTGCAGAGCTCAGCTAGGAATTCTGGGCTCAAAATGCACACAGGGTCCAGCCAGAATTTTTGGGCTGGGACTGTGCACCAAGCTCAGTTAGGGGCTTTTGGCCAAAGTGCGTTTTGTGGTCAGTTATTGACTCAGGCAAGAACCGTCCACCAAGCTCAGCCAGGAATTCTGGATTCAAACTGCACACTGTGTCCAACCAGAGTCTTAGAGCTGGGACTGTGCCAAAAGCTCTACTAGAATCTCTGGGCCCAATCTTTCTGCCAAGCACGGTTAGGGACTCTGGCCCTAAACTGCACGCCGAGCTCCACTCGAGTCTCCGGGGCGGAATTGTGCACCGAGCTCAGCCAGGGACTATGGACCCACACTGCACACTGAATTCAGCCTGGGACTCTGGGCCTATACTGCGTGGATAGTCCAGCCAGAGTCTTAGGGCCACCGAGCCTGTGTGCACAGCTCAGCTAGAATTTCTGGGCCTAATCTGCCCGGCAAGCCCAGCTCGGGCCTCTGGGCTGAATCTGCGTGCTCACCTCAGCCTACGCCAGCACCCCAAAACTGCCCACTGAGCTGAGCTAGTGTCTTAGGCAGAATTGCTTGTTGATGTGAGCTAGTGCCTACGGTGGAACTGAGCTCTCCGCCCAGCCTGCGCCACAGCAGGTGAACTGCGGCTGCACTGATCTGGCACCTTTGGTGGACCTGAGCGCTCTGTCCAGCCTGTGTCCCAGCAGGTGAACTGCAGCTCTGCTGAGCTGGCACCTTCAGTGGACCTGAGCACTCCACCCAGCCTGCGTCACAGCAGGTGAACTGCAGCTGCGCTGAGATGGCGCCTTCGGTGGGCCTGAGCACTCCACCCAGCCTGCGTCACAGCAGAGGAGCTGTGGCTACCCTGAGCTGGTGCCTTGGGCAGAATTGCTTGCTGTGCTGAGCCAGCGTCTCCATGGCACTGCGCACTGAGCTGTACCCGGGACTCTGGGGCTGAACTGTCTGCCGAGTCCAGTTTGTATCACACGGCACCACGGTACCCAAATCCTGCCAGAGTCCCCTCTCCCGCAGCAACTCCCATCAGCCACCATACTAACCACCTCCACCGGAAGGCTCTGAGCTGCAAACCTCAGCCACTGCCGCTGTTGCCGCTGTTGCCGCTGTTGCTGCTGGTGCCGCTGGTGCTGCCGCTGCTGCTCTGATCTGAGAAAATCCACACTCCTCCCATGTGCAGGGGCACGCAGATCCTCCGCACCCTGGTCCCTCAGAACCGTGGAGCACTCCTGCTGCCATGGTGTTGGGACCTTGGTGTTCGTGGCTCAGAAATCTGTGCAATTCCCTGAATTGTTCACTGGAGCTTCCAAACACGGTCCATACTGCTCGCTGCCATCTTGGATCTGTGGATAAACCCCTTCGTGATAATGCTGACTGAAGTGTCTTCCTGTTTTCCTCTTGAGTTAAATGTGGCTGTTTCTCAGCTGACCAAACATGATCATGGAATAGCTGGGGTCAGGGAGTTGAAGACGTCTTAGAGCAGCCATTCTCAACCTGTGGGTCATGACCCCTTTGGCAAATCCCTATCTTCAAAATCACTACAATTCATGACTGTAGCAACATTACAGTCATGAAGGAGCAATCATATACTTTACGGCTGGGGTCAGCAGAGCATGAGGAGCTGTACTGAATGTCACGGCTTTAGGAATGTTGAGAACCTCTGGATTAGAGGGTGAAGTGTGCATGCAGTGAAAGATGCACAACTTGATCTTGATTCTTAGAATGCATGTCAACGTGAGTGGAAAGAGGTGACTCCACAAAGATATCCTCTGACCTCCACATGTAACACATGTGATCATACATGTCACATATAATAATAATAATAATAATAATAATAATAATAATAATTTTGTTTCAGAGACTATATTAGTCAGGGTTCTCTAGAGTAGCAAAACTTATAGAATAAATCCCAAAGAAGTAGGCTTTGAGGCTAGTGAAAGACTGTACTTGCTGGCAAGGAGAGAGCAAACAGGCAAAGAGTGAAAGCTTCCTTCTTCCATTGTCCTTATAGAAGCTTCCAGAAGAAGGCATGGCACCAGACAAGAGATGGGCTTTTCCAGCTCAAATGACCTGGACTGAAGATCTTGATCAGAAGTTGATCTCCCCACTTCAAGTTAAGCAAAAACCCCTCACAGACTTGCTTCTCCATTTTCCAGACATGGTCAGGTTAACAACCCTGAATAGCCACTGCAGAGACAGACTGGCTAGCACTTCTTCTCTCTGCCATCATTTCTTTAACGTGCACATGAGTCTGTGGTCATAAAATTATATAAAATGTCAATGTTAAATGAGGGACTATCCGATGGTAAAGATGGCAGGGAAATAATTTAGACAGAACACAGTGCCTCAAGTGCCTACTTACAAGTCGTAACCTACTGGTACAATTAATAACCGACTTAAGCCATGCTTGCCAATTTAATAACATCTTTATCATGCAAAACACTCTATGTCATATATTCTGTTAAATGAACTCAAATGTATTCCCCAGTGATGGGCATGATGATCATGTGGTCATTTGACTGTTCACATGCGTTTAAAAAGAAACATGGACCTTGAAATCCTTCCATCTTGTAAAAACGGGTATTTCTATGAAAGAAAAAAAAATAGCCTCTGTAATTTACTTCCAGTTTATTGTGGTATAGGCAATATTTTATGCATGGTGGCTTCTGCCTATGTAGGCTTATTTTGTATAATTTTATGCCAGTCACCAACTATATAGAAAATCACTTTTCTAATTAAACTTTATTTTATTTTTCCAGTAGACATTGTCTCTTGTCTTAGAGGATTGACATTTCTCTTGATTACAATGGCATCTTTGAGCTAGTTCTTTGAGGATTGAAATCTGATTTTGCAGCTAATTATCTCTTGCTCTTTGGTAACTTTATTTAATTAGGACTTTGTGAGTACATGGCTTAATTTATACCTTCAGTATTTAATTTCTACAATATCCTCTCATTTCTGCTGGCATTGTGATATCCCAGGCCATTCTCAAAAGAAAAACATACTATTTCAACAAAGAGCTTAAAGGTTCTCAAAGAGTTTTACACTCTGGACTCAAAGTTTTTTGTTTGTTTTTAAATTTGTTTGTTTTTGTTTTTGGAGACGTGGTTTCTCTTTATAACAGCCCTGGTTCTCCTGTAACTCACTCTGTAGATGAGGCTGAATTTGAACTTAAAGAGTTCCACCTCCATCTGCCTCCCCAGTGCTGGGATTAAAGGCATGCATAGCTATGCCTGGCTAGAATCTTTTTATTTACATTTTAAAATTTTATTCGTACGTGTCTGTGTATATGTGCACATAGGCCAGATGTACAAAGAAGGCAAAAGAGGGAATCAGAACCCTGGAACTTGAGATACAGATGATTGTGAGTGTTCTGATGTAGGTAGTGGGGGCCAAACCTGTGTTTTCAGAAACTTTGGTACTCACTCTTAACTGCTCTACACAGTTACTTCAAGTACGCTTGAAAGAGGCAGTGGCTTCCCTTGCTGACCCCTGGAGGTAACAGGAGAGGGAACACTCAGGATTCACAGAAACAGGATTGCTCTGCTTTGATAGCTGTTGGATTTGGGGGCTAAGGTGAGAGCTTTTATTCATGAAAAGGGGCATCCTTGCTCTGCACATCCCGCCCCTGTGAGAAGAGAGAGAGAGAGAGAGAGAGAGAGAGAGAGAGAGAGAGAGAGAGAGAGAGAGAGAGAG
>OU015756.1:9775520-9799882 GCA_907169655.1 Acomys percivali
CACACACACACACACACACACACACACACACACACACACACACACACTCTTTATGATCTTATGATAGATAGTACCAGTTATATATAACATATGTAATTAATATAATATAATATAATATAATATAATAGTTACCTTATAATAGAGTATTCCTCATTTTTTCTCTGTATACCTCCTGGCATTACTGTCATTTGTCTCAATTGGCACACCATTGTGATAATTTCTTCAAACATATTTGTTTTAGATTGTTCTAAACATAAGAAAGTAAAATACTTTGTGTGCCCTAGCCACTGTTATTTTGTTGTGAAGAGACTTTATGACCAAGGAAACTCTTATAAAATAAAGTGTTTGCTGGTGGGAATGTAAATTAGTACAGCCACTCTGGAAATCTATCTGGTGCTATCTCAGAAAACTGAGAATAGGGCTTCCTCAAGACCCAGCTATTCCACTCCTTGGAATATACCCAGAAGATGCTCCAGCACACAACAAGAAAATTTGCTCAACCATGTTCATAGCAGCCTTATTCATAATAGCCAGAACATGGAAACAGCCTAAGTGTCCCTCAGTAGAAGAATGGATAAAGAAACTGTGGTACATATACACTATGGAATACTACTCAGCTATTAAAAACAAGGAATTCCCGAAATTTGTGGATAAATGGATTGAGCTAGAAATGATCATAATGAGTGAGTTCACCCAGAAGCAGAAAGATTCAAATGGTATATACTCACTTATATCTGCATACTAGCCCAAGGGGCATGTCCCATGAAAGCCTTCACTTACCAGGAAACTGGGGCAGAGGGGAGAACATCCTATTGGGACTCTAGATGAGAGAAGCATGGGAGAATAGCAAAGTAGAAGGATTCAGAGGGTCCTAGAAATCTACAAGTAGAACATTATGATAGGCAGATTTGGGCCCAGGGGTTCTGCTCAAACTATGGCACCAGCCAAGGACAATACAGGCTGTAAACTTCAAACCCCTACTCAGATCTAGCCAATGGACAGGACATTCTCCACACTTGAGTGGAGAGTGTGGTATGACTTTCACATGAACTCTGGTTCCTCATATTTGACCATGTCCCCTGGAAGGGGAGACCTGGTGGCACTCAGAGGAAGGATAGCAGGCTACCAAGAAGAGACTTGATACCCTATGAGCACATACAGGGGGAGGAAATCCCCCTCAGGAACAGTCATAGGGGAGGGGAATAAGGGGAAAATGGAAGGGGGAAGAATGGGAGGATACAAGGGATGGGATAATCATTGAGATGTAACAAGAATAAATTAATAAAAAATTTAAAAAAATAAGAAAGTGTTTGATTGAAGATGGCTTACAGTCCATTGTCATCATGGCAGAGGGGATGGTGGCATGCAGGTGTGTTACTGGAGGAGTAGCTGAGAGCTCCATCCTGATCTGCAATGAGACGGGGCACCAAACCCTCAGATCTCATGCTCAGTAATGTACTTCGTCCCACAGGAAATCTCCTGATCCTTATAATCTTTTCAAATGCTACCACTCTGTTAACTAGGCACTCAGCTATGTGAGTTAATGGGTTCAAGATTAGTTAGACCACCACACCGTGTCTTTATTTTCCACCCTCTGACAATTTTCCTTTTCTTCTACAGATTCAATTTCTGATATGTACTTTTGCCTCCTCTGAAGATTTTCTCTCCATAGTGTCAGAGCACATGTGAGCTATCAAAAAATTTCTCTTTTTGCTGTCTTAACTATTTAACTTTTACTTTGGAAGCATTATGCCTCTGGATACAAAAATCCAGGCTGTTTTTCTATGTCTCACTTTTTATATTTTATTTTATTAATTTATTCATATTACATCTCAATGGTTATCCCCTCCCTTGTGTCCTCCCATTCCTCCCTCCCTCCCATTTTCCCCTTACTCCTCTCCCCTATGACTGTGACTGAGGGGGACCTCCTCCCCCTGTATATGCTCAAAGGGTATCAAGTATCTTCTTGGTGGCCTGCTAACTTTCCTCTGAGTTCCACCAGGTCTAGGTCTCACTTGTAATTTAAAACTGAAAATATTTTTTTCCTCTTTCATCATGCTTCAGAGTTCCTTATTGAAGCCTCCTTTAACTATTGCCACTTTCCTGCAGAGAAGAATTAATTTATCTAGCCTTTTAATTTTTTAATTAATCCATTTATTTATTAAATTTACATCCCAATTGTAGCCCCCTGCCTCCTCTCCTCCCAGTCCCAACTTTCTTCCCTCTTCCTGCTTATCCTCCCTCAACGTCCCCTCAGAAAAGGGAAGATTCCCCACTACCAGCCCACCCTAACATATCAAGTCACATTGGGACTGAGAATTTCCTCTTCCATGGTGGCCTGAGAAGGCAATTTCCTGCCAAGTGGAAGTGATTAAAAAGCGAGCAACAGAATCTATGTCACTGAACAGCCCCTGCTCCCCTTATTAGGAGACCTATGTGACGACCAAGCTGCCCATCCATGCATAGTACTTTGTTTGTGCTTCAGTCTCCCAGAAGGCCCCCTGGGCCCTGGCTAGTTGGCTCTGTTGTCATGTGGAGAGCTCCTGTCTCTTCCATGTCCTTTCCCTTCACTCTTCCACAAGGCTCTCTAGGCTTCACTTAATGTTTGTGAGTTTCAGCATCTGTTTCGATCTGTTCCTGATTAGCTAAATTTTCACTTTTAGAGTCCTTTAAATTTTCGTCTCTATCTTTGCTTTTCTGAAGTTAAACCTGATATGGTTCGATATACACCAAAAGATGTTATCTCTTTGATAATCCTAGAGTTCTGTGGGCCTAGAACATTGATTTTTTCCCCCCTCTGAAGCCACACCACTGTGCAGACTCCATGTAACTGCCTAATTGGGGTCTAAATCTGAGTCAACTCTAGAACCCTTTAGCACAGAATGAGAGTTTATGTCATAGAGATGCTTACGATTTCCCTATGTTGGACTTCTCTAGTGGGATTCTGATGTCTGGGAAACAACCTTCCGTTCTCTGCATTGGGGTCCTATGGCACACAGTTTACAGTTCTCATTTTCTGGTTTCCAAAGCTCTTCTCTTTGTTATTTTGATTTTTCTTTGCAAAAAATAAATAAAAAGTGCTATGCAACCATTGTAAGATTGCTTAGGATTTTAATTTATGTTTTTTTTTCATATGGCTAAGGTGCTTTATTTATTTGTATTAGTATATAGATTATACAGATTATTTATCTTCTAAATTGCATTTACATTATTAGTAAAACTCATACTTTATAATTTAAAGACTTATTATTTTATTATAATTTTAAAAGGACATAAAATTAGACATATCAATGTTTTGATACATGTATGTACTGAACAATGGTCAAATCAGTAATAAACATATATTATCCAATATTTGTCATTTCTGTGGTAAATGTAATCAAACCTCTTTTTCTTAATGTTTCAATATTCATAGTACTTCAGCTGTGGTTCTCATATTACACAGACCCTGCAGATTACTTCCCTTATAAGATATATGTTGGTACCTGTTTATCACCTGTACACAATTTCTCCTGGCTAAGCTGAGTACCTGTAGTAACCATAACTCAATTCTTGACTTCTCAGAGATCAACATTTTTAGATTCTATATATGATGCCATGTGATATTTGCACTTTTGCATCTACCTTATTACACTGACTATTAGTATCTCCAGTTCTATTCATGTTATTAGATATGACATTATTTTAATCCTTTTGATGGCTGGGTAGCACTCCATTTTGTAAAAGCCATACTTTCTTTATCCTAGTGAACATGTGAGCATGTGCTTCACTCACATCTTTGCTCTCATGAGCCATGCATAGGTGCACAGACATGTCTTCAAAATATTGATTGCTGCTCTTTTCGATGTATGTATTACAGCAATTGCTGTGACCTGTGATAGTTAAACTTCCTTTGTGTAGATTCTGTTTTTGTTAGCCAATGTGTCACTCAGTTTCTGTTTCAGCGGCTTCATTGGAGGATTATGCCCTGTTTTACTTATGCATTTTTTGGTCACTCATGTGTTTCCATTTCAGAATGGATACCATGCTTGTTGCTTGCTTAAAATATGCTGTAGTAATAATATATATACAGAGTTAAAGTTTGGTCCCCACAGATGCAAGCTCTATGTCTCAGTGTCTTCCAACAAGTCTCTAAATTTATTTAACCCATAGCTTTAGCATTAAAATCTACAATATGCTTTTTCATTATTTTGTGTGATCATACTCATTATTAGCTAGATGTGTAGGTATAAATTATGTTTCATAAAAATGGTTTCAATTTTATAGCAATAACTGAAATGTCAGTAAATCAGTGTTTTTTTTTCATTTTGAAGAATTATTGATTGTGATTGTTGATAAAGTTGCTAGATTTGGGTGCTAGGAAGGAAATGTAATGCATTTAATTGTTAAGGGTTTATTTTCATGTGTTATCATCTATTGTTTTAGCATACTTTGGACATTTTAATTGGACATCTAGTGTTTGATTTCTTCTAATAGTAAGTAAACAAAATGATTTAAAAATATGTATTTTCAGTATACAGGACTAAAGGTCTCAACAATTTAGTAAATTCATAGTTATTTTATATTTAAAATTACTCTGCATATTTATGGCTTCTTTTGTAGATAAAATATCCTCAGGTTTTATTCTGTAGTGAATATATGCCAGTGTGAAGCTTTCTAAAAGTCACTCATTTGAATGAACAGTTGACCTTTAAACCATTAAATTGGATATAAATCACAACAATTTGCCTTTTTCTTCACATGGAGTGCATCTTGCTGCAGGGGATCAGGTCAGCGATGTGATGCCTTCCTGTTTTCCTTCCAATGGACACCATAGGATGGACTCTATGGTATAACTGACTTGAGGGGTTTTGTTTGTTTCTTCTTTCTTTCTTTCTTTCTTTCTTTCTTTCTTTCTTTCTCTCTCTCTCTCTCTCTCTCTCTCTTTCTTTCTTCTCTCTCTCTCTCTCTCTCTCTCTCTCTCTCTCTCTCTCTCTCTGTTTCATTTCTTCCTTCCTTCTTTCCACCTCTTTCTCCTCCTCCTCCTCCTAACTTTTTTTGCTGGGGATGTTTACTTCATACTTCAGAAACCCACAGAAACGGATTCCTTGCCCTGGTCACACTGTAAAATGCCTCTCACGTTTATGTAGAACAGAGAAGGACAGTCTCCATACTGCTATGTGTCTGAAGGTTTTTCAAAAGGCTGGCATGATGGTTGGCCAGCATGAGGGAGACCAGAAACTCTTAAAGGAAATAGACACATCAGAAGTCTAGTTCCTGCCAACTTGTGTTCTAGGTTCCCTGTGCAAAGACGCGGGTACATAAAAGAAAACAGCATTCTGTGACTAGATCATCTGGTGACAGCACTGGGTATTGGCCAGTGTTCCTATCTCTGTGTGTGGCTGGTTTTGCGGCTCCTGCTGACACTTCCAATTTGGTGGAACTGAAGATTTCTCTTAGTACTCACAAGGATCAAAAATCGTCAGAACTCTGGCCTGGAGACATAATGCTGGGAAGGGGGAAAGAAGAGCATGATGCCACAGGTGTTTTCTGTCTATTGGCTGACTCATTCATTTCCTTAAGGTAAAACAAATAGAGTGAAACGTCCAAACCTTTAAATATGTAAGTTCAGTGGTTTTAGCCCAGTGCATACACAGCTTAAGCTAGTTTCTGTGGTCTTAGAGCATCCGGGTGTTTCCATTGCAGCGCAACTTACCGTGGGCCAGTTGACTTCGTTCTTATCTTGTTCAGCATTTTGATAAGTTTTGTTCTCAAAAAGCTCAACATTTTTAATGCTAGTAGTCTATAGACCACTGGATGATTCACTATGAAACTTGGGCAACAATTTGTTATTAATGAGCAGTGTTTGCTAAGGTTCTAATCACATTTCATTGCTTATAATTCATATTTTCTTCTTTATATGACTATCTTTGTAGCCAGGATGGGAGAATTAGTTTGGGGGAAAAAATCATGCTATGTTTTTGTTTCTGTATTTCCCCCTAGAAACCACTGGAAGGAAATCTAGAAACATCATATGGTAAGGGAATAGTGTTTGTTGAAGTGGAGTCCAGTGTATGGGCAGTCTCCACAGGATCACCGGTGATGGTTATCTAGTCCAACATTCAGGATACCTTTGCCTACTGAGCTAGAAGCCCTAGGAATTGAGAGTAAACTTTTTTCCTTATTTATCAATCCTATTGACTCCAGTGCATGAAGCATGATTCAAACAAGCCATATAACTCCCTCTTTGGCTATTGCTATTTTTTTCTTCACACAAATATTACAAATATTTCTTGAACAAAAGTATCTCTTAACTAAGAACATTAACAAGAAAGTACTTGTACCTTGCGAGGTGCAAGACATATGGTAAAAATCCTCTTATCGCTACAGTTACTGTTATGAACACCCTTGTTTAAAATTCTCTAATATTTATCTATTGTTCTTATGAAAAGAAATAAAATACCTAAAATAATTTGGTTCATCATATACCTCCTCATGTCTATAACTGAGTCTTCCCTTACTCTCCGAGCAGACCTTATATAAGTTTTATTTTTACATTTGGATGAGCCACATGGTCTCCAAACTCTAAATGTTATAGATTCTGTTTTCTACTCCTGGAGCATCGCCTTTAAAGACAATAGTTCAATTGCCATTTACCCCAACCCTTCATCCCCCATCCAAGAAACCAACCTAGGTCAATCAAACATCCTTTTCTAGATCCTCACACTACCTGCATGTCTATCGTTTAAATTTTTAACTGTTTATGTTCTGTTTACAGAGTGTTGTGCATTATATACACTTGACTCTGAGCTCTTAGGAATAGATGTTCTGACAGGTTTTACAATCTGCTGAGAAGTAGGAGGTTATAAGACTCAAGTGATTTTTGATTTATTAGGTTTGCTTTATTTGTCCTAAATTAAGGAATCCAATGGACTGTTATACTTATTTTTAGTTAATTAAACTTTATAGCATGCCAAACAAATCTAATTTGCTGCAATTTTCTGTCCTCTCATAAGGTGAAGGAACACATCTTTGTGTTACTAATGGTCATTTAGAGACTCCAAAGCTATTTTAAGCATACAAGATGGAAGTTATTCTGAGACTGAAATTTGAGAAAGGCAACAATTGGAAACATCTCAGAAACACAATGATCTAAATGTAAAGTCACAAATATCTAAACAAAATTTATAATACACAAGCCTTCTACAACAATTGCACATGATACTTCAAATCACATACAAACACAGTAAGACATACACCTAGCAATAGTTATAATGATAGGAAGATGTAGAACATTTCAAATCCAGCAACATGGCTGCTTCAGCAAGGAATCACATCCAAAGTCCTAGTCCTGTGTGATCCAGCTGAACTACAGACAAGACTTGGTACACAATTTTAATCCCTCCAGCTAGAATATACATCCTTAATCCTGCTGGCTGAAATATAGACAAACCTTTAATCTCAGACAGTGGCTTCTAATTAAGGGATGGACAAAGTGAAGAAGAGTCAGGACTCAGGATCTATCCAACTCTCATGAGTAAGGGAATATATTTTAAAGGAAGTGTAGAGAGAGATCAAGAATTTCTAAAGACAGTGCAGTAGAGTTTGGGAGTAGAGTACAGTTCCATAGTTCAGTTGACTTCATGAAGCTCAGTTCCTAGGGGTTAGAGGTACTTCTCCAAGCAGAACAATTCAGCGAGAAGCCAGTCAGAAATGGCTCTCTGAGCTGGAGTTGACCTAACCAGGCAGAGTTAAGAAAGAACTAGAAAAGGTGACCCTATTTGGCAGTAAGTCTCAAGGCTGAAAACATTGTAAGCTTAGCTGAACAGGCAGAGGCTGGAATCTGAAGCCTTCGAAGTTCTAGCTTGCAAAAGTTAGATTGTATGGAGGCTACAAGCTTCCACACCTAGGGCTAGGGATATAGGGAATGCTTTGGCTTCAGCCAAGCTGTGTGTTAGTAAAGCTTGGGTATGGCTTTCATCTCATCCACTCAACAGAGGAATTAACACCAACATTTACAAGAGGAGTTTCAAAGTTTCCTTTTTAAGCAAAATGGCTCAAAGATAATTTACAAACCCGTCAAAAAGCACAAAGCTGAAACATTTTTTATAATGAGATCCTTAATTAAATAGGCAAAATAATTCTTTTTAAAACTTTTTATTTTTAATTTAGGTATTCACTTTACACCCTGATCTAGACCCCTCCCTCCTCTCCTCCCAGTCCCTTCCTCCCACCACCATCCCAGTATACCCCTTGCCTTGTCCTCAGAAAAAGGGAACACCTGTGTGCGCCTCCATGTGCCCAAACCAACTCACCCCAACATATCAAGTTGCATCAGGGCTGAGCCCCGGTAAAGCAGCCTGATTAGGACAAAGCAGACAACAGATTCCATATCATAGATAGCGCCTGCTCAATTTACTAGGGGTCCCACATAAAGATCATATTGCCCATTGGTTACATATGTGTAGGTAGCACCTGCTCAATTTACTAGGGGTCCCACATAAAGATCATATTGCCCATTGGTTACATATGTGTAGGGACCTAGGTACAGCCCATGCATGTTCTTTGGTTGGTGCTTCCATCTCTGTAAGCTCCCATAGGTCTAAGATAGTTGACTGTGTTGGTCTTCTTGCAGAGTTCTTGTCCCCTCTGGGTCCTTTTATCCTTTCCTCTCACTCTTCCTCAGGACTCCCTGAGCTCTTCCTAACACTTGGCTTTGAGTCTCAGCATCTGATTTGATCAGCTGCTGGGTGAGGCCTCTCAGAGAATGGTTAAGTCAGGTTCCTGTCTGTAAATATGGCAGAGTATTGTCAATGGTGTCAGGGGTTGGTTCTCTCCCATGGCTTGGGTCCCAGGTTGGGCCAGGCATTAGTTGGCCATTCCTTCAGTCTCTACTCTTATCTCTGCACGTTTTATAGGCAGGGGCAAAGTTTTGGCTTGAAGTTTTGGTAGGTGGATTGGTGCTCTGCTCCCAACACTGTCGCCTTCCCCACATCTGACTAGAAGGTGGCCTCCTCAGCCTCATGTCCCTGATGCTAGGAGGCTCAGCTAGAGACATCCCCATATCCTTCCTGTAGCTTACCTTTTCACAGGTCTCCAGCCTGTCTCAGTGATGTCCCTTTTCTCTCCAGGCCCTCAAAGCTTCCCCCACCTCCTGTACTCTTCCACATCTGATCCTCTCTCTTTTTTTACTTCTCCACACTCTGTCCTATTCAGTTGCCTTTCCACCTCCTCTTCCACTGTCTCTTCTATTTCCTGTCTGAGTGAGAATCAAAGAGGAAACTGGAAACAACCTAGATGGCCCTCAACCAAAGAAGGGAAAAAGAAAATGTGGTACATTTACACAATGGAATACTATTTGGCTATTAATATTATGAAAATACCAGGCAAATAGATGGAACTAGAAAGGATAATCCGGAGTGAGGTAACCCAGACGCAGAAAGACACACATGGTATGTACTCAACTTATAAGTGGATATTGGTCATATATTACAGAATAACCATACTAAAAGTCATGGACACAAAGAAGCTAAGTAGGCAAAGTAATTCTAGTGTTTAATAGAGGAGACACATGGAAGAGGTAACATTAGAAGCTCTACTGTCCAGATAGTCCCAAAGCCCTCGTGTCCCTCCAATCCAGTTCCAGGTTTAGGTGAGATAGTGATCTCTTCCGTGGATGGGCAGCAGAGGACTGGAATACTTTTCTGTTACCATGTCTCAGGGAGTACTATCCAGGCATGTCTGTCTTGAGAGGAGCTGTTTGTTTAAGATTGAGTTATGCTAGGGAGCCCATGGGGTTCAGAACAGGGAATTCAGGGAGCAGAACACAATTCTGGGAAACTAATTTTAACCTCCCACAGCCTTTGAGGCATTCTGAAGTGGAGGGAGGGGGGTTCAGATCAAAAGGGCAGAAAGCTGAGAAGCTACAAGGTAAAGTCACTAATAAGCTCTGCTTCAGTATCTAGAGGGGACCTCAATAGGTCACAATAACATCGGTGTTGAGCAGCTATGCATCTGAGGTCAGTGGCTTGGCCAACCTCTCAAGCCGCCTCCTTGAGTATCTGCACATTCTACCTACACAGCTATCTTCTTGTTCCCTGCTGTAGAGGCAGAAAACTCTGAAGGCCCATCAAAACCCTTGACACACACAGCAACACTGCCCCAAGAAGGCATTCCCGACTTTAAGGGTTTGGAAAGATCAAAGACAGACCCTGCACGTATATTCCCTTTTCTTGGCTGCCTTCCTCTCCCCTCCTACACTTGGCAGACAACCTGCAATCCCAGTGCTGTTCACCTTGAGAAGTGGTGTATGTCGTTTTCCTGCAAATTGAAGCATTCCCTCCGAGAGGGGTAAGGAAGCTCATGAGATTCAGGAGATTTATTTATATATATTAAAAAAAATGTCGCACACAAATCTGGTAAAGAAGAAACTTAGAACTGATTCTGAGAGGTCCCTCCCCTGTTTTATAGATGTAGTGACAACTCCTAGGAGAGGAGATTCCTGCTAGACAAGCTCCAACAGATTTCTCAAGTGTGTACATCTGCCTGCAGCTTGTGCGGAGATCTCCAGAGATGCTATTTTCCTTAATGTTCACCCATGCTGGAGTGAGCTTTTCCGTGATGTAGCTGACTTAATTTTATTTGTTGACTCATTCATTTACTGTGTATTTGTTATCTTTGCTTCTGTAAATAAGACATCATCTGAACTCTTGTAGGTAAGTATGATAAAACTCATTAACCAAGTTGGAGTTTAGCACAGTTTTGTTACTTTGGTGTGATGTGGGTCTCTTTTGCTTTTCTGGAGTGAGTGGATGCAAGCACATGTTTGTGTGCATATGCATGCATGTGTGGGCACAATTACCTTCCCAGGAAAAGTCGCTGTAACATGACAGGAACAGCTAGCCGTGTAACAGACTACTGGGAATCTTAGGAAGTGTGGAGAACCCACTCGTCTCAGATTGGAAAGTAAGTGTGTCTATCAGCCTCTTGTACACAAAACGGGATTATAATACTACAATGAAGGGAGGTCTGGCAGACAGAACATTTGTATAAAGCCAATTTAGCACTGGAATACACCGTAGGAAAGATGCGTCCTTAAGTTCAGTTAACCCACTCTCTGCACAGAACTTGAGCGCTTTAGTTTCCAAGTTGCCGAGGACAACGAAGAAGCTGGCTCAACACTTCTTGCTTTTTTTTTTTTTAATTTCTATGCTATTACTGGTGTTTTATAATATTACATGAAAAAAATTCCTTAGGTATTTTCTTCTTTCCTTTCACAAATTGTTTTACTTTTGTTAATACAGTCACCATGATATTGTTTTTAACATTTTCCATTTTCCTTTTTCTTCTTTTTCTTTTTTGATTCATACAAAAGCAGAAGCAGAGCCTGTAAGATTCTCTCGAGCCTTATTTTTCATTCCCTTGTGGTCATTGGTGTTGCATTACTGAGATGTAATTGACTTTTAAATATTTATTTATTTATTTATTTACTTATTTATTTAGTGTGTTTGTACATATGTGTTCATGCGTGCCCTGTGTATAGTGGCTTTGGAAAAACATATTTGGAAGTCAGTTCTCAGTCTCTCTTGTACTTTCTGTCACAGAACTATAAAGGTGAGGCTCCAGCTCATTCTCCTGTCCCTATATCTCATGTTGCCTAGGAGTATTGAGATTACCAATATGAGCTACCTCCTTTTTCATCAACTTAAGGTGCTTTTATGAATCTTGTACAGTTTGATGTTGTTGGCAGCATCTACAAAAGATCATAACTCCTTAGCTACTAAATTAAAAGACAACGAGGCAGATAAAATGTCAGAGGAATAGCTCAATATATAATTGGAAAAAATGATCAACGAACTAAAAAGAATACAGAAAGGCAGACAAATTCATTCTAGATCTTGGAGAGAAAAGTCATAAAAATGGATGAGAAAAGTTGCCGACATAGAAGAAACTTCCAGAAACAATGAGAATAAAAAATAGAAATGTTTGAAAATAAATTGCTCAATGAGACAAATAAAAGACACAGCAGAAAACACCCCTAATAAACTTGACCAACAAGAAGAAACTATATCAGGGATGCAAGAAAATATAAAGAAATCATACATTCAAATGCCAATAAAGAAAAAAGTTATCATGAACTTGACATCCAATATTTAGAATATGATCAGTAAACAAAAACTATTAATACACAGGAAAGAAGGAACTCAGATAAAAGCTTAAAGGCATAGAGAATATATCTATTAAATAATAGCGGAACATTTTCCAGCATAAAGAATAAAATAAGTGTACATAAATCATGAGACACTTGCAACCCTCACATAGACATGACTGGAGAAGAAAGTCACCATGATATGTCAAAGTTAGCATGCCAAAACCTTGAAATTTATTTTTGTTTAATCTCTCTTTTGAAATTATTGCTGTTGTTGTGGAAAGGTATATACCACACCACACATGTGAGGTTTAGAACAACTCTGTGCGCTTGGTTATCTCAGATGTAGAACACAGATTTAAATATGTGTCTCCATAGATACAGATGTATGTGTTTATGCTCATATATATGCATGTATATATATATACATATATATATATATATATACACACACACTCATGTATGTATATGGAATGTATAAAGGCATGGAAATTAAAAGGGAAACACTAAAGGTAGGAAAGAGACCTAAGGAGCTAAGAGGAGAATAAAAGGAGGCAGGAGGAAGTAATAGAATATGTTTGACCTGAAAGCAGAAGAAAGGACTGTTCATTGTAAGGAATGCACCCAGCCAACGAGGAGTAAGACCAATGTACAATGACTTGCATGTATAAAAATGGTTCAAGGAAACATTTCTTTCTATACTAACTACAAAAATATTCTAAAAGGAAATACAGAAATATCATTTGTTAATAAAAATCATAAACCCCTGTGCTCAGAAATCAAGTTTTAAATATCTCTTTAAAGTTTGCTTAAAATAAACCTTCATCCACACTTATAAGGAATACCAAGGCCCTTACCTGAACTTCCTAAATTTTAATTATTTTCCCAATGAAGAACAAATTGGAGGTGGCAGCATCTTAAACTTGAACTTGATCTCCAGTAGACTGTGAGATAACTCATTTAATTTTGCTAAATGATCTTAAAATCATCCAAATGAAAGATATATATATATATATATACATATATATATATATATATATATGTATATATATATATTCTGATGGTAACTGTACCTAAAATATTCAATTGAAGAAATTAAATAAACAAATTATATGTATGTGAGTCAAAATCATAAAATCATAGCATGAATTTTAAAGAGTATGTTTTCAGTATGTAAGAAACCAAGATTTGAAAGACTGCAGATCTGCAGTCATCAATGAATTTGTGTGTGTGTGTGTGTGTGTGTGTGTGTGTGTGTGTGTGTGTGTAAAAACATATCCGAGAATCTGGCCAAAATTATCATCAACTTGTTTTAAACACATCTTAGTACCACTTAAACACAGTGGCACTATTGAAAATTTTCTTTGTCAGAAAACAAAACAAAGCAAAACAAAAAAACAAAAAAGAAAGATTTTTAAAAGGTGACATGATGTAAAATTTGTTCAAAGGACACTGGTGGTAGGACATGACATTTTGAAATTATCATCCTCAGATGCAACCAGAAGCCAATTTAACTGACCTCTGTTTGGATTTTGCCTTTTGAACCTTTCATATTGTCACCTGAGGGTCAGCAAAGGACAGCTAGGAGGCCCCATGCAAGCCTTACAGGTCTGTGTAAAAAATTACCCTAAGCAAAGCTTGTAGTTATTATTTGCATATTGTCTAGAATTATGTTATGCCACAGAACATTGTTGATCGGTTGCTGTTAAACCAACCTAGATCTTAAATATCTATCTGCCTTTTGCATAAATATGTCATCTCTTGTTTAAAAATATCTTAGCTTCATAGACAATCAGCAATCAGAGAGGATGTGCTGTGGAAAATGAATGCCTTAGAGAAAACAGACAAATCTGACTAGGTGATCAAGACATCTGAGGTTCTCTTTTCTCAGGATAAACTAGAAAACCTAATAATATGGGCTTTGTCTATCAGTGAGGTGCAGATTGAGCATAACACCACCACCACCACCACCACAACCACCACCCTACCACCACCACCACCACCACCACCACCCCACCACCACCACCACCCCCGCCAGACCCAAAGGCAGTGTGACCTCTAGCAGGAGGAGAACAAAGGCCTTTCAGATGTGCACATATGACAACATTGCTGTCCATGTCAATCAATGTTAGTAAGAAAATTAACATGTCCCAATGAAGGACACTGCTTGCTCTCACAATCTTAAAATCATCCTGGTGTTAGGCCTATTACCTTGGTCCAGAAACAAAGATTTTTTAAAACAGCTACGACATTTGCTTACAGTGTTTTGAGTACTATGATAAGTCATAAATGGCTTTCAGGGGCGATTTTTTAAAATTCATTCCTATTTATTCTGTAAACCAAGAGTCTAATAGAAAAACAATATTTCCATTTTTAAGTAGACATTTCTCTTAGTTATTGCCATGAAATCGCTGACCTCTATCTTAACTTGTGACACAGTGTTTGAGGTTAATTTGTTTTGGGTACTAATTTTTGTTGTTGTTACAGCTTGTCTATTCTGAGCGTCCCAATACATTTGCTTGCCTGTTGAGGTTTTGGTGCTTAATTCGGTTTCACATAAAGTCTTGGCTTGTAGCTTACATTGTCCCCAAACTTGAGGTGATTCCTCCTGCCTCGCCTTCCTGTGTGCTGAGATTGCAGATGTACATACTCACATCTGGCTCCTAAGTATAGTGTCCTTTTAATAGGCTCAACATAAGAGCATGCATTGTATTAATACACATGCTTTCAAGCTAGTGTGGAAAGGTACAGTGGTTCAATTTACTCAGGGCCTATATTCCATGAAATGCTTATTCTCCTGCTGACCCCTGGCAGTTGTTAATCATGAGATCACTAACTCTCCATGGCCATGTCAAGAGCTGCCTTCCTTTCCCTTGTATACTTTATTACAGTTTTATTCTTCTACCTTCTGTTTTGAATTATAGAAGGTCTCTTAATCATGCAATTAGTCTATCACATCCACATGAGCATTTTTTAAAGTAATGTAATCTGTTTTCCCATCTGGTTGATCATATAAACAGTAACCTAGATATCACTGTGAATGTATTTTACAGTAGTCAGAAAAAATTCCAGATCAACTAACCTCAAGATAACACCTGCAAGATGTGGTTCTTCGCTCTACTCCGTCCCTTGGGTATAGGATGTTGAGCTGGGAAGTATGAAGCAGAGTCTGAACAGGTGGGGTCTGCAGGATTCAGGTCCAGCTGGGAGAAGATCTTCAAGGATGCAGCTCTTCCAGCTCAGAGCTCTACCAGTGAAATGCAACTCTTAGATGATATTTTGTGAAAAAGTTTCTGCCAGCTTATTTGAGGTAGACATAGACTATATAAACGTTGGGGAGTGAGAAGGTATTTCCAGGGTGGATTAATTAACCTCATTGGTTGGTGCTTATGGCATTGGGGTACCTACTTTACATGGAGAGGAATTCCAGGTGCTAGGTTACTTGGCTACTAGAGAATTGTAGTGTTGGAAGTCACCAGGTTACATGCTTAGGAGTGTAAGGGCGTGGATGTAGGGAGGGATCCAGTTGCAAGGCTGAGATTGTCAGGGTTTGGACATGTCTCTGACGTCACTCTAGCTCTATGCCTGTTTGCACAGGTCACCCAGGCTACGTGCCCCACAAGGACAGACCGAACAGAACAGATGGGTTTTCCAAGACTGGAGGACAGAAAACTAGGAGGTCAGAAGTTCACGGAGCACTGGGAGAATCTTGTTGCCAGTGTTGCTTTAGAGATAGAATGGGTCATGTATAAAAGGGAGTATCCCCAAGGAGTGGCCCGTTATTTAATTGACAGCCAATTAAGAATCAAGGTCTGTTTAATTATACACACTAACTCTAAGTACATAAGAATAAATTTATTTGAATTTAAAATAAGCTCAAGCAAAAGCCAGGTGTTGGTGGCACATATCTTAAATCCCAGCATTCCAGATACAGAGGCTGAATTTGAGACTAGCCTCCTCTATAGAGTGAGTTCCAAGGCAGCCAGGGCTACACAGAGAAACCCTGTCTTAAATTAAACTCCACATCCCCTGAAAAAAAAAGTTCAAGGGTTAAATCTTTGGTGACTTTATCTAAAATTCTTCCACAATCTCTTCTAAATTTGTCTTAAACACTTGGAGTCAATCATGAACCTACGTATGTATCAATCTTTTTGAAAAAGATGAATTGATTATCAGACAATGAATACTTAATTTGCTGCATGTTTTAGTGCACTTTATGTGGCACAAATTAATTTGCAATAGAGGCAGGGAACCTCTCTCTAAGGTAATTAGTCATGGTCAAGTGTTAATTATCATTTTAAATAGAAAAACAAGAGACTTATAGAGATATCTACTTTGCTATTCTTGAGTGATCATTGATTTTTATCTTCTACTAAATCTTTCTAATAAAAAAAAACTAATTCTATCATATGGATCTTAACACCAAGAACTATAAAATAATGATAGTTTTTAAAGCCACCACTTCAGGCTTTGATCTTTTTAAATCTACTTTATTTGGGGTTCTTTAATGCCTCCGCCTCCCTTCCAACCCACTTACCCTATATAGGAGAGGAAGAAGGTTAACAGGGACAGGAGAGGTAGAACATTTTAGACTAGTCCTTTGGGGCAAATCCACTCTTCCTTTCCAGTATTCCAGCAGACCCATTAAACAGCAAACCAGAAATTCCGCAACTGTGACTACAACAGCAGCAGCTGGACCTTGGAGCAATGGCCAGAACCTTGAAACATTATCTGGAGCATTTTTCTCTAGAAATGTCTCATAGCGGAGCAATGAACAGCCAAGCGATGCAAAGCAATGAGAAAGCTATTGATCTCTGGTTTGGGGGCATTTATACACTTCCATAGTCCATGCAACATGTGGCAAAGACCATGTCCCCACACAAGGCAGTTCCTCTTCTAGAGGATAAACATCATGTGCCCTCTCATGAGGCAGTTTGCAGCAGAGGAACATCATAAGCCCTCACACAAGGCAGTTTCACATCCCACACTTGGGATTTAAAAAAAAAAAAATTGTTCAACGTCCAGTACATACCACACATGCTTTCTGAACATCAAAGGGTGTTTTTATTTATTTTATAGTTGAAAGAATGTGGGCTTCAGAGACAGGAAGTCATTCTAAGTCAGAAAAAAAAAATGAATTTGTTACTTAACAACTCTAGTGTTACTACAGCTCTGAATTTGATTTTGCTACATTATTAGCCAGAGATGTGCGTGTAGATTAAATGTGTCCATGATTGGTTGCAATGTTTAGTAATGAGCAACAATTTTATACCAGAAATCATTAGGATGACTGACTGAGTTATAGGGCTGAAAAAAATCAAATTTGCAAAGCAAATGAAAGAGAATTAATTTTAATTTATACAACCAAACAAAACATAAACAATTAAGAAAGAAATTAAGGTGTTTGAGTGACCAATATTGGTGTCATTATTCCTTTTCTTTTTCAGTCTCTCAGTGTCAGTATGCATTTACTGAGACTATATCGCACATCTGGTATTGAACCCTAAACAAAGCGTGAAGGTTTGTTTTTGTTTTTGTTTTTGTTTTTTTGATTTGGTGTTGTGTCTCTACCTATTCTGGATGGTATTTGGCAGAGGATTCGAAGTGAGGCAGATGAGGAGTAGAGGCTGGAACAGGAGTAGCTGTTAGCCCTCTGTAGGCAGGGCAGACTAAAGCAAGAAAGAGTAAAAGCCTAGAAATAGTCCAGCCTGAAAGAAACAAGTGAAAGTAACAAAAACACACGAAGACCGCAGCTTTGTTTGCTTGCTTGAGGAACCGATAGACACACATCACTGTTGGATAATAGAGTTCCTTGTGGGGAAACTGAGGGTATGACAAGAGAGATGGAAAAGGATCAGGCCTGTGGTTGAAAAGTGGCCTATTGGCCACATGGAAAACATTGAAATTTATGTGGTGTAACAGAAAGGGAGCTCCAGGTAGTGTTTTTTTTAATTAATTTATTTATTTTTTTTGTTTTTCTGGGTTTTTTTTTTTGGTTGTTTTTTATGTTTTCATTCCCTCATTCAACAATGTTCACTGAAGTCTTGCTTTGCGTCCTGTGTGCCAAGACCCTGCCTTGTGGGTGAGAAGCCATGGACCTTAATGAATTCATCACTTTCAGAGCCCTTCTCCTCACGGAGCTTATTACCAGGATTGATGGCTTTGAAAGGTCATTCTGGTGTAACATAAATAAAAATCTGTAGCAAAGAACGGCTGGACAGAGGGGCTAAAGTAGGAAGCGAACAGGAGTGATTGCCTGAGCTAAGGACTCGCCATCTAACAGGGTTGTCATTGTTGATAAAGAGGAGAGATACGCTGGGTGTTGGAGGCATTTTGACCCAACTTCTCTCTGCAAAGCTCCAACAAGGTCTCTCCCTACCTTCCCGCCGCTCTATCTCCGATGCTTTCTTAACTTCAGCTATGAATCGTCACATTCCCTGTACCATTTTGTCGAGAAGCTTATTTCTGTTAGCTAGCACCTCCTCTTAGCCCTGACTGGCCTAAGATTAACAAGCCAGGTATGCCCTTGACCTCCTGATCCTCTTGCCTTGAACTCCTGAGTGATGGGAATACAGGTGAGCACCATCAAGCTCGGTTCTATGTGGTGCCTGGGGTGCTGGGACTCAGCTTCTAAGAGCACTAGCTGCTTCTGCAGGGTTTATGCACCCAGCGATAACTTACACCCGCCATCAATGTCAGACACAGGGGATCCATCACATTTGTACCAGGCATGTACCAGTACATACAGACATGCAAGAAAATACTAATATCCATGAATTGAAAACAAAACAAGTGTGATTTTTTAAGAATAGAAAGCTACCTACCCACTGAGGCACAACAACCCTAGCCTGATATCAAGCATTCTTGATTCTTAGTAATACCCATATCTACTTAGTTAGTAATCGTGACTGCGAATTCAGGCCATTTTCTTCATATTTTAAGTTTACTTAAACATTTTCCTCCATGTAACAAATCTATTGCCTTTTAGGACATTTTCTACAGGGCAACAATCACCTAAATAGTAAGCTCTTTGGCAATGAGTGGTTTTTCATTCCCTGTGTCCCAGTATTTGCCAGTCTACTAACAATGATCTCCTGGTCTCTGTTCTAAATGAAAAGCCTAAGTATTTTAGCATTTGTTTTCATATCAGGAGATTTGGTTTTGTTTAAGTGTTGTATGTAAATATTCTTTCTCCTCCTTAGTATCTTAAGAATAAATGTTTAAGTAATTGCTCAAATTATCTTCTCTTTGAAAGAAAAATGTAAACAAATTTGCTCGTTATTTAACTTGCTCATGTTTTAAAACTTCATGAGTAAAATTGATTTTATTTGTAAAGATCTTGCTACCTAGTCCTTGAGAAACTATTTGCAAATTCTTAGAACACAAAGCCTGCCTATGGAAAGAAAAGAAATTCCCCAGAATGAGGAAAAAGTTGCCTCTCCACCCACAATCACTCTCCCACCTGGAATCTTTTCCTTCCAATGCTCTCTCATGTCTCCTGCTTCTCATGGAGGTTTGGACTCTGCCAAGGGAGATGGCGACATCACTGATGAGCAGGACACAATGTGTTGTGAGCTCAGAACATTTGCTTGTCCTCACCTTACTGAAGCAGAAATGCACCGTGTTATCACGTGTTTCTGGAAGTCAATAATGTGCTGGTTATCCTACCCTGGCCAGGAACATAAGCATGACAAGAGTGTGGATTTCCCTCAGAGAAACTGAGGACGGCAAGTTCAGAAATAACTGTTGCCCTGCATCTGTCCTGTGGACAGGATATTCCCCCTGATTCAACTACTGTTTCATTCCATACCGTAACCAGGTGTGGTGGAACCTGTTTCTTAGACTCACATTTCTAGACTACTTCTCTGGACCCTCACACTGGTCATCTGTAAAATCATCCTCTTTTTCTTCCTCAGAGCTTAACTTATAAAATTTGCTGCTGAAATGTACCTTGAAGGAAAGTAGATCACTCTCCCCTGGGCTGCCCTTCACTGCGGTCTTGATGAGTTTGTCCATTTAATACAGTTCTTGGGCAAAGGATGTAGCTTCCCCCAAACTTTGTGAATCTCCATCAGCTCCTGAATTTATCATCTTCTAGTTTTGTCCAGGGTGAGGCACCTGAGACTCTACTAACATACTGGAGGTCAGGATGTTCTTTGTAGGGAGGATTTTCACCTTGAACTGTTCTCTTCATTTTTTTGTTCTTTATGGACATCACCAGTCTTAGAAGGGTTTTCAGAAATATCAGGGTGCTCACTGCATGAATACCAGGGACACATGGCCCCTGTTTTGCAAGTTTTTTTCTCTGTTTTTAAAGATTTATTACTCATCAACATATATGCTATTGAAGTTACAATTTTGGCTGTCATATAAGTAAATATATTAAAAATGTATTGACATAAAAATAGCATGTTGTTTTGTAAACAATCTATCCTTTTACTAGATTGGAAATGTTTTACATTATTTTTTAATTACTTTACAATTGCTTTTATTTTAAATTAGTAACAGGTTTTATAATATAGAATTTTTGAGACATATTTCATCTGGGTCGATTTTATGTGCCCATTTCACCCTCATGCCCTGAAACCCTTTCCTGCTCTACCATTCCCTTGCCAGTATTCCCAGGTCTACTTTGTTTTCTTGTCTCCTGCCCCTCTCTTTTAGCCTCCCCCACCCTAACAGCCTCATGATTTTTTACCAACTGGATACCAACATTTAACAGGATTTACACATGAGAGAGCAAATATGGCATTCCTCTTCCTGGGTCTACGTTTCTTTGCTTAATACAATGGTATAAGTATTTTTATACAATGGTATTATAATTTGTTAATATATGTTAATATAATGAATGTTCCATTCATTTTTAAACAAGTTTCATAATTTTGCATTTCTTTATGGATGAACGGATAAGTAAAATTTTAATGTGTTATGATATATGTTTATATATATATATAATTTTAAATATGTTTATATATCATATATCATACATTTTATTTTTATTGTTTGTTCATCTGTTGATGGGTGTTGCTTCCATTCCCTTGTGCTATGACTGGTGCAGCTATAAGCATTGCTATTCAATTATGTCTATACTAGAGTGTAGAGTCTTTGTATGCCTGAGAGTGATGTATTTTCAGCATACGATTTAAACAAAAATAGAAGCCTCTTATCAATCCTCAAATTTTACAATTTTCTCCAAGAAGTGATAGAAATAGGAAAGTTTGTAAGCTTACATTTTGGAATCTCACAGGATCGTATCATACTCTTAAGCTCTTGCTCATTTTTAACCTCTTTTCTGGCCTTATAACAGCTTGCTCATAAGTCTTGCTCATAGAAGCTTGCTCATGCTGGATAGAAGTCTTGACCATGTTTGTGTCTAAATTTTCTTCTGCAAAGTTCATTTGCTTTAGTTTGGCTGTTTAGTCTTTCTCAAGTATTTGGCTGTCAAACTTCAGTTGTACTGTCCTGTAAATTCTGGAGGATCAGTTTGACAGCCTTGCAGACAGCCATATAGAATTATTTCTTCAAATTGTCACAGTCTGTTAATTGTCTTGAAATTGTGTGAAAACTTGAAATACAGGATAGAGATGTTTAATTCATCCTCTATCTCCCAGGGCTACTCTCATTCCTCATTTAATAAATATTTTCTTTAGATAAATTGTTGACTTGAGTTGATGGGTCTAGTTTTTCTTTTCTGTGATTTTAGCAGTTTATATGATGCCATAGATGGGAAATTTTGAATGAATATACTTAAAGCATCCATTATGCCATTTTCAAATTTTGCTTCATAAATTAATTTTTATTTCATTATCTATGATATAAGAATAATAAAATATCTACTTGAAAGGGCTTTGCTATTTTTTTGGCATTTTCATTTAATAACATAATTCAGCATTTATGAATTCTCTTAGCTTTAGTAGGCCAACAATTAACTACTAATAGGGACCTTGAGTGAAAGTACCTTAAATTACTAATTAAAATGCATTTAAACAGTTTAAATTATTCTCATTTTGTAAGATTCCAAAAATGCTGGCCTTAGTCATTCTAACTTTCAGATTACCTTTATCGCTCTGAGAGAAATAATTCAAAGCTTTACACCAGAAAATGCATGAATGCATTGTAGATACTGAAAAATGAGGAAGAAATAAAGATTTTCTTCCTGAAGGCTTCTTTATCCGTTCTTCTGGTATTATTTCTATGATAAATTCTCTTCTATAGAAATTCCTATATAATTCAGCCAGGTTTTCATTATAATTTTCAAGGAGATAACTCATGAATAAAACCTATAATTTATGCTCATAACTACACGTCAAAGTCAAATATTTTCCACTACTTAGAAGACCTTTAAGTGTTAATTGCCCTTTTTGAAATGTATTATTTTAACACTCAAAAAATCATTTCTGCTTTTAATATCATAATATCAGGTCTGTGACTATTCTTCACACAAGTTAAGTTTAGTCTTTTGCCTATTGAATCTAAGGTATTCTTGTGACCCTGTAGAAGCAGACTACAAAACTGACTAATAAACAAGTTAAGAGGTTAATTTCACCCTTCTGTCTGATTATTGACACAAAGAAACTAGGTTTAATTAATTCATGTAGCTCAGTTTCCTGCTGCTGAGTTTTGAGCATAAAGGGCGCTGTAACATTAATGAATTTTATGTAATGCAGACTGTAGCTGCTCTGAATGGTAAAACCACGTGTTCTGGTGGGCTCCACGACTATTTATCCATGAATACGTTTCCTCTGTCTCCTGATGAGAACACCTCAGTGAAGTCCATCCTACAGATACTAGTTTGTGATGGGTACAGACGTGAATGTGAACGTATGACATCAGTGAAAACATTGGATGATGAGGCACATATTCCGTGAAGGTTTCTCACATCACATTTCAACCTTAACACATATTTTCATATTTTGTGGGAAAAGTGAACATGAATCAATAGATATTACATATCAAATTTGATGTTAACATGGATAGCTCCCATTCTGGAGACGTGCTTTTGCCACATTCATGCCAGGATGTGAAAACCTCAGTGTTTACTCACAGTGTTGGAGAGTATTTGCCAGTATACAAAAAGACCACAGTTGGTTGCCCTGATGTCCATTTCTTTGAAAATAAATGTGATATATAATATTTTGATCACTATATTAGTCCTCAGATTATTATCTACATATCCCAACAATCTTGAGGGTATCTAATCTAATAAGGAGTAGTGTATTTGTGTCTTTATTTTGAAAATGAGAATAACCAGAACAAAAAACTATTAAATTCTCATTTAGAAATATTACTCACCCCTCTACTGTCCTTGCTTACTCTTCTAGCAACTCAGACATTTACTTTGTGTTTTTTAAAAAATCTGTGCTGTTTTGTTTTCCTTTGGTAAATACTCACAAACTGGCTCAGCTTCTGAAACAAGTATCAGGGTGAAGCATTTATTATTGAACTGATGGCAGGAGATCTTCATGTCATTTGCATGATTAGAGTTCCTATGGTTAGAGTATAAAACATTCCTAGTAAGCTCATGTGCTTAGGGCTTGGTCCCAAACTGGTAATAATATTTTAGGATGTTGGGGGTATTAGAAGGTAGGACCTCATTGGAAGGTCACCTGGGACATATCCTTGAAGGTGTCTTATCTCTGACTCTGTGTCTTTCCTCTGTGCTTTCTGTGCACCATGAGGGGAAATGGTTGATCCCACAGTATGATGTTTCTTCTTGCCTTAGAGCCACAGCTGTGGACCCGGGCCCGCCGTGGATCAAGATCTCTGAAACTGAGCCATAATGTATCTTGCCGTGTTTACATCTCTCAGATTTTGCCAGAGTGACAAGGGGTGATCTGTAATAGCATGTAAGGAACAGATGTATCAAGTTATTTAAATGTGTTGGTATCTTCAGTAACACCTATCTCTTTTTTCTGCAGTTCTTTGTTGGGTTAAATTGTATAAAGTGTAAAGATGCACTCAAGGAAAGCAGTATGGTATTTGAATGCTGGAATTATTCTAAATGGTTAGGAGAGGCAAACGCATTCATTGTAGTATTAGAAATAATGAAATAATGATTTTAAAATGATATAAGCATTTGCATTTTAATAGTTATGTGAAAGTCATGGCAAAGTCATATTTTCCTGCTTATCTTTTACAGCCTTCCTTCTCTGACATATTTACTGTAGGATTCTCAATTGATTATGGCTCTCCAAATGTGTGTGTGTGTGTGTGTGTGTGTGTGTGTGTGTGTGTG
>OU015756.1:9799892-9819406 GCA_907169655.1 Acomys percivali
ATCTACCACTCTACTCTGCTTAACTCATTGATTTTCCACACACCAGTTAAATAAACATACATCCATCTACTTCTCATTACATCTTTTTCATTATACATTTTTATGTCTCTCTTCTATAATACAATTCTACTGAAGCATGAAAGATTTCTGTTTGCTCACTGTTATATCTCCTGCCCATAGAGAGTAATTGTAGTTGATAAATACATATTACAGAGCTGAACACAACTGTGACACTTTATCTAGCATCAAGATAAACTTTCTTTGCAAATTGTCTAGAGATTATTTAACTTATAACCATGCAAACTTGCATTTAACAAGTTGTGATAATGTTAGAGGCATGTTTAAATATGTACAGACTTTCTGAGAAGGAGCTGAATTATCAAAACTCGACTAAACAATGGAAGGGGTTATGGAAGTTTAAAATTGATGCAAAGCATTTTTTTCAATTTTAAACATTGATTTTTATTTATTTTTAAAAACAATACAGATATTTTAATAAAAAATTAGGTAACACTGATGACATATTTAATAGACTTTGACATACATTGAATAGGTTTTGTTTTGTTTTTTAATACAGAATGAACCTAGAAATTCTAATTTAGGACTAAAATTAATTGCATTTTCCTAGATTTTGCTTTAGCAAAGGCTAGTCAGTTATAAGCCTTTTTGATTCAGTATGTCATTCCATGAGATAAATTGTTCATGCATACACACACATACACACTTACATCTATATAAAAGAACAAAAGTAAAAAAAAAAAATCTCATGAAAAGTAAAGGAGTTTTATATGTTTTGTAATAAAATCTACATTTAATTATAAATAATTGGCCATAAAATTATACCTAGCAAAATTAAATTCATTTCACATGCATTTTCTGCTACTAAGTTGATTATTTAAAACAATTTAAACATTGATTTTTAAATAAATTGTTGAGAATTTCATACAGTGTATTTCTTTTCATTGTATTGCTCCTTCTTCCAAACTTCCGCCAGATCTAAGCCCTATTTCTTATCTATGCAACTTAATGTCCTCTTTAAAATATAACCCGTTGAATCCAATTTGTGGCTGCCCATGTACTCTTGGGTTTGGAGCCGTTCGCTAGAGCATAGCTGATTTAACAGGGCCACATCTATTGAAGAAAATTGACTCTCCTCCCTTCCTCAGCTGCCATTCGCCATCAGTTCTTCAGCCATGGGTGGGACTTCCGGCCAACTTCCTCTTTCCAGGCTGTGATTGTGTCTAGCTTCATCTTGTGATTGTCTTGTGCATTTCCTCTTTGAGTTTTGTGCAGCCTTCCTGTTGTGTAGAGAAAACAGTGTTTACGTGGTGGTCATCCACCTTCTTCTGGCTCTTACCATCTTCCATGATGATCTATGAGCCTTGAGAGGAGGGAGTGTTACATACCTGTCCGATTTACAGCTATAATCTCCTATTCTCTGAACATTGATCAGTTGTAGATCTGTGTTTTGTTATCCACTGCAAACCACAACAGAAGCTTCTATGGTGAGGGTTGGCAGATGCACGCTATCTATAGGTATGACGATACGTCATTGGAAGTCGGTTCAATACTACGTTCACTTAGCAGAATAGCAGTAGTTTGTCTTATCCTCCGTCCTAGGACCTGTCTAGCCACAGATTCTCGGTCAAGATAAGTGTGTCAGGTCCAGGATCCATCCTGAGGAGCAGGTCTTAAATAATAAAAAAGAAAAAGTGGTTGGTTATTCCCACGACACGTGTACTACTTTTGCACCAGTGGACGTATCTTTCCAGGCCTGTTGTTATTAAGTTCACAGGGTTCACACCTGGATATGATTAGTAACCACATTCTCTTCTAAGAACGTGAACAGAAACTTCCAGTGCTATGAAAACTAGCCTGCCAAGACAAAGCTTCAAAGTCAATGTCACCTTGATTTATCCATGCTTTGTGACTCAGGTACATTATCTTTTCAGTGCCGGGGTTTTATCATTGTAATCTCCAGGTGAGGCAAGAGTAGTGACCATAGCCTGTAATGTTTGAGGTGTCTTTGGTACCCACTGCTAACAAACCCCCAAAGATAACCAATTCCTGTCACTAGCCTTTATATCTGTTAGCCTGTAATATCCAAAGGGGCATTATCACCCCTTTGTAGTGGAACCCCAATCAAACTCTTTTCATATGTGTAAAGGCATATATTTTAGGAAGTTTCTACAGTAGGTTAAAAAGGATGAGTGAATTTTAAAGAGAGAGAAAAGGACATGTTACCTAAGTTCAGTCCTAATTCAAATACTTCTCAGACACTCTGTGTCACATGATTTCTTGGTTGAAGGACTAAATGATTACATCTTAGTATTTGTTGTTACTACAATAAGATTTATGGTCTTAACCTCCAGGGAAAATATGTGCATGGTAGAAATTGCATGAACAATGCTGGTGCTTGAATGGGTATGCCTTACTATTAGGGTTTCATTATTTTTGTTAGATAATTAAACAAATCTTGTCTGAAGGAATACATTGTAAATAGCAAAGCTTTTGTGACGGCCCTCTAATTCTAAAGAGCCCTCTTGACTTTTGTTAGAAATAATAGCATCATAATCAGAGCTCTCAAGTACAGAAGTACAATTATAAACAGCGTTCCACTGATTTTCCACATTCTCCACTCAGAAGAGGTGTTTGTTTCTTAAAGCATTCTTCTATTCAGCACTCTCTGGGTTATTACTGTTGGAACACCATAACACACACTTTAGCACTTGGAATTTTAAATAATTGAATAATGCTTAATGCTTAATAAAACTTTAAAAGCAAGTAACTTTCTCACTAGTAAGCTTTCAAATAGACCTTCTAAAGCCTGTCAGAAGCACCCCATGTGTGTTAGGATCTGTGTTGTGTCAAGGAACCAGCTTTACCAAGGCCAGTAGCATGCTGGCTGGAGAGGCTGGCTCTGGCTTGGCTCCAACCCAAATCTTGCATCTCCCACTCATAAATTCCTTAACTTCCAGTATCTAAACTTACCTATGACCAAAATGAGGACAACCTTTCACACTAGGACAGTGAGATTTTTTTTCTTTCAGAATTATCTTGAATATCTGATACATCACCACCATGTGCAAAGTTTGTATAATACATTTTTATAGATACTTTTACTTCCACATAATGTGGCACCTCTTTTTGTACTATGAAGACTTAAATATTTCTATTAGTATATAGTAATTTTACATATTTAGTGGGTATGGTGTGATTTTCATGTGTGTATACATTACATGATTGTTAAATTAGAGTTATTTGCATTTCTATGATTTCACTGTTCTTTCTTTCTTATATCTTCTATTTTTGATGCTTCCATATTCTACTCCTCTTAAAATATATGGTAGATTATTATCAATCTCTTTGTTCATTTTATTAGTCAACTTATTGTAAATACGTGTATAATTATAACTATTAAATTAATTAGCTTACATAAACATTAGTAAATGTTAAAGGTCATTAGTGAGGGGGGTGTAGAGCTTTCCGTGTCTGTTTCTGATTGATGAAGTCTTCTGCCCTTCTTTAGCTTCTCATTATCATAATTCTTTAATTGTATTTGTAGTTTTGGTACTGCTGCCTTGTAAAGGTCCATGAGGTGAAGGCTTGGTTATACTGTGGTCCTGTAGGAAAGTGATGCCGCCTATGAAAGCAGCACCCAGCTGCAAAGTTCTCACAATAGACGTGGGTCCGGGAAAGGCACTGGGATACCTCAGTGTTGTGTGACTATTAAAACAGACTCTTGGTAGAGAGAAACTTACAAGGCTCAGGATACTCATAAGACTACATGATTTACTGAGGCCCTCCACAAGGTTATAAATATATAAACACTTAGCAAGGAGGAGGAGTTTCTCATCGACAGAAGCTTTCATGAGATGTCTGTCACCTGTGCTCCTGGAGGGAACCCTTCACACATACTTCTGTAAGAAATCCTGGTATACATATTGTTTCACCAGATTAGACTTTGGTGGCATCATTTCTTTAGCTACTCCTGAGCTGGTAGTCCTCAGGTGCTTAAGAAGGCAGGATAAGCAGGCCATGCAGAGCAAACCAATGAGCAGCAACCTCAATACTTTTGCTTCAGTTTCTACCCCTAGGCTACTGTGCTGAGTTCCAGCCCTGATTCCCTCAACTATGGATTGACCTTAAAGCCGTAAGATGAAATAAACCCTTTATTCTTCTCATTACTTTGGTCATGGTTTTTTTTTTTTTTTTTTTTTTTTTTTTTTTTTTTTTTTTTTTTTTTTAACATTAGAAAGCCTAACTAGGACGTGTACTCTGGGAGGGAATACTCCCACTTGATCTTCTGCCAATGCCCTGATACTCATATCCTATAAATGCTTTTTCTGCTGAACAAAGTAAAAACTGACATAAATAAAATGCATGTTGTTTATGTTCTTCATTATTGAAAGAATTTGTATTCACTGTTGTCTTTTATACATTTGCTTTCTGAAGTGGTTTTGTCACCGTATAATCTCAGCCTGGCCTTGAACTCATGATCTTGCTGTGTTACTGTCTTGTGATGTGGGGTCACAGGCATACACTGCTATGTCTAGCCCTTACTTTTTTGCCACGAGCACACATACAGTTGTCCAATGTTAAGTATTCTGAATAGTGACTCGATGCTCTCTACCTAGTGAAGATCAGTAGATAAAGAATAAAGTGTCAGAGTAAAGAGGCAGATAAAGAGTACAGTGTCAGGTCAGAATCCAGCCAGGATTTTTGTTCAAACAGAAGAACTGGTCAGTGCTGGTCTGATATTTGTCCTGAATTTTCTCTAATGGTCCCAGAGGACCCAGGTACTGAGTATCAATAGCTTCTTTCTTTTTGTTTTGCATCCAATTGTATTCCTTAAGTTGTATTTTCAGGGTTGGAAGATTTTCTTGGGATATTGGACCATGAGACAATATTATAATTGTAATATAATTTTAGTACCAGTCCTCTGCTACATGATGCTGATTTAAATATTCATGATACTTGATAAAATTTAGCTTATGAGCAATAAATTACCTGATGCAAATATTTAAATGAATTTTTCCTTTAGTACTTCCTTTAGCTTGATTTTATACTCCCATGATTTATTATAACAGCTTGATTTAGAGGATGCCTTGATTCCTTGCTCTTTGTAACATGAGTCTTCTGAATATTTAGCACTATGACTTTTTCACAGGTTAATTAGAGGATTCATCTCTACCCTATGATTTTTGCTGCCTCAGGTGCCCCACCAACAGCAGCATCTTATAACTATTTTATCAATAAAAATAAAGGCAGAGATGGCTAAAGCAAACACTAAAAGAGCATAGATATAATCATTTTATAAATAACTTGGACGGCATCTCATCTTTCAGAATATTTGTAAAATATAACATATGTACATTCAAGCTAACTGTGCTCTATGTCTATGCTGTTCAGAGTTTATTGTTAAAAGCCTTAGTAAAAGGAGATATATTAAAACTGAACTTAAGTTTGATTATCAAATGATTCAGCATAATTAATAAATCATTGAGACCTTAAGTATTAGGATGATGCAAGAATTTATTTCTGACTCACTCTATAGAAACTGTCAGGTGTGTCAGCTAAGCATTGTATAAACTTTGGAGAAGTGACTGCTGTAAAATAAAAGATTATTAAGAATAACTATTTTTATACAGATCCCAATTCTTAGATATAAGGAATAAAAATGAAACCTGGAATAGTGACCAAAAAATTTTAGAATGTTGAAAGATCACTGAACATGAAATACTTCACTGACAGCCTAGTGGGTAAGGCTCAGAACACAAAGGCATCCAATACCAAGGTACAAGCAAGCCATGCCTTTGTGGCATCATCGAGGATTGGGAGATCCTACAGCTTGTTTTATCTGTGATCTTTCTGATTTTTTGATTGGCGGTCACATGTGTTGCTAATGCAAGATACAGGCATCAGTGCTGTCCCAGTGTGGATAGCTGATCCTCAGAAAATAACACCTCTGCTGCTAAAGTCCCTGTTGGAAACGGCTTTCCTTAACAGCTTTTCTTAGTTAGGCCATGTATCTCTGCCCTGTGCCAGGAAAATACATGTATCAATGCCTTCTTCTTAACTGATAACACTTCCAATAAAAATAAGTACTAGAGATACAATAACCAAAAATAAAAAGGTTTTCTGGCATGGCCACATGTCTCCATGGGTTAAGATTCTTTCTGCCATGCTTGTAGGCCTGAATTCATCACTGGGGCCCACAAAAAAGAAGGGGAAAACTGGCCCCTGAAAGTTGTCCTGATTTATACACACATGGTCCCACATGTTCACACCCAAACACATGCCACATATACATACAAATATGAATAAATGTGTATATAACATATATATAATGAATAAATTAATTTCATAACAATGTTTCTCGCTCTGATCATTTGTACAGCTCTTTTTTTTTAATAGTACAAATTCAAACTGGCTCAGCCATATAATTATCTTATGTGCTAAAGGTAAGGTCCAAAAATTCCTTCCAACTTTCAGCTCGAACTTTGGGGACCTTCAACTTTGAGTTATGGTGGAAGAATCATTTATCACTATGAATTTTACTCTTCCTGCCCCTTCTCTTCCTCTTCTTTTGATCCACTACCCCCATATTATCTGTGGATATTTCCTAAATTTCCACATATTTGTGGAAAGTTTTTCCTCGTGTCTTCTGCTACATGACTCACAATAGCAAAGTATATTGGTGACAACTATTGGTGATGGTGTCATGTTTTATGATATCATGACTTCTTCGTGGATTTAGGTTATTTGTTGCTTCTGTTTGTAACCCCTCATGGGAGTAAAATAAGATTTACAATGACAAATGATTAGTGCAAATACTGCTGATTTTTATTTTCACCCAGTCTATCAGTGTAGGAAGATTCATACCTTAAAATAATAACATTCAAGCTTCCAAAAGAGAAACAACAAGTATCCTATACAGCTATGTAAATATAACATTGAAGAGAATATGAAATCTCTTCTAGTCTCTATTTGTGAAAATGTCGAGGGAGAATTACTTAATATTCCTACCTGGTGTGTCAAACTCAATGACTATGAAGTCACACATCAAGATTCTTACTAAAATTAGTCTATTTATAATGAATCTTGCTTTCGGTTACAGGACAGTGAGAATAATGAATATATAAAGGCACATTATTTCCTAATGGCATGCTAAGCAGTAATCAAAACAGGCACCTGCCAGCACACATTACAGTTGACAGCAATTAAATGAGTTCCTATACACCTCTGATTGGCCTCTCAAAAGGCTCAGTCCATTAAGAAAAAAAAAAAAAAAAAAAAAAACCATGACAGCCAAACAATGTGCTACAATAAGGATTCCAGTGGTATCAATGCTTATAAAAGATAATAGAAGACTCTTAATCAAATATATGAAATTTCCATCTGGAAAGATGGTTCAGTGGTTAAGAGCAATGGTTGCTCTGCCAAAGCCACCCTAGCATGCTAATGTCAGCTCACAATCATCTGTAATTGTAGTCCCAGGGGATCTGATGCCCTCTTCTGGGCTCTGCGGGCACTGCATGAATGTGTAGGCATGACTGGAGGCAAGACTCCAATACATATAACATAAAACGAAAACTAATTAAAAAGACATAAAATGTAAATATTTAGTTTTTACGAGATATATGCTTTCCAAATCTTAAAATTTCATTACATTTCAAGAAGGCAGGCATGCGCCTTCAGTTCAAACCTAAGGAGGAAAATATCATTGTCACATCTGAGGAAATAAAGCCAGCCTTTGTGACTGCATCCTAAACACCCCGGTCACAGGCTGTACCAGGAGAGATGGGTAGGGTCAAAAGGATTCAGAATCTGTTACTCCTGACTACTTATTTTGATGTTTGTGCTTACAATAAGAAACTATTGAATGATAACAAGTAGTGTCATTAAATGATTCTGATTTTATTTGGAAAGCGGTTCTTAAGAGAGCCGACTGCATCCTTAGCATCTAGTAAAGCAAATGTCTTCTCTTGCTGTTTTCAGTTACAATTTCCTTAACCATAGCTGAGGGTTTCCAGAGCCAAATCAGAGAATAATCAACTTCCAAACATTTTTATTTTTTATGTTCTAATACTGGATAGTATATTATTCACCAGCCGGGGAAGAAAATGTATTATTTCATCTTAAACACTGTTTTTAATATTGTTTAGATAAATTGTAAGTCAGCAGTAAGCTGCAATTCCGAGGCATGATTTATCCATTTAATATAAACTAAAAAGATAGAGCACATTTATTGTGGGCTGTGAATACCTCCCAAGTGTTTAAATGTCCTGGGATAATACTGTATGCCTAGGTAAAACTTCAAAACCCGTTTTTGAATCAGTTTCACTTCATCACAGTAAGTTACTAATGGGAAATAAAAAAGTGAAAATATTTTCACACATGGTTGGCAAACCAAATCTGCTGAGGTTTTCTATAAGTCTAGCTTGCTGTTGTCTGCTATTTAATTAACCAGTGCCCAAATAAAATGTCTTTGGTTTAATTTCCATTCTGTAGCTCAATACTGTAAACTATTCACAGCATAATTAAAAGTCCCGAATTCTCTCAGGAATGATATTACCAGCAAGCAACCAAGCCATGAAATGGAGAAGCCTGAGTGTTACCCAGCTAAATTGCGTGTGCTCATAAAGCCTCACAAGTGTTCTTCGCTTAATCTGACTGAGCCAAGGAAACCCCAGCTGGCATCCAAGCTACCTGCTTTAAAAACTCTCCAAGCATCTGAGCCCAGAGAGAAGGTCATTAAAGTTAATATGAGACTTGCATTGTACTTCATTGAGTTTCCTCTGTGTGAGGACTTACTCTCAGATAATACAAATGTACTCTTATGCCACCAATATAGTTACTTTCCAATTTCACTCTGCCTTGAGCAGAGTAATCGGAAATATCAGACAGATTTTCAGAGATAAAATCACTAAGAAAAAGGCACAATATGTACATGATGTTAATAAAAGGTCTATTTCCTGCACGACTTGATGGCTATTCTTTAAAAAAAAAATGGTTGGCTTGAATATATAATTAAAATGACTGAAGTTATTCTTCCAGCCCAGAACACAGTCTGACAGGGGTGTGGTGAACACATCCACCAAATGAACAGCCACAGAAAAGCTGAGTACACAAGTAGCAGTAATAACCCCCTTTTATTTGAATAGTTAGTGTATGTAATCATTCTATTCTGGAGGAATATCCATCCCTGATTTCAAGTTCACTACGCAGCACTCGTAATAAAATACCACATGGCATTGGTGTAGGCTCAATTTTCATAACAAATATATCTTATTACGAACTAATGAACCGAGAGTACCTCACTTATAACCTGACCAACTTAAACAGTAGGAAAAGAAGAGTAAAGAATACAATAACGAAACCATAAGGATATAAGTTCCGAGGAACAATTCTCCTGGCTTAGTCTGCAGGATTTGTTCTGCTGGAACCTGGAGCAACCGGAACCCGAACCCAGAACCTAAGCTGGAGCCCGGAGCCCCTAGAGTGGTTCTCTCTAGGAGCATCTTGAAGTGAAACGATGAACAGCTGAAACTATCCCAAGTCTCCAAAGGCCCCACCTCTTGTTTTTGGCTCATATTTATATCTCCTCTCAGCATTTGTTCAAGGATGTTTTTCAGCTGCTTAATAAACAATCTTCCCCACATGATGGTGCAACTTATAAGAGGATAAGCATCACCTACACTCTCACAAGTCTTTTTCTCATCCCCCACTTGTGATCTAAACAAAAAACATGTTTATCTCTCCTTCACATTGGCATTAAAAACAGACAGAATGATCAATGGAATGGAATCAAAGACCCAGAAATAAACCCACATTCCCACAGACACTTGAGTTTTCACAAAGAAGCCAAAACCATGCAATGGAAAAAGGAAAGCATCTTCAAGAAGTGCTGCTGGTCTAACGACATGTCTGCACATAGAAGAATACAAAAAAGAACCAATTTATCACCCTGCACAAAACTCACATGCAAATGCAACAAAGAAAGGTCTCCATTCTCCCTTGTGGGAACTTGGTATAATTTACAACCAGAAAAATAGAAGCCTTAAAGTGGTTGCAAAGCCATTGAAATCTGTGATTCAAAATTCTTTGTATTTACATAGGCTCTCACTCATCTTTTAGAAAGCACAACACACACACACACACACACACACACACATGCACACACGCACACACTTGCTTTGTTGTATCTTCTTACTAGTGTATATAAAATCTGGTAATTTTTTTTTCTTTGGGGTAGGCAGTTAATTTCCATTCTCCTTCTTCCAAGGGAAGTATTTATTCTCAAACACTTGATTATTTTGTTGGCTTGAAAACTAATTAATCTGATGGAACCAAGAAAGTTTGTTACTCTGTAGTTCAGCATTTTCTGTGGTACAGGCATGGAGCAATTGCTATTTCTGGCTTTCTCCTTTTACAAAATGAAGCTGGAAGAGTACCAAGGCTTTTCATTTTTCTTATTTATTCTGCTTACACGCAGCATTTGGACTTCTGTAAGATATTCTACGGGAATATTTGATAAGGCTAGTTGATGTTGCTGATGCTTCCCTGTAAAACTTAAAAATTAATTCGCTCATCAAAAGTGACAAATAACATCAGTTATACTCAAAATAGCACAAAGGTAATAGCAAATTAAAATTCAACCTAATATTTGTTAGACAACAGCCGAATTAAAATTTCAAAATTATTTTCATTCTATTCACTCCTCACTTTTTCTGAGTCAAACATCCGAAGACAACCTTTCCAGTCTGATTTGCACACCTTTTTCTTGCTATGTTTGTTTAAATAAAACACCTCAACAACCTACATACTTTTTAAGAACAATGACACCCCTTTACCACTCAATAGCACATAACGTGTTAAAATAATTACTATTGTACACAGATAAAATATATTAAAATTTATCAGAATAATTTATAAATTCTAACATATCTAATTCCCAAGTTTTAGTGGATGTAATAAATTAAAGAGGGATGAGCTTCATGCATTTTAGACACATAATGAATAATGCTTAGGACTTCCAATAGATACATTGAATAGATACTAGTACATCACTACAGATTTGTAAGCTGTAAACATAGATTTGAGTACTAGCTATAGCTAAAGATGTTGTGTAGCCAGCCAGAAAGGCAGGTAAAGGAAATTAGGCCATATAACTGTTGGATCTGGAACATGAGCCTGGGAGATAAGTCAAGGCAGGAGACAAATCAGGTTAACAGAGTGTTCTAAACTGTCATGATGAATGTTTTCACTATATTAAGCTATAGGAAAAGTTTTGTCAAAACCTATTTAAACATCTACTGAGACAGTCATGTGATATCATGGGCACATGCCTAAAGAACTTCATATCACAATATGATAGACATGTTTGCTCATCTATGTTTATTGCTGCCTTATTCATATTAGCAAGGAAATTGAAGCAGCCCAGGTGGCCATTAACAGATAAATAAATGGATAGCGAATGTGGCATATAGCTGCAATGGAATTTTAGTCAGCAATGTGAAAATTTAAATAATTAAAATTGCTTAGAAATGGATAAGATAGGAAAATATGTGAACTGCGGTGAATTGTGATAAAAAAAAAGACCAATATCACATGTTCTCCTGCATATGTGGATCCTAGCTTTGAATGTTATATAGGTGTGTGCTATGTGAAACTGCATGTAGAGGCTAAAATGGCACCCATGAAAGGAGAAAAGAGGACTTTATAAAAGAGACATTGTGGAGTAATAGAACACAAGTGATATAAAAGTATTGAAACATTAGGGATTGAAAGGTTTAGTGGAGATGGGGTGCAGTAAGATTGACAGGAGCCATGGATGGATGAAAACGTGTAGGCATTATTTGCCAACTGACTAGAAAAACTGAAAAACAAAATGGGGTTTCTAATTTAGTGATTTTTGCATCTTTCTCTTTTCAAAGTTAAGTACTCCAATACTTCTCGATAGCATTTTTTTTTTTTTTTTTTTACTTATTTCATCTAAGTTTAAAGATAACACGAGCAACAATGTGTAAACTTAAACTCAAAAATTTTAGGGGAAACATAACAGCTTAAAACTAAAGGAAATGACAAATGTGAGGAAGGACAGTCATGGTGAAGACAGAAATTATCATTGTCCGGATTCTGATTCACACAAAAAGTATCAGAAGGAAGGCACCCGTGTGAGACGTGGGGCACGTGAGCACTGGGGTCTCATGATGACAAGGGAATTCTGTTTATTTGGGAGCAACAAGGATTCGGAATACAGTATTTTTGTCCTAAGGGAAAAATAATGTTGAGAAGCTTGAGAGCTGATGACATTGTGGGAAAGATCATCATGGACTAGTCTTCCAATTTTATATAAATTTATCTTTTTCCTCATAAAAATTTAAAAACTAAAATAGCAAAATACGGGCAGAATGTAGTAAATCTTGCAAAGCTGTTAAGATGGAAACAAACTAGGGGGGAAAAAAAGCCGGAAGCATAAGCATGGTTGCTAAGGAAATATTCATTATTTTCCCACTTTTTAAGACTTTGTAGGCAGCTAAATGCACCCCTGGCCACCCAAACCATTCCTACCCACATTCTGGGATAGTGTCAAGATAAAGCCATGATAGCCTTTGGCTTTTGAAGAAAAGCCAAATCGTCTCTAACTAATGTTGTGCTCCCTGACATGGCACTGAGGTTACAGGATGTGTAATCATAACCATCATATTCAGCAAGAGGTAGCCTTTCCCATTCTTTCACTGTCCACCTTGCTCAAACCCCTCCCCATCACCTGCTAAGCATTGCAAGTGCTCATACCTTATAGTCACTTGTATTCTAAGACCATGTTATCACAAATCTCCTGTTTAGTGTCTCTGTTTCAATCTGTCTTCCATCTGCACATTGAAGCCCCTAGTGACATCAGTAGGCGAAGTGAGATTTTTTTTTCTTCTTCCTTTTATTCTGAGACAGGGTTTCTCTGTGTAGCCTTGGCTGTCCTGGACTCTCTCTGTAGACCGGACTGGCCTTGAACTCAGAGATCTGCCTGCCTCTGCCTCCCTGAGTGCTAGGATTACAGGCGTGCGCCACCGTGTCTGGCTAAGTGAGTATTTCTAATCTTGACTTTCAGCATGGATCAGATGTTCTTTTCTAGTTTCCTCTCGCAGCGCATTCTCTCTGGTCCCTCCGTGTTGATACCTTTGAGCTATTACACATATTCTCCAAAAATATTTTATGATTTGTTTCTCTAAACCTCCATTAGTGCCCAGTATTTTGCTTTGTACATTGTGGATTTGATAGTCAGGTAGATTTGATTACACATGTAGGATTCAGAATTATACTTCAGACCAGGGAATATATATTGAAACTTCTTATCACATACATTATTATTGTAAATAATGCCAACATTAATTCAAGATATCACCAACTGTCATACTCAATGACAAAGAACAAGGAAGAGCAATTTCAGACTTGTGTAATTTTATTTTGTACAGGGCATAGCACTCACCTTTAAATTCTGTATAATTGCATTTCCTTGCACTTAAATACTAATTTGAAATAAACCATTGTATAAGATGATATAAAACACAAGGGAGCAGAACCCAGACACCTTCAACTTCTCCATTCTGTTGATCATTTCATTTTTAAGTTCATATAATCACTAGGACTAGAATTTTAAATATATTTCAAGGGTATGCTTCATGTAAATCTGTATACTTTTTTGCTATGTGAATTAAAATTATTTAAAATTGACACCAACTGACAGCAAAGATATATTGACAAATGTACACCTGGAGTCCCAATAGAATGTCCTCCCCTCTATCCCAGTTTCCTAGTTAGTGAAGACTTTCATGGGACATGCCCCTTGGGCTAGTATGCAGATGTAAGTGAGTATATACCATTTGACACTTTCTGCTTCTGGGTTAACTTACTCATTATGATCATTTCTAGTTCAATCCATTTGTCCACAAATTTCGGGAACTCCTTGTTTTTAATAGCTGGGTAATATTCCATAGTGTAAATGTCCCACCGTTTCATTATCCAATCTTCTACTGAGGGACACTTAGGCTGTTTCCATGTTCTGGCTATTATGAATAAGGCCGCTATGAACCTCCATGTTACTTCTTAAGCATTATAAATGTCCTTACCAGTCAGATGTGGTGCTGCATTGCTATTCTCGGAGCACTGTGCAACAGTCACAACAATAATCTTGACTTTAAGCACATAGGTTAGAAACTTGGTGACTAAAGCACAGTAGTTAATACAGAACTTATATCTACAAACTCCATCAGCTATTATTTGTCTGTTTTTGATTTCTGAAGGGTGATGTTGGTAGGTGCTATAGGCCAAATACCTGAGAGCCCTTATAAGAATCAAGAAACAGTTCACAGACACAAGATACCAAATCTGGAGGTCCTTGGGTGTTAGATTCTAAGGCCTTCAGAATAACCAATTCCTTTTTGTGCAAAATCATCCCAGCAGAAACAAGAGTATGAGCAACTGACTATGCACCTTAGGGGAACAACTATGTAATTTCCATGCTCAACATAAATCAAAAGTCTGCACGCCCTTTAAAAATTGCATTGTGGAATAATGTAACAGAACAAGAAATTGTCAGCAAAACATAAGTTACATCTTTAAAAGATTAATTTTATTTGAATCATACATATTGTGTGTCGGTGTGTGTGTGTGTGTGTGTGTGTGTGTGTGTGTGTGTGTGTGTGTGCTGTATATGCCCATAAGCACAGGTGCCCACAGATGTCAAAGAAGGCTCAAGTTACAGGTGACAGTGAGATGTCCCACAGCTGAGCTGGGAACCTGATTCATGGTCCCTGCAAGGGCAGTAGGATTTTTTATCCACTGAAAACCTGTCTGTAAGCACAAGGTTATAGTGTATTTTAAATTCTGACTTCTGTCTCAATATTGTGTAAACATCGCTTTCCATTTTTTCTCTGGTATGCCAATAAAGCAGTGTACAGCCAGTTGCTGAGCAGGGGAGAGAACAGTGCTGGACTTCATGCCAGCCTGGGGAGGAGGAGTTAGGGTAAAAAGAGGGGTTCTGCCATGGGTAGGGGTCCAAGAAAGATCAGGAGGAAGGAGCTGGAGCCTAGGAAAGCTCCAAAGTGCAGGTATCGCTGGGATGTTTTCTGGGAGTAAGAGAAAATAACATGGAGGGTTAAGAACAAACATAATCTGCTCAAGATTATGTTGTGAAGCTTAATTTTAAACAAATATGAAAGAGTCTCAGTTACTTGTGTGACAGCCAGGTTAAGAAATAAGCTAAGAGAAACACACATTGTTTTTTAAAAATAAAATTCAACACCTCTCACTGACCCAGAATTAACATTTTGTTTAAGTTCTGATTGGGAAAATCAACAATGGTTAATATTTAAAACCAGTGTGCAGGGGATAGCTTTCTGGAATAGGGAAAAGAAGAAAGCAATTAATCTTTTATATAAAAATATGACAATAAAAACATTTTTGTTATTATCTTACAAAGGCACTCAATGTATTTTTGTTTTCCTTTTATTCAATATATATACTGTCTAGTTTTTTTTACTCATGAGAACAATGTATTCAGTATTTTACAGTAGCTTGTTTTTTTAACTGTAGTCTCAAAATATATGTACTTTTCAGTAGAATAATAGTAATGTTTTATTGACATTAGTTAATATATCCTTAGAAATTTTGAGAATGAATATCTCAAAAATAAGTACTCATATTAAATATTTTAAGAAGATGAGCTAATTGTACCAAGACTCTTGAAAAAATAATGATTTCCTCTCTATAGTCCTTCTTAATCTTATGACTGTGCCTTGAAGTCTGCAAACTTTAGACAAAGCTAGATCTATGTGCTGCTGATGAGGTCAGCAAATAGCTCTGTGATCCTGGAATTAACACGACAATATTTTCTCATCCTTACCTGGACATGTTAATGCTTCAGCCAAAAATGACAGCCTAGGATTGTGCCATTTTGTTGCCCTGGCCCAACTAATAGCCATGTTTCACTGTGAAGTGTATTAGGAACATGCAAGGATTACTCTTTCTTTACATATTCAGACTTGAGTGGGAAACTGAGGTGTTCTCAAGTTAGTTTCTGTTTCCTTGCCGTATGTTTTCTTCTTATATTGAAGGCTGTAGCTCTTGGTTTAAAATTTTTTGTTTTCTTTCCTCTTTCCTCACCTCTCCTCTCCCTCCATTCCTCTCCCCCACTCCTCCCTTCCCCTCAACTTCCCTTTCCTATTCTCCCATTCCCTCTTCTCTTCTTCTTTTCTCTTTTCTTTCCCTTTTCTCCTCTCTTTCATTTTCACTTCCTCTTATGTCCCTTTATCTTCATTTCTTTGTCCTTTCCTTTAAAAAAGCAACAATGCTTCGCTTTCTTAAATCCTTTCTGGATGAATTTTTGTTTCCATGTAATAACCACACACCAAGAGAAATAAATGTACATCAGGAAACTTATTTGGAAGGTGCTTATGCTAATAAGGCATTTAACAGGACAATATATTTCCAATAATACATTTTGCTATTTTAAGCAACACATTTTTAGAAAAGTCTGGGTTTATGTATTCCACAATCTAACACTTAACTCCCCAGGATGAGAAAGTAAATAGATTTTTTTCTCCTTCTGTTATTGTTGCCTGTGTTATATTTATGCATTGGTCATGTATATATTGGATACATTTAAAAATAAACGTCAATGGCATTGAATAAGAATGAGCTGTGTTTTTTAAATTTTGAAGACTGTCTTAAACACTCTTGACTACACTAAAGGAACTCAAACTCACCTTATATGCAATTGCCCAAAATTGGATCAGTGTGTAAAATTGCAAGTTTTCTACAGGCTCCCTGAATCTATGGTGATTTCTCTCTTTGCTGAGTTCAAACAACATGACAAAGGAGGAATAAATTCAGAAAAATGTCCTAGAGACACATCTGACAGCAGCTATAACATTTGCCATCACCCAACACTCAGTAAATCAGCTGAAGTTTCACTGGTAGCAGCTGCAGTGTGACTCTGCTCTATTAAATTAGGTCACTGAAATTTCAAGTTGAACTTGATTATTTGAGCCAGACTGGCACCGTAGCAGTTCAAATGGACCATAAGTGTGCAGGCAGAATTTGGCCTTGGCACTAATTATGCCCTTTTTTTTTTTTTTTTTTTTTTTTTTTTTTTTTTTTTTTTTTTTTTTTGTGGCACAGGCTCATTCAATATGCTCAGGGCTGCAGTAAATCTTATCATAGTTTAGGGTGCCCTTTGAGACTTAGCCACAAAGAACCAGAAATCAGAAAATAGCTAATGAAACAGGAAAGATCACGGGATGGACAGCAATGGCGCTTCCCACTTGTGCATTCAACAAGACGATGTGTTTACCTCTCTGTTACTTGCCTTTCTCTTTCTGACTCACTACAAATTATCATCTTGACGTGTGAAAATGGCGGTTGAATGGCAAACTCAGATGATTACAATTTCTACAACACCACTGTGCATTGTTCCTACAGCTTTTGGAATTTATGTTTTGAAATGTATGAATCCTGAACACATAGGATTCTTTCAGTATGGTATTTTTGCCTTAGACTTTTGAGAATTAGGGGAGTGGATGAAGGCCATCCACAGAGTCTGGGTGCTCACCCCAGGAAAGGAAGGAAAACAAAGATTCTGTGAAAATGGATGCACAGAAACAGAGGGAGTGGATGGGATCCGAGAAGGGTGCATGATCATTCTGGTGTTTTTGAAATATTTATAGCCTAATTCTGTCATCATAATCAAGTTAAACAAAATAAAAGAATAATGCAACCCCAGATATTTAATACTCTATTTGCTACTATAGTTAAAATATTAGTTTTTTATATTGTTGAATATGCTACTAAAATAGTTATTTACCCAATATATCTCATAGATTCTGTAGTCATGATTTCATATTTTTTCAAGTATGTATTATCAATATGTTCAAAATTTATTATTTTGTCTTCAAATGTATTTTTAAATATTACCATAAGCCATAATTCTCAGAAAGAGTTGTACAAATTTGTTTAACATAGAAGCAAATAATTCTTATTTACAAAATGTACTTTGTTAGTTTTACCTGCTGATGTATAAAATATCATTTCTGGTCATTATACTTTTTAAAAAGTCACAGTTCTATTGGACTGTGGACCGTCCTGAAACAGTTCCACAAAATCATGTACTTTTCCCTGTTAAACATGTAGTTAGTTTTTGTAAGTTCCAGAATTTCTTACAATAGTTTATTTCCTGTGTATCAACTTAAAAGGGGTCTGAAAGACACGCCCTTCAAAAAAAATCAGTGACTAAGTGTGAATTAGTGCACATTTGTGAGTTTGAATATTCTACCAAAACTTTGTGATAAGCATGATGTATCTGATGCTTCAGTGGCGCTGGTCACACTTTGGAATCTCAAAGCTTAGCTCTACAGTTCACCTTCTGACATCAGAGCAAACTTCGTGGCTGCCTGCTGTTGCATCTGGCTTGTTCATGGTCAAAACTACAGATGATGGGCCTGTTACCAGAAGCACAGATAAATGTGTCTCCTAGCCAAGCTAAAATTTGAATATCCAGCATCTGAGTCCAGCATTTCTTCCAAATAATTTAACATCCATATCAGACAGACAGACAGAGAGAATGACAGATTGTCACACACATAATATGTATATAGATATAGATACGGGTATAGATATAGATATGGGTATCTATCTATCTATATGTATAATATACATAGAGAGAGAGAGGAAGGGGAGAGTGAAAGGGAGAGGGGGAGGGGGAGACAGACAGACAGAGAAGAGTCACACAGCTTTAACTAAAGAAGGGGATTTTTATCATTTATGATAAAATGGGTATACCTGGGGATAGTTATGCTACATGAAATAAACCAGAAGCAAAAACACAGATATTTCAGCACTTCACGGTCTTCTCATTAGCTTGCCAGTTGGATGCAGATTAGAGTCAACTGAGAGGAAAGTCTTAGCTGAGGAACTGCCTAGACCATCTTGGCTTGTGAACATGTTTATGGTGAACTGTCTTGACCTGTAATTGACGTAATTGATATAGGAAGGTCCAGCTCACTGTAAGTATTACTAACCTTAGGCAGGTGGTCTGTGATGTATAAGAAAGCTAAGCTTCAGCCTGCAATGAAGCCCATAAGGAACATTGTTCTATGGTTTCTATTGTAGGTTCCTGCCTTGACTTCACTCAATGGCAGAGTGCAGCCTATAAATATAGGCTGGAATAAACTGTTTACTCCACTACATGGCATTTAGGCAGAATGTTTTATTATAACAAGAGAGATTAAAGTAGAACTTACACTTTACATGTGAGATACAGAATCTGAACTTACAGCCAACAAGATGGTTCAGTGTTTATAGGTGCTTGCAGGCACACCAGCCTACTTGAGTGCCACACCCAGGCCCACATGGGGATCATGTTCTCTGGTTGTAATATATGTGCCTTACCACACTCCTTCCCCAACACACAGTCAGGAACACACACACACACACACACACACACACACACACACACA
>OU015756.1:9825500-9848537 GCA_907169655.1 Acomys percivali
CAGGGGGAAGTATCAAAAAGCTAACAACAGATTCAATGTCAGAGAAATCACCCACTCCCCTTACTAGAGTATGTACAAGAAGCCTGAGCTACATACAGGCTACAGCTTTGTAGGGTCTTAGGTCAAGTCCATGCATGGGAATTGGGTAATGCTTAAATCTCAGCAAGGCCCTTTGGGGCCCAGTTAGTTGGCTCTGTTTTCCTTCTTGTGGAGTTCCTGTCTCTTCCAAGTGCTTTTTTTTCTTTGCACCCACGTTTTCACAGGACTCCCTACACATCACTCAATGTTTGGCTGTGAGTCTTAACATCCATTTCAAAGCACTGCTGGATGGAGCCTCTCAAAGGACAGCACTGCCAGGCTCCTATCTGCAAGCACAGCAGAATATCATTAATAATGTCAGGGGTTGGATCTCTCCCATGGTGTGGGTCACAGGTTGGTCTAGGCATTGGTAGGACATTTGCTCAATCTCTGCTGTATTTGCTCCATCTTTATCCTTGCACATCTTGTATGCACAGTGAGTTTTGGGTTGAAGATTTTGTGAATGAGTTGATGTTCCCCTCACTCAGGATGATATTTTCTAGTTCCATCTATTTGCTAGCAAATTTCATGATTTTTTTTTTTTGATAGCTGAGTTGTATTCCGTTGAGTAAGTGTGCCACAGTTTCTTTATTCAGTCTTTAGTTGAGGGACATCTACATTGTTTCCAGATTCTGGCTACTATGAATAAAGCTGCTATGAACAGAGTTGAGCAAATGTCCTTTTTTGTATGGTGGAGCATCTTTTGGATAACCCAGCAGTGGTATAGCTGGGTCTTTAGGTAGCACTATTTCCAGCCATCTGGGAAAGCACCAGATTGATTTCTAAAGTGGTTGTACATATTTTCACTCCCACCAGCAATGGAAGAGTGTTCTGATTTTTCCACATAGTGGCCAGCATGTTCTGTCATGGAGTTTTTTATTTTAGCCATTCTTGTATGTGTAAGATGTAATCTCAGAGTCATTTTGATTTGCATTTCCCTGAGGACCAAGGATGATGAGCATTTCTTTAAGTGATTCTTGGCCATTTGAAATTCTTCTGCTGAGAATTCTGTTTAGCTCAATGCATCATTTTTCAGTTGGTTTATTTTGTTCGTTGGTGTTTAATATTTTTGAGTTCTTTGTATATTTTGGATATTAGCCCTTTGTCTGATTGGTTATGAAATTTTCCCAATCATTAGACTGTTGTTTCATTATATTGACAGTGTCCTTTGCCTTTCAGAAGCTTTCCAGTTTTAAGAAGTCACATTTATTAATTGTTTATCTTAGATCCTGAGCTTTTGGTGTTCTGGGCAGGAGGCTTTCTCCTAGGCCAATAATTTAAAGCTTTTCCCCACTTTTGCTTCTAATAGATTTAGTGTATATGATGTTATGTTGAGGTCTTTGATCCATTTGGACTTGAGTTTTGTGCAGGGTTATAAACATGGATCTATTTGCATTTTTCTACATGTAGACATCCAGCAAGATCAGCACCATATGTTGAAGATCCTGTCTTTTTTCTTTTTTCTTTTCTTTTTTTCAATTGTATGGATTTAGCGCCTTTGTCAGGAATTAATTGTCTGTAGGTGTGTGGGATTATTTCTGGGTCTTCAATTAGGTTCCATTGATCAACCATTTTTTCCTATGCCAGTACAACATCATTTTTATTATGATTGCTCTGTCGTATAGCTTGAAGTCAGGGATGGAGATACCTCCAGAAGTTCCTAAAAGTGTTCACCCAGGCATTGGTGAGAGGATCTTGAACGTTCTGAAAAGAAGGCATTTTTAGAGTCACTTTGAAACCTGGGATGAGAGCAAGCTTTTAAGTAAGCTAAGTGCGATTAAAATGACACAAGTGTTCTCCTTTCAATTGTATTGCTCTAGAACACTATGACATCTAGGAAGTATAGAGATAACTGTCCCAGGTCTGTCTCCAGGTGAGCTCGCTTTTAGTATGGAGCTTGAACATTGTAGGTATTCTCCAGTCACAAAGCTTCTTAAAACAACTGTATGCAAATTTGACTTTTGTTGATTTTTGAATTGATGACTAAAGAGAAGACCATTTCTTTTTATTTTCAAAAAGAATCTGTCTATCTCTTTATTTTAATTATAAAAGTAAACAAAAATCATAATCATTAGCTTATACCATATGGGATTATCTGCAGATAATATTTGAAAACATTCAGGGTAAATATTTTTTGATATTAAGTCATTTCTTAATAGCAAAAGTATTTTGATATTTTAGACATTTTATTATATGTGTATATATGATACATATTTGGTAGAGAGATGAAAACATACTCTTTGTGTTTTCTAAATATTCCATTATGCATAGATCCAGGTGGACTAAGAACAACTATAAAAATAAGGAAAGGAGAATCTCAGAAGAAATGAAAAGACTCTCTCTATTTTTTTTCCTCATAAAATTTATGAAAACCCTTGCAGAGAATGGTATAATATCTTAGAAGTTGTCATGTCCCTTGGTCAATTGTACATGAAGTAAGTCAACTCAAAGGTGTATTTCAAGGAAATGTAGCTATGGCTGGGAAATATGAGGCCTCTTATCAACATGATGCCCTTACAAAGAGAGATGCAGCAAACAGCCTCATCGGTAGATGCAGAGCACTCTCTGAAGCTGCTTCCGTGCACACCGCTGCCAACCCCTAACCTAACAGGCACAGCTGCCTGCAAAACATGTCCAAGGACCCTCAATATGAATTGCGTTTCCGAGTGCATATTTATCCTAGCTTATTTCATGAATATCAAATATACCTAATGATATGAAGAGAAACAGAAAAGGAAAATGGTCATTACTTACAAGTCCAAAAAAAAAAAAATTATAAAGGCACTAGAAGCAGCATGCTACCCAAAGTCATGATGAACACAGTTACCTGCAGGAGAATGATTGGCCATCACCCAGGAGTGTGCTCTCCACATCTTCATGCCTCACTTATCTCAGTAGAAATTTGATATATGATATCATTGGTTCTCAAGTCTGCCTGTAAATTAAATTTTCCTTGAGAGCTGAAAGGATTCCTTCCTCCAATATAAAGTCAGAGTCTCAGAAAGCCTAGCGGGGTAATGCTTAGTATTTATCAAATTTCCCAGGAAATTCTGTGTGCACTAGACATCAGAAGCAGTGATCTGGACATTCAGGTAAGGCAGTACTGCCTTCACCTTACCTCATTTTCTAGGAAGGCACAATTTTTGCTGGATTTCTCCATGCTCATCTTCTCTTTGCATAAATATCTACTTTACCAACTGAATAGTAAAATGTTACAAGGTCTACACTATTTCTTCAGACACTAAGTTTTATACCTTCTGTCCACATATGACTATAAGGTATGTCTTCTGAAGAAAAGCTATTTCATATGCAGCAGGAGCCACCTTAGAGACAATGTATAACTATGATTTTTTTTATAATACCATAACTCTTTCAGACCAAGGTGTTCCAATGAAATAATATTTGATAAATCCCCAGGGCAAGTATTCTGTGTGACTCATTGTAATTTCTGAGTCACTTATTAGAATTTGTTATAAGTGGGGCAGGAGAGATGGCTTTGGTACTTAGGAACAAAAGGCTGCTCTTGCAGAAGACCTAGGTTTGCTTGCCAGAACTTATGTTAGGTGGCTTACAGCTGCCTGAAGCGCCAGCTCTGGGTGACTTAATGCCCTTTCATAGACACCTTCACTCATATAAACATAACTTCCCCCCCATAAATGAAAAAATAATTGATTTTTAAAATTAAAACAATGTAATTCCTTTTTGTCTCAAAAGAAAAAATGTAATTTTCAATTAGCTTTTAATTTGAGAGTTAAAACCATCTCCCCTTTGTTGGTGCTGAATATCTTATGGATGTCAATACATGTTCAATTGTTATCTTAATTTGCAATGAAGGTGAAAATGGACAGGCTGGAGGAATCACCAACTAACACTGAGTACCCATCTTGGATAAGGGCATTGCTGGCCATGGCTTGATTTCTTGGCCTTACATAATGTGTTTCAGTTTATATTCCTTCTGTATTGTTTGACATTTGTTTTTATTATCTGCTTTTAGTATTAATTACTTTTGTAGCTTCATTCTTTCTTCTTTGTTTACCTTTTAGCTCTAATAGTTAGTTTAACTGATGGCTACTTATGGGTTTATGGTTTCCGTACACGACTTACCACAAGTCTACCTTCAAAGCAATATGACACAGCACGACAAGCATAATGTCCAAAGCTTCTGGTCGTGTGCTTCCGTTTTGCCCCACTACTGAGGCAAGGCTTTTCTGAAGTCTCTAACCAGTTACCTATAAACAATGAAGTTTCCCATTCTATAGTGTGGGAACAAGTAACGTTCCTTACCCTTCCACATAAACCCTGGGTACTGTTCCCCGGACTCTTCAGAAGGCTTTCGCCCCGCTATCAGTAGTCCACTCATTTGCAGTAATACCATTACTCTGTTGAGCAATCAAACCCCTGCCAATTTCTAGTGGTTTCTCTGTGCAGACCTCTTCTCCTTCCGAAAACTGGGTTCCGTGTTGTTTCAGCTCCATCTCATCTCATGGGTCCTATTGGGTTTCATCTCTTTATTGCATAGGCCACTTCGAGCAATCATGGAGCCCATACCGTGTTCCTAGCTCCAGAGAACCACTCTATTTTATCATCATCTGTGCAGTTCATTGCCTTGTCCATTTTTATCCAATTTTTAGAATTATTCTAAGAAATAAAATCAGTTCCTGTCATTCATCTTAATGGGGAACAGAAAGCCTGTCCAGTAACCACAAACTGAGGCCGAATCAGAACATAGCACATTGGAATGGTTCAAAACAAACAAACCAACAAACAAGAAAAGGTGCCCAGGAGAATGCACATGGAACAGAGGTACACTTGTTCTCCGACTCAGGACTCCCATGAAAACACTAAACTGGAAGGCATGACATGTACTCAAAGGGCCTGGTACCGGCCTGTTCAGTCTCTGTGCCTGCTGCCTCATTCTCTTTGTCTTTATGTGTGAGAACAATGTTCATTTAGAGACCTTTGTTTTCTTGGTGTCCTTCATCTCATTTGACTATTACAGTCTTTCTGCTTCCTCTTTCCCATGGTAAGATGGGAAAGTTTTGTTGGGGACAGCCTCTGTAGGGCATAGAGTTCCAAGATTTCTCACTCTCTGCACAGTCTGGATGTGGGGACTCTGGATTTGTTCCAATCTGCTGCAGGAAGAAGCTATTTTTTTTTTTATGTTGAGCAAGGCCCTGATCTATGAGAATAGCATAATGTCCTTAGGAGTCATTTTATTGACTCATGAAGAGTCGTGTTTGACCTTAGGTCCCTGATCTGCCTGGTTTCTGTTTCTTGATCACCTAAGCAGTATTGGATATGGGTTCCATCTTTTGGAGTGGTCCTTAATTAAGGTTAGATATTGGTTGGTTACTTCCACAAGCACTGAGTCACCATCGACCCAGCATATCTTACCAGTAGGATGCTACTGTAGATCAAAAGGTTGACGGCTGGTTTTGTGCTTATGTTTCTCTTTTGGTAGTATATAGCACCCTTCTGTACCAAAGATGCTAGGATATAGGGTGATTTTAAAAAGAAGCTTTATTCACAATTTCGCCTACAATCTGTGGAATTTTTTGGTAGTACATGCCATCTTACCTTCATCATCCCAGAGGCTACTTCCTGAGAGCCATCACATCTTTCTAAATAAATGCCAGGTGACAGCTATAGCGTAATGTACATTAGTTATTCCACACAAAAGTTTTGTCAAAGCCAGACACAGACAAACACTGAAAATTCAATGGCTTACATGGAAAGTGAAATTTAACTGCTTAATGAATTTAGAAGTGTTTCTCGAAATCGTGTCTCTACCTGTAAGAGAGAGAAAAATAGTGAGTGTAAGATACTTGTTGAAGACAGATACCCATCAAGTTATCTGATGATATACAGTGAGGCATAAATAAACTGAACATGGAAGCAAAAGAGAAAGATATATCTGAACAATTATAAGGGAAACAAAATGGTTTCTGGTGGTCACTGTAACTACATTTTCAGAAGGTAAAAATTATTTTTATAAGGGCATCAATTTTAGACTATTTCTGTATTATTCTTGTTGCAAAATAAAACTTGAACACTCTCTGGCTCAATGATTATGTTCCCAAAGGAAAAAACATCAATTTATTCAAGTCTATGGTTTAAAAAAAACTGCATATTGATAAGGAGGGTAGAGGGCACTGCATGTTTCTAATAGGTAAATAATATCAAAGCTTGAACAAAAAATTAGGTGTTTGTGACAAATATGTACAGAAAGGAAGAATTGTTCCCTCTGTATCATGCACAGGAATTATACTAGAATTTTATATAAAAATATTTTGAAGGCATTTCTGCAAGCTTAAAAATCCGGTTCTGATCCCAACCTGATTTTACATAAATGACAAACTGTCAAGTCAAGCTCTAAATGATTCCAGAAGAAAAGGAGATGCAAGCATTCCATCATTAATGTCCATAGGACAGAAAAATCTCAGACTATATTTATACACGAAGAAGTATTCACAAAGATAGCCATCTTAATCAACAACACACTTCATTGTAGAAGGCAGATCTCCTTAATTACTTTGATCTAAAAATAGATTTTAATTCATTAGAAAACCAAACTGAAAGAAAGAAAGAAAGAAAGAAAGAAAGAAAGAAAAGCAAAGAAAAGACAACCCTGCTCCATCACATGATCTAGGTATAAAACTGCTGTTGAGCATTTACCTCAAAATCTCTATAGTCTACTACAGAGAAATTTGCTCTTTAATGTAATCACTGCTTAAGTCACAACAGCCAGGAAATAGAAACATCCTCGAGGTTCATTAACTGATGAACGGATAGTAAAAGTGTGGCATATTAACGCAGTGGAATTTTGTTTAGATGTTAGGAAGTATTTTGAAATATGAAGTTAAGTGAACGGAGCTAGAAATGATCATTCTGAGTGAGGTAGCCCAGACACAGAAAGATAAACACTGTATGACGACACCCTTCATTTGTAGATGCTTGTTTTGGCTCTTCAGACACATGCGTTTTGTTTGTTGTGCGTGCAGAGGACAGGGAATCAGCAAAGGGCATGGGGGACTCTATAGGAGGAAAGGAAGAAACAGTGATAAATGGGGCTAGGAAAATAATGGAAGAGGAAGGGTTAAATGGGGTTGAATTTGGGAGGGAAATAGAGAACAGATGACTAATGTTAGAGACCCTCTGAAAAAGTCCTATGGAAAACTACTTCCAGAAGTTTCCCAAAATAGAAACACATGTGTAAATAAAATGTTACATAATAAGCGAAAATGCCTCTACTAGACACCACAGACTGACAAATAAAAGTTCCAGTGATAGGCTGAGTTTGCTTCCATTAGAGGTATTGGCAAATGTGTTCCCATATACCTTTAAATATTACCTGCTATTGTCATTGCTCTTTGCTCCGGGACTTTATGTTATTACCCAATTGCAGAAAATAATACACGTCTGAGTCATAGAACCTTGAGAAATCACGTTTGTATTGACATGGTGGATTCATTTCTACTAGGTAGCTTTTTTTTTTAAATAAGGTACTACGCTTACTACCAAAGGAGAAAAGTAACCTCATTCAACTGCAAACCCATTGAAGCAATAGTGGCTTGAATGTCATAGGACTATCCAACCACTTTCTACTTTTGTTAAGGCATGCTCCATTAAACTGGGTCCTAGGGACTTACCATTATACTACAGATTGGTGCATCTCACACTTCCTCAGAGACACTTTTGACAGTAGATGGAGATGAACACAGATAAGCACAACTGGTTAGGGTGCAGAGAATAAAAGACTTTGGAAGGCTCAGCCCTATAGAGGACATGCACATTACACTCCCTTCTTTCCCATGGCTCAGGGCACATCACCAAGGAGGGGGCAAAATTATTGTAACAACCAGAGGAGGAATATGAAAAAAAACAAACAGTATTTTTTGGATACCACAGGACAGTTGCATGTATGAACTCACAGTAGTTGTGGTGGCATGCACAACTCTGCCACCAACTCTAGGCAGATAAAATTCCAACATAAGAGAAGCTGGGTGTGGTGGCGCACGCCTTTAATCCTAGCACCGAGGAGGCAGAGGCAGGCGGATCAATATGAATTTGAAGACAGCCTGGTCTATAAAGTGAGTCCAGGACAGCCAAGGCTACACAGAGAAACTCTGTCTTGAAAAAAAAATAGTATTCCAACATAGGATGGGAAGGATGATACAAAGTCACTCCTGTAGCTGAGGAGATATTGTTATTTGTGAACTACTGGGGAAAGATAGTTATTTTTATTTTACTGTGTGGCTCTAGGTAGGGGGAATATGACCTAGTAGGTAGCCACACATCCAAGAGTATGTAGCCTGTAGAGTTGGGCTGGGTCGGTTTTTTTTAAAAAAAATGTGAGCAAACTATTAGGTGGGAATGGAAAGAGAGGAGAATCTGGCAGGAGTTTTTGGGAGTTAATACAGTAAAAATACAATGTATGGAGATAATTAGAAAATAATATAAAAATAAAAGGGAACCAAAAAGCACATGCTCCTTCAATCACCATAGAGTTGAAACGCTCTTATTTAATTATGTCATAAAATGAAAGAACAAAATAATGTTTAACTAAAGATATACAGCCTTAATCAGATTCTAGAAAGAAGTGGAAACAATTGGAGGATGGCAGGACTAAATTCCAGGGTTAGCAATTGAACTTCAGTGGTCTGTGTAATAGCTGTGATTGGATAGATGGTAGAATGTGTGATCAGATGGCCCCGTGAGCACGTTTTACTGCTGACATTTCTGTGAGGTTACCTTCCCAGCCTGCCTACTCTCTGCCCAGATGGCTTCCTCCCCAGAGAGTTGAGGTGCTGTATAAAGCAGGATCCTGACAACAGTAATCAGATCTTTCTTTTTGATAAGAAACTTTTAATCTGTGTGTTTCCTTCGACCTGACTTTTTTCCCTCTTAGCAAACACACACACACACACACACACACACACACACACACACACACACACACACACACACACACAGACACACACACACAAACACCACATTTTCTAAAGCCCTCAGCTTGATTTTTAAAACATTCTGTGGTTGGTTCAAGGTCAATTGAAGAATTCAACTCAATTTTCCTTATCAACATTTTTCCTTTCTTTAATTCAAGTGCATGTTGACTACACTTCTAAGGTGTACAATAAAATTTGCCAGCAGATTTCAACAGTGAACTGGTCTGTAGAAGCAAGTTCTAAAGAAGAGCATGATCAAGAAAATACTTGATATAATAAAAACTGTGTTAATTGGGACTATTTTTTTCATTTTTTGCTTTTTTTATTATATTTATTCACATATACATTTATATTATTACACATAGATAAAATAAACTACAAACATCAGGAGGAACCATGAGACAATCAGGAATTATATAAATGTTACATTCATAGTGATTTGGCTATTTGTACTTGGCAGCCTTGAAGAAAACATCTTTTCTATTCTGTTGCATCTAAAATTCTAAATGTAAATCACTATCTATCATATCTCATCTCTATTAACTTAAAACATCTATCTAGACCTAAAACATCTTTTTTATTTAATGTTTTTTATTTTTCACATATATGTTTATATATTACATACATATAAAATAACCTACGTACAGCAACAAGAGCCATGAGACAATCAGAAATCGTGTAAATGTTACATTCTTAGTGTTTTGGCTATTTGTATTTGGCAGCCTTGAAGAAAATATCTTTCCTATCTTGATGCATCTAAAATTCTGAATGTAAATCAATATCTACCATATCTCATTTTTATCAACTTAAAACATCTATCTAGACCTAAAAACATCTTAAACCCTAAACAACTAATCTTAAGTGTAAAACTAAACTATCTGGCCTTCAATCCCATCAGAGACTTGAGAAGGAATAAAATTGATTACCTGAATATACCGGGAGTGCAGGTTAGTGGCTTCCCAAATGAGAAGATGACAGATTGCTACCTGAGTGAGCAATCACCCAAAACTCTCTATAAATGATTGGAGTTAACATTTTCCTACGAATATTATCTTTATTCAACTCACTACTGTTAGTATAGTAGAAAATTGTATTATATATAATTGATAGCTTATTTGAATTTGAAAAACTAATACAATGTTCCTTTTTCATAGTAATTGCATATTTTCTAAATACTAACCTATTTTAGTCACTTCTTAAAAGTACTTACTTGCTGGGTGTAGTGGCACATGTCTTTAATCCAAGCACTCAGGGAGACAGAGGCAGGAGGATCTCTGTGAGTTTGAGGCCAGCCTGGTCTACAAAGCAAGTTCAGGACAGCCAAGGCTACACAGAGAAACCCTGCCTCAAAAAACAAAAACAAACAAACAAACAAACCAAACCAAACCAAACCAAGACAAAAAAGTACTTTCTATTAGTTATTTGACAGACACAAAGGCTGAGTTTAAGCTTATACACAGTTATGCATATATTTACCATTATGACATTATGAGCTAATAATTTTAATCTATGACCTAAAAATACAGATAATTTGGGTAACATGGCAGTGCCTATGTACTTCTTCATGAAACTTCCTTTATGTAATTGCAAAAATAACCATAGATTTTTATCTTACATTTACATTCATTAGTTTTGTATATTTTTATCATAGGCATGTGGTTCTTTGAAGGTGTGATATTTTTATCTTAAGGACATAAAAAGGATGACAGTGAGTTCAAGTTTTTATTTCCATTAAGCTTTAAGATGTATTCATCTGTTGAAAAAGTCTCTCTCCTCTGCCTCTTGATGTTCACTCTCCTCAGTCTGTTCACCTAATTCTCACATCAGCTCAGAAGAAAACTATTTGACCTCTGTGGCAGTTTGAAGAAGATTGACACTCCCCAAACCCCTACACACACAGGCTCATATACTCGAATGCTTAGTCATCAGAAAGTGACACTATTCGAAAAGGATCAGGTATGGCCTTGTTGGAAGAAGTGTGTCACTAGGAGTGAGCTTTGAGGTTTCAAAAGCCCACACAAGGCCCAGCCTCTCTATTTCTTTCTGTCTATGGATCAAGATGAAGTTCTCAGCTGCAGTTCTGGTGCCTGTAGACATGCTTTCTGCCATGATCAAAGTTGACTAAACCTCTGAAGCTGTCTGTAAGCAAGCCCCCTAGTTAAATGCTTCCCTTTATAAGAGTTACCTTCTTTGTGGTGTTTCTTCACAGCAACAGGACAGACACTAAGAGAACTCCTACGTTAAAGCTTTAGGAATGAGCAGTCATCTCTGGATGACTGGCCAGCAAGGTGGGAGCTGTTCCTGTCTTCCCGCAAACTTTTGCTATTTAATTCAGGCATCTGCAGAGGAGAAATTCTTCTGGGATAAATTCTTTTTGATGTTGTATAATCTCATGAGAATAGCTAAGGCATCTCAGCTTTGCTATGTGCTTAGTTGCCTCACAAAATGAATCCATTCTAACCCCTGAACCTCGGAAAAGACTAAGCTAAATGACAACGGAGGGTTAAAGTGCAAATGGAGTTAAAGTTATAGTCAACAAAATTTAATATCAAGAGAGCATCAGGGCATCCTTTGAGTGATAGTAATGTATTCATAGGTTGTGTGTGTGTGTGTGTGTGTGTGTGTGTGTGTGTGTGTGTGTGTTTGCATGTCTGCCAGAAATAACAGATTTAGTCTTATAAGACCAAATATTCCTGTGAATATATTAAAATCTTACATTTCCTAGCCTTAGAAACTTAAAAAAAATAATTACATAATTACACATTTCTTCTGGATATAACTAGTCCATTAGTATAATTCAAACCAAAAAGGGTATTGCATAAATTGAAAAATGAAAATTCATAGGGGGAAAGCTGGAGAAAGGGAGGAATGGGAGGATACAAGGGATGGGATAACAATTGAGATATAATATGAATAAATTAATAAAATATTTAAAACATTGAAAATTCAAGTTGATATAACTGAACTTTCTTTCGTTGAGAGTGATCTATACTATGATCTTTTATAATTGCTGTCCATATATATTTTATGTTAATAAGACTAATGTATACACAGACATGCTGTCTCCTTTCACAAAACTGATAGCATTCTGCATATACTGTTATGTCACTTGGAATTTTTGTTGAACATTATATTTTAGAAATTGTTATTTGAAAGGTTTACTTATAATTTGTAATCCTTGTTTCAATCAACTACACAGAGATTTATTATACTGATATACCATGATATAGTTTACAGTTTTGCTACTGATATACCATGGATACTTATTTATACTTTTATATATTTTCGCAACTCTTATTTTCTAATGATAGAAAGGAAGGTTTGTTTCACCCACATTTGTAAAGATAACGAATTTTCAAAGTTTTAAAGTTTTTTTTATATTTGAGAGTGAAAAATTGTCTTAATGTAATTGTATTTTGTTTAACTCACAATGAACAATGCCTAATTTTAACATTTCTTTGTATTCCTTCTCCTGAAAAAAACCCCACATATTTGCCTTCAACTTACTCTTTTCTAACTGACATGTACAAATTCACTACATATGTAAAGGTTTGCTTTGACATGTCTTAATCGGCCATGTATAGTTTTTCTTTGTAAAACTTGTTATGTAGTCAAAGTGTCAACATATTTTGGTAAATATAAAACGTAAGAATTATTACTGCATATAAATCCTTGGCATATTGACTTCATCCTGACATAGAGGCCGTGTATTCCTTCCATTATTTTAAACGTAGTTACTGCTTTTCTCATTGTTTTAAAGTGTCCCTTTTAGTGCCGTATCTAGTCCCTATCTGCTCATCCCTTGCTATGCAACACTGGCCGCATATCTCTTCTGCTGGAGTTCCTAAGATCTTCTGATCACACAAGGAATGACCAGGGACCTAGAGAGATGTCACTTGGACATGAGGAAAGCAAGTTAAGGACACATGGCATATAATGTATACAGCGGGGAATGACAAGGGAACATTTTTTCAGATGGGGGAAGTAGTTCCTGTCCGTTGTAGTACAGCGCTACCTGTTGACAGCTCACAGCTTTCCCCATGGCATATTCAGACACCAGTACAATAATATCCCCCTTGATAACACATCACAAATAAGCATCAGGTATAGCTGTTATTTCTAATATATGTAATTGGAGTGATTTTGGAATGATATAGGTAGAGTAGAAACCCAGTTGCAAAGAATCTGATATCAGCACGCATAGGCTAGAAGATATAAAATAAGAGGAATTGACATTAAAATTAACAGCCATAGGTATTTTTAGACCTGGAACATTTCAAATTACATCATCATATTTTAAAGCAATAAAAGTTATTGTCATTGGTGTGGCTATTTTAAGACACTACTTCTTAACTACTTGTATTTAAAAAAAAACAGTGATATTAAAGGACAGGAGAGATTAACGTATGTGTACTAGTAGGATTTACTATTACTGCGATGAAATGCCATAACCGAAAGCAATTTCGGGAAGAATAGGTTTACTTGGCTTACATAGCCTGCATCACAGCCCGCTGAGGGAAGCCAGGGCAGCAACTTAACCAGGCAGGTACCTGGAAGCGGGCACTGATGAAGAGGCCATGGAAGGGTGCTGCTACTGGCTTGCTCATTCTGATTTTGTTGCTGCTGTTTGTTTTTTGTTTTTAGACACCCAGGACAACTAGTCATTGAGCGGCCCCCACCATAGCTCTTCCCCATTGAATCACTAATTAAGAAAGTGCCATGTGGGCCTGCTTACAGCCTGATCTTGAGGAAGCATTTTATCTGTTGAGAACTGATTCTCCCAGATGAGTCTAGAGTTTGTCAAATTAGGATAAAATTAGGCAGCAAATAAGCTAAAAGTTAAAAAAAATATTTTATTAATTTATTCATATTACATCTCAATTGGTAGCCCATCCCTTGTATGTCGCATCCCACTCGACCAGCAAGGAAGACGCGGCACCCGGTTCTTCTCTCAAGCAGTTTATTCAGGCTCTTCTTGTGCTCTTCTCCCCCGAACCACTCCCCTCATACCCTTTTATAGACATCCAAGCATCCAATCAAGCAACGCCACGTTTCCGTACTCTATTGGCTCTTGAAAGCGGAACTATTGCAGGCAGCGGGCCATGCCCTAATAAGGACTTGTTTACTACTTTTGAGGCAAAGCTGGCTACATGCCAGGCGCCATCTTGGGGCGAGGCACACAGTAGAATATTGTGGCTTCCCACATTTGTATCCTCCCATTCCTCCATCCCTCTCGCTTTCCCCTTATTCCCCTCCCCTAAGACTGTGAGTAAGGGGGATTTCCTCCCCCTGTATATGCTCATAGGGTATCGAGTCTCTTCTTGCTAACCTGCTATCCTTCCTCTGAGTGCCAAGTTTTAAAAGTACATCAACTGAAAGTAATATATTGACTTTTCTTTTATTGTACATTGAACTCTAATGAAGAGATATATTTGAGCTCATATAAAATACAGAAATATGAGTTGGAAATGTAAATCTTTGATATGCTCTTTGTAATAGGGAAGACATTTTTAATTAAAAAATTAGGGATATAATGATGTCATTTCTCCCTTCTTCTCTCTTCAAACACTACCACATACCTCATCTTGTTTTCTTTTAAATAAATGACCTTCTTTTTTCATTAATTTTTGTTACATGCACACATATATGTATATATTATATGTATTTATATATGTATATATTTATTCTTAAAGACAGTGTGTTCAGTCTATATAATGTTACTTGTATTTATGTTTTCAGGGCTGATTGTTTAGCATTGGATAAATAGTGTGTGCAATAGAATGCAGAAAGTTGGGGAAAAACCACTTTAAAATTGTTGACTAAGTATGTAAGAATAGTATTGTTTGGAGATTTTAAGTTATATTTTATTAAAAATTGATGGTGAGGATTATTAGTTGTGTTCTTTCATACCTATAGAATCTCATACCTATCTTATAATTTCAAAATTTTTGTTCATACAAACCTACTTAATATTTGTATAGTTTAAAGTTATCCAATTCAAAACTTGCCTCAAAATAAGCCATGAAGCCACAACTGATCCCTCTCAGGTAGGTAGATATTAATTGTTCATCTTTCATGGTGACAGAGAAGTTACCTGTTTGGATAGACAAGACAGACGAAACTGCCTGCTCATGGGTTTTCAGAGGATCAGGTTCCCCTCCCCTTTGGCTGAGATGTTCAGAGGCTTCAGCATGTGGCCATGTTTGAGGAATGTTTCCAAACTGATATGACAAAATGACTAAACTTAAGTAACAAACAGCCCCACTTAACCATAGAACAAAACAAGTCTGCCTTTAATACTTAGATACATGGCGAGATATTTGAAATCCAAAGAGAAAGTTCTAAGAACTTGGCCAGAAATTTAGGACCTTGAGTGCTCACTACCACTGCTCGCTTAAGGTGTACCTTCACTTTCATTGGAGAAGCAGGAAAAGAACTTAACAAAGATTTATGCCATTTAATGTCACAGTTGATTACCAACAGAGATTGGAGTAATGCAATGTTTATGGCTTTATGTAAAAGTAGGCTATGTTTCAGGTTGTGATGGTGATTGGCTGGACAGACAGATATAATTTCTGAAAAAGTATGGTGTACTACAGAAAGCATTTATATAAATTAAGAAAACCAAACCTTTAAATTCTTCCATTTAAATAATTCAACTGACTGGTATTGGTTATGCACATTTCATGAATATATGTTTACCATGTAAGCACTTTTTGTAATATATATCAAATTCAACTTTCCTATTATTACTAACCCAAATTATAAAAAGTTTCATAAAATACTGAAATCTCTGGTAAGTGAAGTAAGTTATTTGAGATTTGTTTTTTTTTTAATTCTATAACATACATCATGATAGCTATTAAATATTGATACCTAATATATAATAACATATAATATAATAAACACTCATAGATTATACCTATGCAGTAGTGTTAATGTATATGGATATATTTTTTCATATTTCACAGAAAAACGCCTGCCTAAAATAATCATTCTGCTAAATACGAAGGTTTTGATATATAGAACCAGGAAAGAGCATCATTAGACAGCAATGAATACATGCTCTTTTGTTCTTTTCCATGCCCTCAAATCACATGTGAATCTTTATAAATACATTTATCTACTCATGTAATAAAATTTGTGATAGATGACTAGTCACTTAATAAAAATTTTTGAATATTTAACAGGTACTGGACACAGAGCTCAATGGTTTAAATAAAGGATATGTACAAGAACTGTGCCACCCTCCCAGTTTATGCCTTTCTAGGGAAGGTATTTCAGTCATTTGACATAATTTTATCATTCTATAAAAATGTATTCCTATATTTGAACATGTTGTGTACATTTTAAGTATTTTTCATATGCAGATCACTTAACCAGCTGTTCCTTGTCAGACCAATGCCGTGATGATTACACATACAGCTTTCCTAGTTTTTAAAGTTATGAGTTCACTAATATTTGGAAGCCAAATCCCCTAGCCAACCTGTGCCACCTTTCGACAAGGACTGAAATATTGCACTATTTGAATTTGCGTAATATATGTCCAAGATTTCCCTCACAATAAAATATATCATATTGTTATTATGCTACTCGTGTTATTAAATCCAAATATATTTATTTAATCATAAAATAATAAACCGTAAAATTTAATTTCCCAGCTTCATATAATAGCGATATGCCTACGGAGACTCGTTCATGCGGAGATATATTTCTGTCATGTGTCAGGAAGCCTCAGACATAAAGACACCAGGCCAGGTAAAGGTGCTTTTATGATACCATCAATTTCTAAGAGTGTCTTTATCTACCTTTCCCAGAACCTCTAGTCTATCGCTTGTTATATAATGTGAGAAAAATGGTTGCTTTGTCTAGAGACAGCAAGTGAAATGATCTGGCCGAAGCAAGGAGAGCAAAGTGATACACACACCAGCTATGTTAGACACTTTAAAAAATTTGTTGTGTGTGCAGCTTTTAAAACGTCGCTGGCTTCTGTGGAGTCGTCAGTGCTCCCGTGTGGAGTTGTAACGACGGAATTTCTTCTACTGGACACAGTAGTCCCCCTAAAATATTGGAATTCAATTAGAAAGAAAAGTCAAAGTGTTGAGTAACTGGTGGGGATCCTTACGTATTGATTACTCATAGATTTGCCCAATAACTGAGTTGATTAAGCGTGTGCATGTATCTATCTATTTATGTTTATATATGGTAGTGTTTTTAGCAGTATGCTTGCTGTATGTGTCTGTCTCCTAATGCATATTCAATACAAACATTGAGATCAGCTCTATTTAAAGTCCATCAGTAAAAACTAATGGTTAGACTAAATTAGTATATAATTGTATTAATTTAAAAGTTGATGAATTTTATTAAAAATATGGAATGCTAAAAATTGCTACTTGTTTAAACATTACCAAATAATATAGAAAACTGAAATTACAATGTCACCTTCACTGCTTATATTCCAAGTATGTGTTGTCTATGTGGACTAAAATACAAACTAAAGAGGTGTAACATCTTAGGTTTTTGTTTTTATTTTTGTTTTTGCTTTTTTGCATGACACTCCCCTATGTGTTTTAGTTTTTTCTTACATTTTTAAAATTTATTTCTCTGGGTTAGAAATGTGCACAAGTGAGTGCAACTGCAGATTGAGGCCAGAAGAGGGCATCAGATTCTCTGAGTTGAGTTTACAAATGGCTATAAGCAAATTCAATTGCTTCATCAGCAAGAGAAAACATTTTTTAAACAGTTTAGCCATTACCCAAGCCCCAAATTTTAATCTTTCAAAACAAAATAAGGCCAATTATTTATGCAACATAATCAAGTCAGGAAACTCAGATCTCCAAGACCACGATTACATCAGCAATGTTTACAAATTCAAGAACATCTGTGTGGGTACAGGGTAGATCACAGGAGATTCCCCAGAATATCATTTCTATCAGAATTGTTGGCTACTTACTCATTTTACTCTTTCTATTTACGATAAGTGATTACAATCTAAAGACTACAATAACAGAGTAATTTTTCTTCTTATCTTGAAAATACTGAGAAAAGTCCAGATTGTTATGTTCTGGAAAAGATCACACACGCAGATGGAGTGGTCAGATCCACCAAGAGCTCTGGGCTTCCCTTGGGAATGTGTTACAAACAGATGAGAGTACCTTGGATAAAAACAATGGGTTGAGTTTGAGTTCTATGGGCAGGTCTGTCATTTGGAACATGTTACAAGTAGAAATCACCATGGACTACAGAATTTAGCCCCACAGTGGAGAATTATAAAAGGCTTCTCAGAAGAACCAATCAAACCCAAAGAGCAATGCGACTGTTCTTTCTCATCAACCATTTGCGACAGGACGACAAGCCTGAGCTCACTGTGGACAGGTGAAAAATGTCCCTTTTTGTGCATAATGTTGGACCCCAGAGTCCTGGTGGTGACCACAGCAGCAATGGAGACTAAGGAAAAAAATGAGGAAATAAGTCCCCTCTGTGGATTAGTCTAAGGGAATACAGGGGAGAGACTACAAAATAAGGGCTGTACTCAGAATTGAAACATTTGAAGAAGACATTGCTGTTGATTTATAGAAGATACAATGGTACTTTGAAAGAACTGAGAAAATTATCTGTGGCGAATAAAATATGGTTACACAATTGAAAACACGTGTTATTGGATATAACTACAACATTCCTAAAACTTACAAAAAAATAGGTAAAGCCACAGTGAAGCTCAGAGGAAAAAGGAAATAAAAAAACAAAAAACCTGTCTCTAACTAATACTGATGAACCAAACTTTAAATAGAGTTTTTGTGTCATGACCTCAGTATTCCCTAGCTGCCTGTGATTCTTCAGATAGGGTTGAGGCCTCCCAGTCTTTATGGGAGGGACTTACCCAGGGAGAAGCATACCAACTGGTTAGGTAATACCAAATGGATAGCTCTGAAAATACACATGCAAGAGTATAATCATGCGGACTGGTAAGGATGTACTTATGTATTAGAAATACATATCCCTAATATTTAAATGTTAATGAGAGCCAGGAAGGGGAAAGTGGGTGAGTTGGGAGGGATAAGAAGGAAGGGGAGAAAGATGTAATTTAATTGCAATCGAATAAAAATTAAAAAAAAAAATAAAGAGTTCCCGTCTTGAAAAGATGTTTTATTGAGTTAATTTTGTATCCAGCCAAATTGCTGAAAGTATTTATCAGCTGTAGGAGTTCTCTGGTGGAATTTTGAGGGTCACTTATGTACACTATCATATCATCTGCAAATAGAGATAGTTTGACTTCCTCCTTTCCCATTTGGATACCCTTGATCTCCTTTTGTTGTCTTATTGCTCTGGCTAGAACTTCGAGTACTATATTGAAGAGATATGGAGAGAGTGGGCAGCCTTGCCTTGTTCCCGATTTTAGAGGAATTTCCTTGAGTATCTCACCATTTACTTTGATTTTGGCTATTGGCTTGCTGTAGATAGCCTTTATTATGTTGAGGAAAGTGCCTTGTATCCCCGATCTCTCTAAAACTTTAAACATGAATGGGTGTTGGATTTTATCAAATGCTTTCTCTGCATCTAAAGAGATGATCATGTGGTTTTTTATGTTCAGTTTGTTTATATGGTGGATTACATTGATGGATTTCCGTATATTAAACCATCCCTGCATGCCTGGAATGAAGCCTACTTGGTCATGATGAATGATATCCTTTATGTGTTCTTGTATTCGTTTTGCAAGAATTTTATTTAGTATTTTTGCATCGATGTTCATAAGAGAAATTGGTCTGAAATTCTCTTTCTTTGTTGAGTCTTTGTGAGGCTTAGGTATCAACGTGACTATGGTATATCTGCATACTAGCCCAATGGGCATGTCCCATCAAAGCCTTCCCTTACCAGGAAACTGGGACAGAGGGGAGGACATCCTATTGGGACTCTAGATGAGAGAACAATGGGAGAATAGCAATGTAGAAGGATCCAGTAGGTCCTAGAATCCTACAAGTAGAACATTATGATAGGCAGATTTGGGTCATGGGGTCCCACTCAAACTAAGGCCCTAGCCAAGGACAATACTGGCGGTCAAATTTAAACCCCTACCCTGATCTAGCCCATGGACAGGACAGTCTCCACACTTGAGTGGAGAGAGGGATTTGACTTTCTCAAGTACTCTGGTGCCTCATTTTGACTATGTCCCCTGGCAGGGGACACCTAGTGGCACTCAGAAGAAGGACAGCAGGTCACTGAGAAGAGACTTGATACCCTATGAGCATATACAGGGGGAGGTAATCCCTCTGAGGAACAGTCATAGGGGAGGGGAATAAGGGGAAAATGGGAGGGAGGGGAGAATGGGAGGTTACAAGGGATGGGATAACCATAGAGATGTAACAAGAATAAATTAATTAAAAAAATAAAAATTAAAAAAAAAAAAAAAAAAAAAAAAAAAAAGATGTTTTAGACCAGTCCCCATCCTCCATTCTGGTAAACACAGTTCCAATTCTTGGCAAAGGTGCAAACAAGCCAAAAAGAGCTTCCAAAGTTGATAGGGAAATTACTCTTTTTGGGATACAGCTGTTGGAGGAATGGCCCATCAGCAGAAGTTTCATCTGTCCTTACTGAACAGAGAAGACATTCTGACCTTGGGCTTCCTGACCCACCAGCTCAAGATGGCTCAAATAGACTCATTCATATCTTGATGAAACTGGTGTCTCCCTGGAACAGATGAAACAGGTGCAAACTGGCCACAGGACAATTTGACACAATCAAACTCTAGTAATGACAAACTCTCCTGGAAATATGAGGGAAAGGTTTAGCTTCTCACAGAGGATCTACGGAACACCTCTATGTATCGATTTCACATCTTTCTGTAGAGGTGGGAAGAGGATAGTGTTTGCTCTTTTTGCTACTGTTCAATGATGCTCTTCAAAGTCTGGTGGTAGCAAGAAAAAGGAAGTTTTAACAGTGGTATGGAACAAAAAAATCTGTACTTGTAGATAATTGATGACATAAAAAGTAATAAAGAGTAGATATAAAAAACTAGCACTGTTTGGTGACATTATCAAGACAGAAGGGTAATTTAGAAAACTCAACATGTTAATAATGTAAAATTTCTCTTAATGGAGTTATAGTTGTAATGCTTTTCCCATTAAAATCAAGGCACATCTTAATTTTTGTACATATACTCAAAGTTACAATGAAAAGCAGAGCCCCCTAGTTGTTAGGATGTTTCTGTGATGAAGACTGTAGTAGGGGAAATAACTTTATGACTGTGTGTCTATGTACGTGTGTGTGTGTGTGTGTGTGTCTGTGTGTGTGTGTGTGTGTGTGTATGAAAGACAGAGTGTGTACTATTGTGTAGGCACATGAGAGTGAATGCATATGGGTTTCTGTGCTTTAATGTGGAAGTATTCAACAATGTGTGAGTGTTTGCAGATATAGGATATGTGAGTGTAAGTATGAGTGAGTGTACCTGGCTGTGTATGCGTATGTGAGTGTATGAGAGTGAATGCAAGTATGCATGAGTGTTAGGGCATGTTTGAATGTGTGTGTATTAGTATAAATGAGCTTGAGTTTGTGTGAATGTGTGTGATTCTAATATGAATGAGAGTGTGAGTGAGTATGAATGTGTGTGTGATGGTGAGTGTGTCTGAGTGAGAATGTGTATGTGAATATGAGAGCATGTATGAGCATCTGTATGAGTGTGCATAATAAGGCAGCATATTATTTATTGGTGGAAGGATTGTCATGTGGCCCAAAGGGGAGCAGAAACCAAACCTTTAGTGATATGATATCACATTTACCTTTTTAAAAACCAACATCAGCAGTCGTTTCAGATGAAGGAATAAAGTCTTTCAATGTATTTATCTGTAAGTCACTGGATATCCACAGAGAAGAAAATGAACTTTGTCTTCAGCATCAAACCTAATGCAAATACCAATCTACAATGGAACAGAGGTTCAATTATTAAACACAAGACCATATGCAAAATAGGAAATCGGTGGTCCATGGCTAGGCATGTTCTTAGTTTGGGATTATATGGCCTGTAAAATAAGAAAAATATTTAAAAAGTAAAACATCACTGATCTGAGTGCACTGTGAGGAGCATGGGCAGAGAAGGTAATTCCGTTCACACCTACTAGCAAAGAAAGTGTCTATTATAGGGATAGGATGAAGATCATACTGCAGAATTCAGAATTAAAGGAGCTACTATGAAAAGGACCAAACAATGGGCATAGAGTCATCGTGACTTTGATATACAGATGGCGAATATCTTGGGCAAAGATATTCCAAATCCTTGTAGCATTGTGGAAAAGCCAAGCCCCAACACTATGAGGTACAGCATATCTCTTAACCGGGCAAAAGGAAACTAAGTGCTAATGAAGATGAGGATGGCACAAGCCCTCACATGTTGCTAAAGGGAATATAAAATGTTATAGCAGATCTTTAAAACAAGATATGATACAAACATTAAATATGTAGCTACTATATGACCCAGCATTTGCATCATTGAGCAACTATCCCGGCAAAACAAGCAAACTACATTTGCTCACATAGTTGGATGCAGGTGTTGAAGCCAGTCTTCTCCGTCTAAGTATGTGAGTGAGTGCATTCTCTGTGAGTAAAGCAACCAAAGGAAACAAGGCCACACCAACCAGCCAAACCACGTGAATGAGCTTACATCCTCTTTGACAGGATAATGTCGCAGACATCAGAGAAGCAAAGAGTGGTGTGTAGAAGCATCTTCAGGGAACGTCCTTGCAGGATTCTTTCCTTCTACAAGTCTGGATGCTTTATGACTCTGTCAATGCAATGTTTTTGAAATGGTAAAATTTAGCCACGGGTGGGAGTGTGGTGTTTGGAGGTAGTAAGAAGTGCTTTTGATAATGTTGTATAGCAAGGGAGTGCCTGTTGTGTGCAGTGTAGTAGGGAATGCCTGTTGTGTGCAGTGTAGTAGGGAGTCCCTGTTGTGTGCAGTGTAGTAGGGAGTGCCCGTTGTGTGCAGTGTAGTAGGGAGTGCCTGTTGTGTGCAGTGTAGTAG
>OU015756.1:9848547-9865653 GCA_907169655.1 Acomys percivali
AGTAGGGAGTGCCTGTTGTGTGCAGTGTAGTAGGGAGTGCCTGTTGTTTGAGGGTGTTTTTCTTGCTGGTGTTAGAAACAGGAACTGATGCTGGTATGGTATCATGCAATAGCTTGGGGGTGGGCAGTGAATAGTACAAGAAGACTTTCTGATTTTTTTGTTAAATCATCATTTAGTTCCATAATGATCTGAATCGAATCAAAGTGAGCAGATGGTTCACTGGCGAGGGGAACTGCCTTTGCAGAGGGCCTGGGTTCAGCTCCCAGCACCACATGGCAGCTCACAACTGTCTTTCATGCTCGTGCCAGGGGATCTGATGCCTACTTCTGGCTTTCACAAGTGTACATGCACATCAACCAATTTTTTTTTAAATTAGTAATATTTGTCAAAAATTCAGAACCATGACATTTAATGGAGCAGAAAGTCAAAGCTCAAATATCTCAATAATATTATTTTAAATAATTTTATTTATTGACTTCTGTGCCTTTCAAATTAATATTAAATAAAAATAAATATGTCTTGAGACATTTGTTTCTATGTATATGTGTAGCTTTTAAATTTTTCTTTGGAATGAATTGTCATAATTATAATTTAAAAATTAAGAGAAGCTTTAATATATACACAAATACATACATACATACATACATACATACATACATACATACATACACACTTTTGATTCAAGGAGGTGTCATTGACTGTTCCTCCAACAGTGCATGAACAAGCCAGTATCTCTACTGGATTTTAAACATTCTTTCAAGTATCTATATCAGAAGAAATACTTGACAGCATGCCATAATGAAGCAACATCAAACAAGGAGTGCTGAAATTACAGTGAGTTGCAGGGCTTTCGAAGAAACAATAACAACACACACACACACACACACACAAACACACACACTCCCCCCAAATATCCCACTGCCCCCAAAAAACCCAAATGAAAACCATTAAAATAAAAACAGTAGTGCAGATTAAAATTGAAGAGCTGATTAGCGTCTGCTTCTGAGAAAACTAATAGGACCTCTAAATAAGACACTTGATATTTTTATCTGCTTAAATTTGATAAATAAGAAACTTTGTTGCTTTTTAATTAATAATTTCTGGGGAGAAAACAGAGCATTGTCTCAAACGTGGGTCATTGTCACAAGCATTCATTATTGCTCCAAAGAGCTGAAGATTCATAGAATGAGAAAATGTACTGCTCCTCAGTGTTTTTCATTTAGAATATTAGGATTTTTATTCCTTATAGCTCATATTATTTTATGAGGTGTTCTTACTCCTTGGCACCAATAAAGAACTCTATAATATATATTTAATATTTCACATTATCTATATAATTTAGTGACATGAGAATTGTAAATGATGACACATATACTGATCTTTCTGGAAGTTAAAAATAAGATATTCTCTGAACCTTTGATTTGAGTAGTATTGCATAATTAAGTTTGTATGTTTCTTTGTTTATATGAAAATAGATTATTTTTAACCTGAGCTCTGAGGGGAAGGATTTAGTGGAGACGTCACATTTAGTGCTGTGTGTTCTAAGGAATCTCTCTTTCTCCCCTTAATGTATGGCTGTTCCCATCTGCCGCAGGGGGAAAGAAGGAATCTATTCTGATGATGAGTGGACCAGGCACTTATCTATGCATACAGAAGAATATCACAAGGAGTCATTTTATTGATGCTTTTTTTTTTTTATACAAGTCATGCTTTGCTTTACTCTAGGTCTCTGGGATATACAGTCAGTTATTCTTTGAATCAGTGTTGTAAGGCCTCTGTCGTGTGCAGTGGGCCTCAGGTCAAGTCATGCATCCATCAGCTACTCCCACACCAGCATTGCCCTAGCATATCTCGCAGGCAGGGCAGATTGTGGGGAACAGGTTTTGTGGCTGGCTTGGTGTCAGTGTTTCTCTTTTAGAAACCTAAGGAGTGTAACTTCCTGCATCAGAGAGACTGGAATGTACGGGTGAAGGCTCCATGTGGGCACCAACTCCGATCCTCCATCTTTAATGGATTGGTGGATGCCATTCTCAGAACTGAGGCCCCATCTGTCAGTTTGCAGAGGCTGACATTGTTGCCACTGTCTTGCAAACAGCTTGGTTTGTTTGAGGGATTTCCACAGGACTCTGTTGCCCAACAACTCAGTTGATGTAACCTATTCTCCATATTGGAAGCTTTCTATGGTGACAAGAGATGGCAGTTTGTGGAGTGCCACAGATAGCAGCGCCCCCTGCTGCTTCCCCGGAGCAATGTGCATGCGCAATGCACCCTTGAGTGAGCCCCTTATGTGCATGTGCAATGGTATGACGCTCGGTGGCACGATCCTTCTGCACCAATTGTGAGTGACAACGTGGCAGGCTCTGATTGGAGCAGTCGCACTATAAAGGCTTTCTGGGTGCGGTCCTCGGGGTCAACCGTTATTCAAGAATCCTGAGTAAACTGCCACAAGAAGAGTTCCCGGTGTTGGTGTCTTTCCTGCTGGTTGGGGGCGGCACCGACAGCAGTTGAGATTGTATTGTTTTTGTAGCTCCATCCATTTGCTTGTGAGTTTCATGATCTTATTTTTTTTTAACCCCAGCTGTACTCCACTCTGTAAATGTTCTGTCATTCAGACAAAGATGCAGCCTACAGAATGAGGAAAGATTTTTCTAAAGCAACTCCACATCTGCTAGAGTACTAATATCCAAAATATTTAAAGAATTCAAGAAACTGGGTTTCATCACACCAAATAATCAAATTAAAATATGGGGTGCAGATCTAAGCAGAGAATCCTCAATGGAGAAATATAAAATGCCCAAGAAACACTTAAAGGAATGCTCAACATCCTTAGCCATTGGGGCAATGTAAGTCAAACTGCTTTGAGATTCTATCTTACAGCTGTCAGAATGACTAAGATCAATAACACAAGTATCAGCTTATGTTGTGAGGACGTGGAGCAAAGGTACTTACTACTCCTCCATTGCTGGTGGGACTGCAACTTGTACAGTCACTGTGGAAATCAATATGGCAGTTCCTCAGAAAGTTGAAAATCAATCTACATCAAGATCAAACTATACTACTCTTGGGCATATACCCAAAAGATGCTTTAGACTATTACAAGGACACTTTCTATATTCATTGCTGCTCTACTCATCATAGCTAGAAACTGGGTTATTAAGTTTTAAGACCTCAAATGTTTTTGTGTGTGGAGGCCAAAGGTCAACCTCAGGGGAGTACAGCACACCTCCTAGAGCTGGTGCTCCTGAGAATGGAAGCCAGAGCCCTGTGCCTTCCTGACAAGCTCTCTACCACTGAGCTATTATGTCAAGGCTGCCTTATTTGTGTAGGTCATTGGGCCAGAAAACCTCGAGGATCTTCCTGAATCTATCTGTAGGGCTGAGATTTCCAAACATGCCACTTCCCCTGGCTATTTTGTGTGTATGCTCACGTTTCAGTCACACACTCACGCTATTACATGACAAGCCCTTTAATGACTTTTAACCCTTCAGACTCAACATCCTGTTTTATTTTAAAAGTTTCCATCTACTATATCATTAACATTTTTCTTTCTTTTGTGGTTATGATAGGGACTCACACTTACTTTTCAGGCTGAAGCTGGCCTTGACCTTTTAATTCTTCTCCATTAACCTCAAAAGAACTGGGGTCAGATTACTATACCAGTACAATCAGCTATCATTAGCATTTACTTAACTTAAATGTAATGTTTTCAGACCTTGAAATGACCAGTAGGTCTAAATGGTTACCTGGTATTTTATAGAACCTGGTTCTTTTTAGGAGTTAATGAGATTTCAAGGCGCATGGATTTGATGTGGTTTTTATCTACGTGACTACATTTTGGGTATTTTAATATGTTCAGTGATACCTCTGAGCATCATATAACATTCACGTAATTATAAAAAGGTATTATGGATGGTGGACAATGAGCTCTTGAAACAGAAAACAAAACAGCTGTCAAAAGAGCAAAGAGAAAATATTAAACTGATGAACAATTTCTTAGGCCTGGGGGCCAGGTCAGGATGACAAATGTTCTACAATCCAATCAGCCCTTAATGGTTACAACTGCAGTTTTCCTATAATGAGTGAGAAATCCTGTCAAAGAAAAGCAATTACTAACAAAGGTACCTTCCAGGGAGTAAATTTGCATGGCGAATACACACTTAACCTAGAGATTACATCTTAAAACAGACAAATAAATAAGGTCACTAAGGTTTCCGCGGAATGCTGGCATCATATGATTTTCAGAAGTTGCTGACAGCTCATTAATAACAATAGCAAACGTCGGCTGCAGTGTGTGACTTCCTGTTAGCCAGGCTGTGTGGCTGTCGGATTCACCAACATGTGCACGCACTGCCAGATAAAACCACTAAGTGGGCTGGCTTGGCTGCTCCTTCCACCTCACTTTGACTTGAGAAAATGCACTGGTATTTATTTCTGTTTGGCTCTTCCCTAATGCCCATGACTGCTTCCTGAAGCATTAATCAACCGCAGCCACAATGAAAATCAATACAGCCCTGAAACGTAGCTCTGGATACCAAAAATAAGTGTGAAAGAAGACAGAGCAGGTCGTATCGTTCTCATACTTTAGAGAATTGCGCCAGGATTGCAGAATGCAATGGTTCTTTTCCCTCTCTGTAAACAGCTATGGATATGAATTTTATATGACATTTTCAATGCTGGATGATGTATTCCCAGAACAATATTATTAAAGGCTGTGTCTCTGTCCTCCACCAACTGTTATTTATGATTGCTGCTTTGTGGCAAACACAACACAAAACACAAATAAATTACAGTGCTCTGGGTTTGGGCTTTTCCCCCCACAGTGCAGAAAACAAAAATATCCACTTTGATATTTGCTCAAGAAAGGAGTCTGGGCTTGTAAAACAGTATCCCTTTCCCAGGGATGTGTGAAGAAATGAAGCAGGCTGCACAATAAAACCTCTAGTGTGAGCTAATCAACGGATTTAGATGATGAGCTATATTTGAAGAATGACAGTTGGAAAACACCACAATTCACTCCCACCAAATAATGATGGCTCAGTCTCTCCCTCTGTTAGGATATGGTATACAGCTCCACACATGTACACAGACACACACACACACTCACATATTGCTCACACACACTCACACAACACCCCCACGGACTCACGATCACACACACGCTCACACACACTCACACACAACAACACACATGCTCACACACATACATACATTCACACACACATACACAATAGTTGCACACACATACCCACATATACACATGTGTACATATATTCACACACATATACCCACATGGCACACATAACACACGTATACTCACGTGCATCAACACATCCACACACTACACAAACACACAACTGTTTAGTATATAATAAAAGGGTGAAGTCCCTGACTTCATGATGACTTTTGATATTTAATTGCCAGTCATTTTCAGAGCACTGTATTTGTCCACACTGTAGTAACTTTTACAAAAATGAGTGGCTAATTTCTTTTAGGAATTAATTATCCTGGCTTTATGACCGGCACTTTTAAAAGTGCTAGGGAATAACACAGGAAGTGGTTTGATGACTACTATAAAATGAAGTGAACTCTAAATAAAAATGTTTACAGACAAAATACTAAGCTTGACAATAACACTTTTTTAGTAATCTTGAAAATCAAGATAAAAAAGCAGGAAAATAGAACATCGTATTAGAGGTAGCTCATTCGGCATTTTCTGTGTGCTCTCCTCCCTTAACCAACCCCCTCTGAAACAAGGGCTATGTTCTCCATCCCACGATCGTGACCTCTGTCTTGCTGCCACTGTTTCGTTCACTGCCTTAGCTACCCAACCTAAGAAAGCCTACGATGTTACTCACAGTATTTTGTGGGGAAGAAACTGAGACTGACAAAGCAAAAGGCAAGTTTAGTGCCAGATGGATACTGCCTGTTAAACTAGCCCAAGTCAATCCAGATGTGGCGTTTCACCCCCTTAAACACTGCCCTGCCTCTCAGTTTAGTGATGTCTCAACTATTTGAACTGACCATTCTGCCTTCTCCTGTGTTTTACACTTTGCTCTACTTTACAACTTTACAAACAAGACTTTATCAGGGAGTAGGTATATCTCTACCAATAATAAACGGCTGCACCCTGTTCTGTCCTGTGAACACCAAGTTGCAGACTTTTCTTTATTTTATTTGGGGTCATATTTCTCAGAGTAAAGTTCTTGGCATTGATCTCATCTGATGCAGCCTAGACTAAGCTTAGTTCGTTTTATTTTTCTTTTCTCGAGGCTTTCATGATGTTGATTCATAAGCTTTGATGTGTTCGAAATAATAATACTTCAAAGAGAGGTTGGCATTGCATACAGCTGCACACAACCATGGATTAGCTCAAATGGGGAGTAAAGTATCCCCTTTATATCAGTCAAGCGTCATGATACTCCTAAGATTCTGGTGAAAGATTATACTCAGAAATAGACAGAAAACTGCATGTTCTTTAAAAGACTTATAAGTACAGTTCTGGGCTCATAGGAACCCCTGAGCATATGATATTGATGTCTATGTAGCTGATGTTTCTATTAGCACCTGCTAGACCTGTACTGATCCCAGCATTAAATGGAAGCTCAGAACAATTGGCAGTTGGAAATTTTCTAAGTTAAAAAGTTCATAATGAAGAAAAAAAAACTGGTTAATTTCAATCACACCCTTTATCCCTCCTATTTCCTTCCCACTGCTAAAGCAGATAATTGCTTAGCAAGTATTCAAAGAAAGTCTCAAAAAGGAGCCAAGGGTAAATGCAAGGGCTTAATAATGAATAATAAGCTGCAAACTGTGTAAAGTGATGTCAGAACTTTCTGCTCTGCTTTCTATAGAGCCTCAGGTTCCTTAGGAGTCGGAGTACAAAAGGTGGCTTCTAATCCCTACTATTGAGATTCCCTAACAGCCAAGTACTGTTTTTTTTTTTTTTTTTTTTTAGATCACTGGGTATGCTAGTTTATGTTTCATTTTCATTCTTTGAGTCTATTTCTTAAAAAAAAAAATCACAGTCCTATTGAGTGTCCATAAACATTTTATCATTTTCAGAGAGGTAGAAGCAACCTCTCCTTTCCTGGACAGTACTGAAGCAGTAGCATATCAGATATCCTGCATATCAGATATTTACATTATTGTCCATAATAGTAGTGAGGTTATAGATATAAAGTAGCAACATAAATAACTTTTTGGTTTGAGAAACTGTGTTAAAGCGTTGTGGCTCAGGAAGGTTGAGAACCACTGCTAAAGCCTGGTGGTGGTGTGGTCTCCACCACTGATCCCACCGTGGCTGGCTAGTCCAGCTTGTGTGTAGGCACAGGGCACTTTTGCAGGCCTTCATAGAGGTAGAGGGCTTTTGACTCAAAATCGCTGATACTTATCCCTTGCTCATCATTTTTGTGTGACTTAAGCATGCTCCATCATTGGCATTGGTTTGATGTGTTCTATATGAACTAAATTTTAACACTGCCTAAATATTATAAAGAACAATTCTTATGTGGACTATACCTGAATAATACTGAGAAAGAGAACTAATTGGCTTTGATAGTCTACTCCGTAAACAATGATGAGAATAATATATTTCTGCTGATAGTGTCTACGTCTCAAATTTTATCCTCTTTCATTTTAGGTATATATACTGGAGTCAATGCAGATATATATATTTTATAAATCATCATCTGTATACTATGCCCAAACTATCATGCCAATAAATACAACGGTAGTCTGTACTACATGATGCTTTCTTTAATTTTAACAAGATCACACAGAGAAGCTGTATCCTCAGTGTAGGCAAGTGGTTTGTGTTCACTGAGTAATTTTTTCAATGTGTTCATAGAAGGAACAATTACTTTGTAGTTTAAATAAGCATTTACAATGCCAAAGATGGTCCTAATTTCACTAGATTATTTTACTCCAAGTTAGCGAAAAAGACTTCATTTCAGCCTGTAACAAGTTTTGGAAACAGTTATTCCTATATAAATTTACTTCTGTAATGTTACTTTTACTATACATAAACACAGCAATTGTACAATTTATATTTTCTATTTAAAAAAGGTCATATATGTAAGGACATATGAATAATAGCATTCTCTATTGTAAAGCCCTCAACAGAAGACGTCAATCTTAATTGCGTTTTTATTTTGATCCACTTTTAATTTTATATAAAATATAACTCATAAGAATATTTTACATATACATTAATAGACATAAGCAGGTTAAAATTACAAGAAAGAGATACACGGGAAATTTAAATAGTTGTCAAATTAAAAAGTGATCAAAATATCACTAGTGTTCAGCATTTTATAGTTGATATAAACAAACAAAAACCAGAACAATAACAAAGAAAACAGAGTGAAAAAGCACAAAACACACAAACACACATACACACACACACACACACACACACACACACACACATACCTGATAAAACCACCAAATTGGAAACCACAATAAGCAAAAGACCATTAACACAAAAAATGTCAAAAAAAGCAAAATGAGAAAAAAATATACAAGAACACCATCAAGTCAGCTTTGTGTTGCCATCTACAGCTTAAGCATGGTGTCTAGTGTTAACTGTGGCTTTTATACTTATTGGAGAATAATTTTTTCACAAGCAGTTGTTGATTGGACATAGAGGCTTGGTTAGGGATAAGAGTTCATATCCACTTTCCTCTCCTAGTGTTAAGACCTTTTCTGGCTTGAACCTGTGCACGTCCTGTTCATGCTGTTACCGAATTTGTATGCTTCTCTGTGAGCTTGTCTGTATCTAAGTGCTACTGTGTCTGGAAACCATTGTTTCTTTGATGCTGTTTATTCCTTCTTGCTCTTACAATATTTCTAACCAATCCTCAGCATAGCTTCCCTGAGCCCTGAGGAAAAATAGTTTTCTGAAATCATTCTATTTAGGATTGAGTATTCTAAGGCCTCTCATTCTCTGCACATTTTCCATTATTGGATCTCTGTAAGAGAAAATTTCTCTGATAATGGCTGAGTGAGGCACTCATTTATAGGTGTAGAGGAATGCTTTTAGGAATCATTTTATTATTTTGCTCTCTTAGCAGTGTTTGGCTTTCCTCTAGGTCCATGGCCTTTCTACTCTCAGGCTCTTGGCTACCTGAGCAGTGTCAGACAAGGGCTCCATGTCATGGTATGGTCCTTACATCCAACCAGAAAGTGGTTGGTTACCTACATAATGTTTGTGCCACTATTTTACTAGTATATCTTGCAAGCAGGTCACCATCATAAGTCCCAGGATGTTTAAATGTGTTGGCATTTAACTTTCTCATCTGGTAACATGCAATATCCCTTTCTCTAATGTTAACACAAGTCAGTAGGAGGTGAAGGCTCTAGTTAGATACCAGATTGACTTCTTCAAGATTAGCCAAATATGCAAGAGGTTTTGTTGACAGTAGGGCCTTACCATCAGTCTTGGTAATTGCCTGAATAATTTAAGTGTTTCCCTGGGGCCCTTCTGGCTAACAATCCAACTAGATGTAACATATTCCTGACACTGGAAGTTCTACTTGGTTGGCCCATTTTCTTTCTTGTTATTTGGTGATTCCATTTAGATTTCTTTCATATATATCTTTTCCAGAAGCTTCTATAGGAGTAGGTTTCCATATGACCTGTAATATAGTCCTTAGCATTTGTTTTTCCTTTTCATATTCTCTCCCTTTAACCCCTCCTTCCCTTCCATGATTATAAACTCTCATTCCATGCTCTCTCTATTTCTTCATATCTATATAAACTATGTCTCTTTCCTCAGAAGTTCCTCCCTTTGTCCTTAGTTTGTTATCGTATCACTAACCTCCATGGTTATGTGGATTTTAGTATGCATACTAAAGGCTTAAAAGCTAACATCTGTATATACAAAAATATTGGAGAATTGGCTCAGTAGTTAAGAGCACCTTCCTAACAAAGGATCTGGCTCAGCACTTCTTGAAGTCAAACTATGTGGTGAAAATTGCACTGAGATCTTACAATTGCATTCTGCTTGTTGACTGGTTCACTTAGCTAAGCATATAAGCATGTTATCCATAATCTTTGATCACTCTGGATGAGGCACAGGATACCTTTGCAATATGAATAAAGAAACAGTAAACCCCATTCTGGGTGTGTTTGCTTGATTTGCCATTGCTATGTACCTTTCTGCAGAAGTAAATCTTTCTGCCTAGGAGGAATACTTTGTGGCATGTGGTCTTTCTGTTGTGATCCCTCAACCTTCTTCTTATAGCATAGTACCCAATATGGGGCCCTTGCTAAATAACTAGTGATCCTGAGGAGCAATTCCCACACTGGGAGGTACTCCGTGCTTCCTTGGGACAGCAGTCCTGGGTGCATCGGCACTTCTCAGCTTTGAAAACTAGCAGAAATCCAAATCAGAGTAAATCAGCAATGTGAAGATAAGAACAGACAGGGCCTAGGGGACAGCGAGACCTCTCTGACAAATCGCCTGTCGTATTGATCAGAGAGGCCAGAAAACCTTCATAGATCTCACTCTAATCAGCGTACATCTTATAAGAGAGGGAGTTAAGAGGGGCCTCAGGCTATACAATATAAAGGTTGTAGTTGCATGGTAGTCTGTGCCATTGCTAAACCAGTGTGAGGAATGAATAACTTGCTGAAATAAAAACAGGGGAAGATAATGAGAAAAACAAACTCCTCAGGGGGAGGTCTGCAGAACTTCCACAATATCCAGAAGGAACATGTCTCCAGAAGGTTAAAGAACTTCTCCCTCCCGCCCCACTCCCCAGATACTGCCTCTGCTGCTTAGGTGACTTAGCTTTTCCTTGATTAAGTGATGCAAATAATAGAAGCCATTTTAGTGCTGCTACTCTAGAAGAACCACTGAAAGAAATCGAGATTTTTGTTGATGGTCAGACTCAGTGGTATCCCCAAACTGGGAAAATAGGAAATGTGAGTCAAAATCGTAAATATATAACTAAATTTTATACGTAAAACAAAATGACTGTGAATTAAATATCTCCCCATGGTTTGGCTTTGAAATTCTAATAGCTCAAAGAATGGACGTGGCAGTAACACACGTGGAATACTTATAGACTTTGCATACCTTCCCAGCATGGAGACCAAGCAGCACTTTTTTTTTTCCCAGAGATTATGTTAGGTTCCTCTTCCACTCTGTTTTGAGGCTGCAAGACCTCACCCAGAAAACACTACTCAAATTCCCAGACTATCCTTTCCAGCCTGGGGACCAAATATTGATAAATGCAGATCCCTTTCTGGTCCTGTTGATCACTGAAAACATGTGTTAGACTACTGAAAGGTCTTGGACACTTTACCCCTGAGCAAAGAAGGCTCATGGCAATGGTTTCCAGGAGAAACGGACAACCTTACCACAAGGAAAGCCTTTGGAATTAAGATCAAGAAATAACTATTTTTTTATTATTTTCTGTTAGTTTAATGCATGTCTAGTTAGTCATTGCTTGTGAAAACTTTAAAAAATATTAATAGAAACCGAAAGCAAAGAGAACTTTCTTAGATAGATGAACATGTGCTCAGAGTTGGTCATTTACTGAGCCAATAAGATCAATTCTAAAAAGAACTGGTGGTGTTTCTCTGTGTTTTACTGTTCTTAAATGTGCTGCTTACAATTTGCTTGCATATGTGAAACAACAACAAAACACCTCTGTTTTAAAGAATAGCTGTAGACTAAAATCCCCAAAGAGAAACTTTTAAACCAATCTAGCCTTAAAACTCTCCATTTCTCTAGGGTACGACATCTAATTCTTTGTAGTTCATGAGGCTCCTTTGGGCCAGGACAGTCTCTATCTGGACATTTTAAGAATAACACACCCCTAAATAAAAACAAAAACAAAAACCATCTCCATTTCTTGATGCAAATCCTTGGTTAGCTTCATCTTTATAGTCTAATGACATAGAGTTGATTTTATTATATAAAAAAATGGAGGCTTTTTAAGTCAGGTGGAAATACTGTCTAGGCAGTTCTTCCATATTCTTTTCCTATTAGCTTTAGTGATTCCTATAAATGAAACTCATCAAACCCTTAATATATAATTTGATGCATGTCGAGTTTCAACGTGGCTGAAACTTGATACAGATACTAGAAACAGAAACTGGATGTGGAGAATTAACTACTTGGGTGGAATGGATTGAAATTACAGTACATTTTCCCAAGACTGATTGCTATGCTTGTCTAGCAGAACACCCCCAGGCTTTAGTAACAGTTTTTTTTCCCTCTTGGATAGAGCACAGACACTACGGAGCAAGTTGCATGCTGGGCTCGCTACAAGAACAAAAGATACATGAGGAAATAAGACATGCCAGACACTGTTCCTCCTGTTCCTGCTGCCATGCCTGGCCCAGGCAAATACCCTCCTTATCAGGAGGGAGGCTGGATCATTCTCCGAATCTCACATGGCAGAGGGATGTGTTGTCTTCCCAGTGGGAGATGTTAGAGTTGGACCTTGTGTCTATTCTATATGTCTCAAGAAATAGAGGGGCAAACAGCAATCACTCTGCATGTGCTGCCTCTCAAGGTGACTGTACTGACTAGTTTTATGACAACTTGACAGAAGCTAGAGTCCTCAGAGAGGAGGAAGTCTCAACTGAGAAAATGCTTCCATAAGATCCAGCTATAAGGCATTTTGCTGCTGCTGCTGCTGCTGTTGTTGCTGCTGTTGTTGTTGTTGTTGTTAGTGATTGATCAGAGAGAGCCCAGCCCTTCTGGATTGTGCAATCCCTGCTGGGATGAAAGTCCTGGGTTCTGTAAGAAAGCTGGCTGTGCAAGCCCTTAAGCAGCACCCCTTCCTGGCCTGTGCATTATTCCTACATCCAGCTCCTTGTCCTGCCTGAGTTCCTGTCCTAACTGATTTTAATGATGAACTATTAATTGGAAGTGTGAGCGAAGTAACCCATTTTCTCTCCAGGTTGCTTTGGGTCATGACGTTTCATCAGAGCATCACTAACCCTGACAGAGGGAGTGATATACAGTGGTCCTGTGAACAAGGAAATCTTTACTAAAGCCTACCACCTAAATGGTATGGGGATCAGTGCACTGGTTCAATTGCCTTATCATTTGCTTTGACCTTCAAACTCCTCTTAGAGAATCTAACTCCAGGCCTAAGAGGTCAATGCATGGGTCCCTTGATGACAACACTGACTCTAGAAGTCCCCTTGTTTTACGAACCATGATTCCAAGAAATGTTTGTCTAGTAACAAACTGTTTACAAGTAGATGAAAGCTGCTTCAGTAAGTCCTTTTCAGGTGAGACCAGTGACTCAGCAATCAGCAACTGTTAGATGATTGGTACAACTTGTACTCCAATGACATAAAAATCAAATACTCTCTAAAAGCCTACAAGAGATTCCTTGTCAATAGACTGATTGGAACATTTGTGTAAATTTATCAAGTTAAAAATCAAGCCTTGTCCACATCATCATTCCCCCTTGGAGGTCACTGAGAGTTGACTCAGGCTTCTTTGTTTTTTAATTTTTTAAATTCATTTATTCATATTACATCTCAATTGTTAGCCCATCCCTTGTATCCTCCCATCCCTCCCTCCCTCCCACATCCCCCCTACTCCCCTCTCCTATGACTGTGACTGAGGGGGACCTCCTCCCCCTGTATATGCTCATAGGGTATCAAGTTTCTTCTTGGTAACTTGCTATCCTTTTCTGGACTCAGGCTTCTAATGATTGCTTCTGGTTCTTAGAAAAAGCCATAGTAATAGAAGCAAGAGTGTAATAGAGGACACTACTTTGACATCTCAAGGTTTCCTTCAGATTCACTTGATATTATAGAAAAGACACCAAATAAACTATAATTATCATCATAATATTAAGAGATTTCTATGGGACATGCACAAGTTGCAAAAATCACGAACAGAGTTTATGATGTTCATTGTATAACTATAAAAATATACACAAAAATTACTAATTTTTACCAAGCCATACATCTTTGAAATGTGTTGCAGGGTATTAGATCTCATTGTGAATCCCAAGATTGTGAACTGTAAAAAAAAAAACTGTTCTCGAGTTGTAGAATGGCTCAGCCCTGGCACACACCTTTAATCCAAGACTTTTCTGTTTATTGTAAATATGTGGTTATGGTTTGGCTCAGCTCTAGTACACATCTTCAATTTGAGAGCTAAATAAAGTTAACCCTATGTCAAAAGGTGAGCAAGTAACCAGCTGTTAAGCACCAAACATAAAGGAGGGGCATTGGGTTGAAGGGATTTAAGACAGCCTAGGGTAGAAGAAGAAAGGGCTATTGGCTATTTCATTCTGGGATGTGAGCTGAGTAGGAAGGTCAGCTGGGTACTTTCCCTGGCTCTTTGATCTAGCAAGTTTTCACCCCAGCATCTGGCTCCTATGTCTTTATTGGTAAAATCAAATGTTTGGGATCTTCTTCCTATAAAACAACAGACACGTCTTGATCAATGTTATTCCTCCTATGTTCATTTTACTTGTTTTGTTTGGGTTTGTGCTGTGTTTTGTGTGTGTATGTGTGTGTGTGTGTTCTACGTGCTGGTACTTGACTATTTTTACTTTCTTATAAATATAAACAGCTTATAAGACTGTTCATGCTTAGCATATCTGCTATAGCATATGGCATTAATCTTTCCATCCAAAGTCAAGTCACGTGCCACACTCCCTTGTGATTGCGAGCCTCCATTGTCCCTAGCTGCTTCCCATTAGTGGGCCAAACTGCCAGCATTTCCACTGACAGAATGACCGGTATGTCAAGCTACCATCTGACCTTGTAACTACAGTGCTTCTGCAGTACGAGGAAATATGGAAGTTGAAGATAATTCTTGTGTTAGTGATTCCTTAAAAAGTTACCTAAGGTATTTTCAGAGTTTTCTCCAACATGGAAAGATCATTTATGCCATCACTTACCACAGACCAAGATGAAGCTAAAAATCATTAAGCATCTTTAGGCTTATCGGATATAAATGCAAGACCAATGTAGGAGGAAAGAAAGGAGAAGAAATACATAAATAATAAAGGTTAGCATTTAGGTCACTAAGGCACATCTTAGCAAGTTTGAAGGAATGATGATTTATTCACAAGAAAATAAAACAGAAGGAAGATAACACATAAAAGGCATTCATACATACAAAAATTAACTCAAAATCTATAATTAGCCTAAATATAAAACAGTAAATCATAAAGTATATGTTTCTTTGGATATGGTGATGACTTTTACAAATAATCTAAAATCTAGAATCCAAAAAAATATTTAAAGAATTACATGTCAGAAAACATAAAAAAAAATTCTCTTTGCTTATGGAATCATTGCTAGATTTGAAAGTGCTACCACAGGTGGTGAAAATTACAAAATAAACCATCCAATATTGGCAAAAATTAAATACCCAGTCAAATACTTCAGCAAAGAAGATTAACAGAAGGAAAGAAATTTAATGTTGGTACTCTTCAGTTTTTGTCGTTAGGAAAAAAAAAAGAAGTTGAGATGACACCGACACAACATGGTGATATGACCCATATTGAAGAAGCAACCAGAAGAGAGACTGGCATATGTAACAAAAGAGAGACTTCTATCATTGTGGAAACCAAAAAGGCCTGACACACAGTGGAAAAGATGTTAAAGAATGTGGACTTTATTTAGAAAACTAGCATGCACTGCAAAGCCTGTTGGAAGAAGGAGAGAAATATCCATGGAGCTCTGAGTCAAGTAAGCACATTGCGTGTGCTTGGAAACTGTGGCACCTTACACACATAGTCCTCGCTGGTTTTACATCACCTTGACATAACAAGAATCATCAGAGAGGGTGGAGCCACAGCTGAGGAAAATGTCTCCATTTTAATCAAGCTGTAGGCAGGCCTCTAAGGCATTTTGTAAATCAGTGATTGCTAGGGGAGGGCCCAGACCATTGTAGGTGGTACCACCTTTGGGCTCTGGTCCTGTCTTCTATAGGAAGGCAGACTTAACAACTCATGAGATCAAGCCAGTAAACAACACACCTCCATGGACTTTGCATTAGTTCCTGCCTCTGTGTTCCTGCCTTACCTGAGTTCCCATCCTGACTTACTTCAGTGATGAATGGTGATTTCTAAGTGTAAGCCAAATAAACCTCCTCCAAGTTGCTTTGTCCATTGTGTTTCATCTCAACAATAGATATAATATATATGACGTGTATTGGTATTGGTACCAGGGTTGTGGGGTGTTGCTGTGACAGACCAGATTTTATATTTTGGGGAAGAGTGTAGAATGATGTTGAACTTAAGGCTACAAAAGCCAGTGCGTGTTCAAAGCTTGGCAATGTGTTCAGCGGGAGCCGGGAAGATAAAGATGAGAGCAGGGCGTGCATTGGATCCTCGGTGTGTGAGGTTTCAGAGGGAAGCAGGAACTCTCTTGGGACTTTTGTGTGAAGAATCTGTGTTTTGGTCACTTGGGGCTGGAGAATTTGCTGTGATTAAGAAGAGGCTACAATCGTTAATGTGAAACCTTTGCTTTTCAGGAAAAATCAATGCTAGTCACCTGGGGCTAAGTAGTCCACTGTGATTAAAAAGAGACCAGACCCACTAAAGTGAAACCTTTGCTTTTCCAGGACAATGAATACTGCTTAGCTAGGACAAAAACGATAGCCAGTATCATTGAGATGAAATCTTCTGGGAAGTGTTTTCTCAGGGTTGGCACAGACAGAAGCTCTGTTCCAGAGGTAGCCAAGGTTGCACTTTATGCTGGCAGCTGAGCATGGTGGGAGAGTCACTCAGGTAGGACTGGTTTTAAAGGCATGAAAGGGTCACACAGAACATCTGAGGCTTGGCGCTTTGTAGCATGGTGTTTGAGTCAGTTAGCTTGGAGAAGATTTTGAGCCAGAACATCTGGCTTCAACCAGCCAGCAAGCGTTTAGAAAGAGTTAAAAAGGCTTGGGAATGGCTGTCTTCTCATCTCATGTGAAGAAATAAAAACAAATTTTTTAACTTATGTCAGTCATGGCTAAGGTATGCAGCAGAAAGATCGCACCATGCAACAGATCTCACACTAGAGGTTTCCTGGGCATGGAGATAAAAAAAAAAGGCTCTCTCATAGTGGGCACATGAACAGAGAGAGAGAGAGAGAGAGAGAGAGAGAGAGAGAGAGAGAGAGAGA
>OU015756.1:9865663-9876046 GCA_907169655.1 Acomys percivali
AGAGAGAGAGAGAGAGAGAGAGAGAGAGAGAGAGAGAGAGAGAGAGAGAGAGAGAAGGACAGACAGAGAGAAGGACAGACAGAGACAGAGAGACAGACAGACAGAGACAGAGAGACTAGAAGACAGAGAGCTATTATAGTCATAGGGGAGTACCTTTTAAAGGCTGCATATGTTGTATAGGGAAAATATGCAACTCATAGAGGCAGTGGAAATGTGTCAGTGGCTGCTGGTGCTGAGTCCCTGAGGGCAGGCTGATGAGGGCCTGATTTCTACTACATGTTAAGGCTCTAAACCAAAACCCCAGTCTTCCATAACAAGCACTTTACTGAGCTATATCTCCAGCCCAGCTTTTGTTATCATTGTTGTTTGTTTTGTTTTGTTTGTTTGAAACAAGGCTTCTCTGTGTAGCCCTGCTACATATTCTGTATTCTGTATATCTGGGTGACCTTGAACTCACAGAGATATCCCTGCCTCTGTCTCTACATAGCTGAACCACAGATGAGTGGTTCAGATGAGTGCTTAGAAAATCTGTTTCTGGCTAACGCTGGGCCTGGAACCCAGGGTCTCACGCATTAGGCAAGTGCTCTACCACTGAGCTACAAGCCCAGTCCTGCTTAGGACTCTCTTCAAACCCAATGCACAGGTCGCCTTTCCTGACTGTGAATTCCCTCTGTCCTTTCTAGGCTATTAGAGTCTGGCCTTCCCCAACAGGAAGTTTTTTACTCACCCCATGTCAGCAGTGATCTTTGCATGAAATATGCATCAAGACTACCTGGGAATTGTCTTCCTCTTTCACATGAAATGAAAAATTCACAGCTATGTGAAAGTGTGACTGACCTTAGCTTTTGGCACTAAGAAGTTTTCATAAACATCACTCACAAAGGCCCCATTTTTAGTGTGATGGGGGAATGAAGAAGCCATTGTGATACTCAGGGGATCTTCTTTAGCTGCAAGAGACCACTGCTCCTGCTGTGGATCATCACAAACTGAAGAATACAGAGAGAGGCTGGGCCTTCTACATGTGCCCTGGTGCTTGCTGCTCCAAATCAAAGACTTAAAATGCTTAGTGTCTCTGCTGAAACCATGGCACTAGGCATGAAAGGCAAGCACTAGACCAACTGCGTTACAGAGTTAGAGGAAAATTCTAAGGGGACAGAAGACCCAGAAGAGCTTCTGAAGGGCTCCTCCCTCTGATTTCCTCCTCTACCAACAAGATGGAACCCTTTACCTCTGTGTCTTGGACCCACAGTCCAAGACCCACAGGTGGGAAACAGCCTGTTGATAGGCTCTGCCATTTTCTCAGCTCCCAGCACCCAGTGAACACAATTAATTAAAATCCAGAGAAAAGAGATCCTGATTACCAAGCCCGTGGTGTGACAAACTTCTTTAAGACATGCAGGACACACCATGCAGACTGAGAAAATCCTAAGGAGAAAACGAATAAGGCAACACCCTCCATGGTCTCTGCATCAGCTCCTGCCTCCAGGGTCCTGCCTACTTGAGTTCCTGTCCTGACTTCCTCCAGTGAAGAGCAGTGATTTGAAAAGTCAAACCCAAACAAACCCTTTCCTCCCGCAAGTTGCTCTAGCCATACATACTGTCTAACCACAACAATAGAAATCCTAATTAGGACACAGAGAAACATATTCTGGTACTCACAACACATAATGTTGACTAAGAACTGTCTGCAAATCTGAGATCCTTTTTCTTAATTATTAATTTGTTAATTCACTTTACATTCTGGTCATAGTCCCTCCTCTTCTCCCACTTCCACCCTTCCTCCACTGTCCTCCTCCGCTAACCCTAATAAAATGGAAGCCCTGCCCCCACCCACCCCAGCTCATCAAGTCACATCAGGACTGAGTTCCTCCCCTTCCCCTGTGGTCTGACAAGGCAGTCCTACCAGGGGGAAGTGATCAAAAAAAGCAGGCAACAGGTCCATGTCAGAGACAACCCCTGATCTCACTACTAGTGAACACACACGAAGCCTGAGCTGCCCGTCAGTTACAACTGTGTGGAAGATCTAGGTTCAGTCCATGCATGGTCCTTGGTTGGTGCTTCAGACTCCTCAGGCCCCTCTGGACCCTGATTAGTTGGATCTGTTGGTCTTCTGGTGGAGCTCTTGTCACTTCTGTGTCCTCTTATCCTTCCTCCCACTTTTCCACTAGACTCCCTAAGCATCAGCCAGTGTTTGGCTGCGGGTCTCAGCATTTGTTTGGAACCACTGGTGGGTGGAGTCTCTCAGAGAACAAAGCTGAGGATAGGCTCCTGTCTGTAAGCATTGCACAGTATCAGTAATAGTGTCAGGGATTGGCTCTCTTCCGTGGGGGTGGGTTTTGGGTTGGGTCAGACATTGGTTGGACCTTCCCTGGGTCTCTGCTCTATCTGGTCTACCTTTGTCCCTGCGTGTCTTGTAGGCAGGGCAAATCTCGCATTGAATTTTTGTTTGGCTGTCAGTCTTAGCACCTGAGAACTTTTATTTGTGCCTTCACAGGGGAGGTAACAGTAGCCATGCGTACTCTTACCAAACACTTGAACTGTAGACTGAATGTGCAGCTTTCATCTGCTCTGGCTATGTTCTTTCCCTCTACGTTTCTGTAGCTACATGTGACCAGGAGCTACTGTGCTAACCATCTAGCTTCTGTGCACACAGTTAGCTCCTGAACTCCTCATGAGCCACGTGCAAGCCTATTTCCTTCACCACCTGGTAAGATCAGCATTTATTTTATAACAGAATATTTCGGAGTAAGTCTTAGCCCGCAGATAGATGTGCACTTTCTGTTTCTGATTTATTATCAAAATCCAAATGCTCTCTTACTGAGTTCATCCCTCTTTTCACATTTCTTCTTTAAAAATTATAAAATGATTAAAAAAAAAAAAAAGAACCCAAAAGGTGACTCTTTATACTTATTTGTTGTATTGTCCATGAGCATGTAAGCCTATGTCCCAAGAGGTCATGCCATGAGAATGTATGCATACAGAGTACGTATTATCTAAAAAGTCTCAGAAATGTGGCATTTTTATTCTCATTGCAACAATCCTGATATGTCATGCATTTTAAAAGAATTTCTATGGTAGAGCACAGAGTCCTCAGAGTATACCCTCAGGAGTGATATCACTGAAATAGATGGTAGTTTGCTACGCTCTTCTAGCATTTTTAACCCCTCCTCATGCTGACTTCTAAGCAGGCTGTGTTAGTGTGTGCCCTGACTGACAGTGGATAAGTGTGCTTCTTTCCCCACATCCTCACCAGCATTCATTGTTAGATTTTTCTGATGATAGCCATGTTAATGGGAATGAGATGCTAATTCAGAGTTTGGTGTTTGACTGGAACCTCTATGTTACATCTGTGTATTGATACTCTATGGACATCAAGCATCTTACTAGTGTTTATTTACCATTACTCCACTAGAGATACTTATACACCCAGGCTTGATGCTGTCCTGCTCACAGTAGTAGATAACTGGATTAGCCCTGGTACCCATCCACAGATGAGTAGGTGATTATAGTCCGCACGCAATAAAATTTTACTCAGCAGTGAAGAGATATGAAATTTTCATGACAACAGATGGATCTGAAAACTATACTACGACTTGAGGTGACCTCCAAATCAGAAAAAAAAAAAAAAAAAAAAAAAGTAAGGTTTCTCTAAGATGCAAATCTTATATTGTAATGTATACATGCTTATAGTTTTTACAAATGTGGATAAAGTCTTTTTTTAAAAACCTACAAATGAGACCAAGAGTAAGTAAAAACTTAGATACTAGGGAAGTGGGTGGGTAAAGGGTTCATGAGAAAAGAGAGCAGAAAGGAATCTAGGGGAGGGTTGTGGGAAAATGGGAGGAGGAGAAAGCTTTAAAACAAACTTCATTGTATTATCAAGAGTTTTTGGTAGGTTTATGTAAGAATTTCTTTTTTTTTTTTCTTTGTAAATTTCTTTCTTTCTTTCTTTCTTTCTTTCTTTATTTATTTATTTTTAATTAATTTATTATTGTCACATCTCAATGGTTATCCCATCCCTTGTATCCTCCCATTCTTCCCTCCCTCCCATTTTCCCCTTATTCCTCTCCCCTATGACTGTTCCTCAGAGGGATTACCTCTACGTGTGTATGAGAAAGACCAGAGAGATAAAGTGTATAAAGAAGAAACATATGAGACATTCTGGTTGGCAAGAACATAAGAAAGTAAGGCTATTTCAAGGGTACTGGGTGCAGGGAGGATAACATATCTTTTCAATAAAAATAGAGATATTTAAATTTTAAAACTTGAGCTTTAATTCTGAAGAATGAAGGAAAGAAACTCTAGAGAAGAAAAAAGGTAATTCATCAATATTTAGAAATCACATGTGTGTTTTGTGATCTATCTGCTTGAATTTCGTTTCTCCATACTCTGTTTTTTCCTCCGAAGCAATCTTCCTGTTCACTATAGGCAGTTTGGAGCTTTGTTCATCTTCTTCTTACAGTTCCAAAATTTAACTCCTGCTAGGAGTGAATTATGCACATCAACGGACTGAGCTTCCGGCAAAACATGAGGAAAAAGCAATTGCTATTTCAATTTATTAAGTTATTGCAAGCAAATTTCTGAGTGTGGTACATCTGTGCCAAGAAAATTAGGGTTCAGAAGTGGAACTTTTCAACTGTCACATGTTCACACTTAGTTTAAATTTTCTCTTGAGAAAGGGAACCTGTGTGGGAGAAAACCAAGGCTATTTTTTAATTTATTGTTTTTTCCCTAGAGGTTTTACTGAGCTTATGTTTTGTCTCCTATGGATCATTACTTTTGCCATTTTATTCCAAATATTATACACATAACTTACATATTTTAAATATAGAAATATAATCTACAAAACTTAATTTTTCATGTGTATGGAAGAGAAGTTGTTTTGAGGAGATAACATATACAAATGACCAATCAAGGATGAGTATGTCAATGAAGAGAGTGGGGATTTATTGGACTTACTAAAACCAGAGCTAATTATTTTTCATTGGTATGCTTGCATACATGGCCACATGTGCACACAAAGCAGATTCACAGACACACATGCACAAGCACACAAAGTTTTATTCAAAATTTAAAATGAAAATAGGATGACAAAAGACCCCTAAGTTTTTCCACTGATAAGTACAGTTTAACAACATGTTCATTTAAGTAGCTGTTATTTGTTCTTTTTTTTAAAAAAAAATTATTTTTTTAATATGTTCACTTTACATCCCAATTTTAACCCCCTCTCTCGTCACTTCCAGATCCCACCCACCCTCCGTCCCTCATACCCTCTCCCTCTCTCCTCTAGTCCTCAGAAAGGGGAGCCCTCCTCCCCTAACATCTGACCTCAGCCTATCAAGTCTCATCTGCACTACCTGTGTCCTCTTCCTCTGTGGCCTGGCAAGGTCACCCTGCCAGAGGGATGTGATCAATATGGGAGGGCCAGGGTTCCTGTCAGAAGTAGTCCCTACTCCCCACATTGTGGGACCCACAAGGAGACTGTGCTGCCTATTAGGGCAAGGTAAAAGACTTTCTAAATTTCTTGGAAAATAAAGGTCACCCTAAGATGACCTCATTCTGCACAGAGAGAAGCTATTAGGAGAGCAGGCTGGACCCTTTCCTGGGAGTAGATTCTGAGCAGGAAGGAAAGAAAGAGGGCAAGGATGAAGTGAAGAATGGCCTGGTGTTTTAGGGGAGAAGGAAAATGTACCCCTCAGCTAAAGTTTAAGAATTTACATTTCCAAAACTTATGCACTTGTTTTTTTTTTTTTTTTTTTTTTAAAGAAAAACTTAAGCTTATCCAGAAATATGTGGCTGGCTGGATATTACAGTCATGATGTCACTATGGTATTTAGACCTGTAACATAGCATTTAACTTTGAGGATTAATGATTTAAAGTTACATTATTTAAGACTTATAAAACATTTACTGTATATTAAATGTTATCTCTGTCAGGAGTACCTGTGAGTTTCGTGAAGTGGAAACAGACTTCTGGTGAGGAGAAAATTGACGCAGACCACTTGCTGTCTCTGAAGCCAAGTCCCCCAAGTGGAGTGCGGGCTGAAGCTTCCTATGACAACGCTTGTGGCCGTAAAGATGACTTTGTAGAGAGATGCATGTGGACAATGTTTCTGCCTCCAGGGCTGTCTTTATAAAAAAGATATTATCACAAACTCGAAAATTAGTATAACAAAAATTCTGGAAAATGTGTTAGGTGGCCTGGAGGAAAGGAATTCCTTTCAGCGTAAGACAGTGCTGTATTTATAACAAGTGTTTAAAGACAGATTTTAAAAACTAACTAAAATATAAATATATCATTTCCCCCTTTCATTTCCTCCAACCTCCTCCATTTAACCTCTTCCATATGTCCCTCTCATTTTATATTGGTAGCTTCTTTATATTTAATTATTCTTGTGTTACATACAAACACGCATATGTGCATGTATTATATATATATATATGTATGTATATATGTATAGACATATATACATATATATGGACAGATATATAAACACAGCTTTCTGAGTCAATTACTGTTGTTAATATGTCTATAAGGTCAAGGATAATGATTTTGTATTTGATAACTAAGGAACGGGTCATCTCTGGGAGGGGCTGATTTCCCCTGTATCAGCAGTCAATGATTGCCTTTAGCTCTTTGTCCCGGATGTTGGGAACTATGGAAGGGACTTTCTCCCCTTCCATGCTAGCACATCTACTGATGTTGTCATTCCTCTGGTCTTGTTTATGCCATAATTTCTAAGAGAGGCAGCACTAGAGCAGACTACCCTGGTGTTCTGTCTCTTACAATCTATCTGTCCCCAGCCCCCACTCTTCTGCGATGTTACCTGAGCCATTGATACAGTGACTGTGCTGCAGCTGTATGTACTGGACTGGCTCCCCGTGATCTTTGCTTCATGCCCAGTTGTGGTTTTCTGTAATGGTCTATTTGCTGTAAAGGGAAGTGTCTTCAATGAAGGGTGAAAGTTACACTGTCTGAGCATGGAGGGATAAGATGTCCAATGTAGTTAAGGGTTATGTTGGTCTAGCAAAGTGTTGGCAGTAGATTCTCATCTACAACCCCTGAACGTGCTTGCTCTGGTAGCCGGCTGGGTTTCTAGTGCTAGTGATCATTCTCCACCTGCACTGAGTGGGTCCATTTGATGACTGTTGGTTTCAACAAAGATGTGAGTGCCACTACTGCAGCGTTAGGAATAGCTTGCCATGTTATTCCTTGCTGTACTTCATGAGTATCAGAGTGTGTAGGACAATAGTTATTTCTTTCCTCCATTTTGCAGTACAATGGATTCTAGACTATGTGAAGGAGGTTTTCAGGCAAGATACAGATGAATAATTTGGGCCTTGTGTTCTAAGCATGTGGTGTGTTCAGTGATAAGGACTTATCTTCAACCTCTGAGAGGCAACCAAGGTCAACAGCATCAGCCTTTTGGTCTGTCAGTCATTTGGACTACCTAGACCTACCACTTGAGAGGAAGTATAATGCCCAGGTTGTTTGATAATGACTCAAGGAGTCATAAAATTTATATATATATATTTGCAGAATAAGAAAAGTTATAACATTTCTGCTGACATTCCATCCCTTAAGAACAAGAGACTAACATACTTTGTGTTATTATTGGTGGTTTATTTCCTAAAGAAGATGTGCTTGGCCTTTAATTCCTGAACATAAGAATCTAATAACAGAATTATTGAGTGCAGGACAACGCAAGCACATGGCTCACAACTGTTGCAGAATTCTTGATTTTCATCTCAACATCTAGAAAACATGTTGAAGGAGAGCCTATTCTGTCTTGAATCAGGAATCCCTATACCATTGTAATAACAACTGTTACACAGCAACATGTTCCCACAATCACGAAAGCCCACCCACAGCTCACCAACAAGCCTACAGACAGGAATGAGTTCAACATGGTTTTTATAAGCCAAATGTTTCAAAGATATGGCTTCTATAAATGCCCCATTTCCCACTGAATTATTTTGACAAGATGTTGAGTGTATGGTCCACTTCTAAAAGCCATTTGGGCTAGATTTGGTGTAACTTCCACATAATTCATTGGATGGAATTTTGCTCGAACTTAAAGAGTAAGGAGGTAGAAGGGGTGGACAAATGGTTTCAAATTTGACAATCACTAGAGTAAGTTCCTTACTAATTTGGTACGTTTTAAGTATATCAAAGTGCTTTATTTTCCATGTAACAACTCACCACACGCTTAAAGGAAGAAAGTCATGAATTTTAGACACAGCAACAGTAGGTACAGCTGTATCACCTGAGAACTGTGTGTAGATAAATTGAACAGAAGACTAATCTCTCACCTAAAGCTTCCACAGGTTAAGAATGCCGTCCAAGCTACCCCTGCTGTCGGTAGTGTAGAATTCCTTACAGACTGTGTTGTTGAGGACAAAAGCCTGCTGTCCAGAGGCTGGCAGGTAGAGGAAGTGCTAATTTCTTTGTGAAATGCCCCTCAATGCTAGTAGTAAGGGCAAAATTCTTCCCAGTGCTGACATTGTCATTCTATGGGATGTCCTCACAACCCAGCGTATCGTGATTCTACCATTCAGAAGCAGCTCAAGAAAACCTCATCTCTTCAGAAGCTGTCCATCTCTATTTTGAGACAATTGTACTCATTTTGGGCTCACAAAAATGGTCTAGGTAAGTTAGGTAGCCCAACCAGCCCCAGGCATTCAGTACCTTTTACATTCCAGCACCTAGGCACAAGAATGCACCAACCCATTGTGTACTGATCAGGGTGAAGAAAATGGGGGAATGACCTTATTTAAGATGACTGGCTTCTAAATTTATTGTAATTGTCGTGTCCATAGTCCATTTGTTAGTTTTAATCAAGCATCTTTTTTATTATTAATTTATTCTTGTTACATCTCAATGGTAATCCCATCCCTTGTATCCTCCCATTCCTCCCTCCCTCCCATTTTCCCCCTACTCCCCACCCCTATGACTGTGCCTGAGGGGGACATCCTCCCCCCTTTATATGCTCATAGGGTCCCCTGGAGGGGGAGACCTGATGGCACTCAGAGGAAGGATAGCAGGCTACCAAGAAGAGACTTAATCAAGCATCTTAGGTAAACTATTCATCTCCATTTCACAGTAGAAGAAATTGAGCTTCAGATATGAGTGATTCCCATGGATTTCACAACTAAGAAATGGCAAGAGGCTTTATCCCGAATCTAACTCCAAATATCAAGCTGTTCTCAGCATAATGTGAATTAGTTAATGATTAACCAAGCCGTACCCTGTTATATGGCTATGTATCCATGTATTTAGCTCCACAAAAGTTTTGACTGATGTCCAGAAGTTTGCTTCAATGTCATAGTAAGCTCTAGAAATATTTTTAGGCTCTCATATTTACAAATTATCTTGACTCCTTTAGAAAGAAGAAAAAGTTCAGTAATGGGATTGGTAGCCTCAGGAGGCTCCCTTGCCTGGCAAGTAAAGATGTTCTGATTTAAAAGGCAGGTAGCAATTAAGAAGCACAGTATTAGATAATTCTTAGATTAATGGCAGCTAAGTAGCTAACTTGGGAGGCTTTTACCTAATAGGAATTCTACATCGCCCTTGGAGGTGTTGTAAAAGCCAGTCAAAGAACTTGCTATGAATGATCTTGGGGATGTCAGAGTTGGTGCTACATAGAATGTTGCAAATGGAACCAACTGATACAAGAAATGAGCTCAGTTTATTATTTTTAGCTGCAGGTACTACCCGAAAGCCACAGCGAGCAGACAGGGGAAGCTTACCTTCCAGCAGCTTGCCACACGTTTAGTGAAAGTTCCTTTTCAGTGTAGCATTCCTCTTGAAAATCCATGACCTTCCCAAAGTTGTGATTCTGCGAATTGTATGTACTGATGAGGATACTTCAAAATATTAATTTAATTGTAACACAACATTAAATGGCAATAGTAAATTACATGCTAACCTAAATGAATACTTCAATTTAAAATTACATTTCCGAGTGATTTTTAATTGAAAATAATTTTATTTGTTTGTTCTGTTTTCATGTGTCTTCAAATCGCTTTGATTTCCGGCTTGGAAAAAAAAGTAGCCCAGTGCTCACCAGTGATTCTTTGTTACGCCTGGGTCAGGGCAAATAGACTCCTAGATGAGGGTTGCCTCACTATCCTAGTTGTTAATAGTGTCAATATTATTTAAAAAGGTAAAATACGTCTGGGCTAATCTGGGCACATCCTGTCTGGATCACAGGTGTCTGGAGAGCAAGACTGGGGAGAGAGAGGCCGCAGATTAGAACGACGCTGCCACAGAACAAAGGAGACTGGAATGGAAGTGGCATCCTTGTGTTCCTCGGCACAGAGCGCAGCTCAGGGCCAAGACATATTTTAACATTAGTAACAGTAATACAAGATGCCCCCCCC
>OU015756.1:9882334-9893053 GCA_907169655.1 Acomys percivali
TCTGTCCAAATAAGGTGAAAGGTGAAGAGAAAAATATTGTCCTCACAATCTTTGATATTTTCACTGACATTTTGATTCTTAAATTTTTTTAAAAAAATTTCTCCCCACAAATTACTAAATTATGACATGTAATCCTGTAACTTTAAAGTCCCAGCTTCATGGTTCTCTAATTTCCTACACTAAAATCAAGTAAAGTTATACAGACTGAACAGGTTGTGTTTAAATGTTTACACACACTACAGACACACATGAGACATGCTAGAAGCTGAAGCCATGAATCTGAGAGGGGAAAAAATGGAGGTACATAGGAGAGGTTGGAGGAGGAAAAGGAGCAAGTTATCTAATTATATTTTAAGTGCAATTAAAAATTCTTCTTTCTGTTTTTTTTTTTTTTTTGAGACAAGGTTTCTCTTTTTAACAGCCCTGGCTGTCATAGAATGGCTTTGTAGACCAGGCTAGCCTTGAACTCACAAAGATCCACCTGTCTCTGACTCCTGAGTGCTGGGATTAAAGGAGAGAGCCACCACACCTGATTTCTCTCCTAGATCCTAGCTACAGAGTCTATTGCATTTTGTCTTTGATCTAAAGCAGCGTTTCACAACCTGAGTCGCATTCCCTTAGGAGTCAAAAACCTAAGACCATCAGAAAACAAATATTTGCACTATGATCACTATGATTCGTAACAGTAGCAAAAGTACAGTTATGAAGTAGCAATAAAATAATTTTATAGGAAAACCACACTGGAATCACAGAAGAATTTGCAGCCAATACCTGAAGACCATTTCCTAGGCTGTCCTGAAGCTGCAATGGTCGTTACACATATTAGGAGCGGTTGAAGCCTTGTGGAATAATCTGTGAGGAACACTTCCTAATAAAAACTCTTCCTGTCTTTTTATGCCATCTTATACAATGAAGCATAACCCCAGATTCCAGAAGAGGCCATCATCACGACAATCACTTTTAGGACTCTAGCAAAGTGAAGGCGACTGACTACCTATGAAGTATGTCTTGATTTCAGCCACACTCTAAGAAGTTTGACAACACTAGTTTTCCAGGCTTCTTTCATAGAAAAATTTTTTTTGTTTATATATATATATATATATATGTGTGTGTGTGTGTGTGTGTGTGTGTGTGTGTGTGTGTGTGTGTGTATCATTATCCTAAATATCCTAAATTCTGATTATACGTTTATTGTTTAGTTCAACTTTGAGCTAAGGTGACACGAGCCAACCCAAGGCAGATGAGCTTACTGACATCATGGAGAGGGATGTCTACCAGGGTGCATACCTTGTCATGAAACTGCATCTCCAGGAGAGAGATATAATACTACCAGACAGGTAGGTCCCTAAAACTGACTGCCTTTATTTTCTTGAATTAAAAAACAATTAGGAAACAAAAATTAGTATAGCAAAAAAATTTCTTCATAAATTTTCCAAATGGAGTGGATGGAAATATTGCATTCTGATTCCAGCCTGCATTGGCTATCTTTCTATTTACATAATGCCATTAGGCAGAGTCTGGAACGTGTATGTGCTTAATTTTGAAATCAGCTGATAAGTCCTTTCCTGTTTGGAAGGAGACCTTGGTTCTCTGTTGTTTCAGCTCTCTCTTAGAAACAAAGAGTTTTTATTCAGGTTCAGGTAGAAGAAAACGGAGCCTTCAACATCTCTGATTTAGGAAGAAAAAAAAAAAAGATCATTAGATTTGTGAGACATCAAGACCTCAGCTGCTGGCTTGGCAAAGCGCTCCTCCTCAGTCAGTTCCTTTGGAAGGTGGAAGCCTTTTCCTCAGAGGTCAGCTCTATCTTGAGCCTTCTGATTTCCTGTTCTGTACACAAATTCTGTAAATTACAGCAGATGGGAAAGGTGTAAGTGTCTTTTGAATGCTGCCCTTTTGGAGGCACTTCAGCATTACCTCATCAATCAGTGCTGCAATGAAGGAAATGTCTGAGAACAGCTGAGAAAGAGCTCGCCTCTGTTTCTGCAGCGTAATTTTTCCATTCTGTTGCTTTCAACTGCGGGGACTAGTCAGTTCACTGGTGTCCACTAACTTTACCAAATGCTTTTGAGATTTCCTTACTTGACAAGCATTTTTCAAAGTGCTGGATACACTTAGCTCAATGGCCTGAATTGTACTTGGCATTAGGGTCCCCAGCCCGTGGCTTATGCATGTATGTGGGAATGTTCAATTTGAGATGTCAGTTTTAGTTCAATATTCCTTATCAATAATGCTTAGGACCAGATGTATTATATAGCTTAATTATATTTTAATTTCAGGACATTTGCATATCCATATACGCATCTTGGAAATGATTTTCAAATCTACAAAGTGTATACAGAGCATACACTGGAGGTAATGTCACTCAGCATTTTCAGGTGCCTGTGTTTTGACTGTGACCAATTGCCTGATCAGATGTGGTATTTAACAATGATGATATCATACTGATACTAAAAATGTCTTGGGTTTTGGAGCATTTTAGATTTGTTGTTTTCACGTCAGGGATCCTATAATATATTTACATCATTCGTAGAAACAAAAATAAGCTTTGTAAAGGTGTGCTACAACCGGCATTAACTGCCCTGCAGCAAAAAGGCTCCTTTAACTTACAAATGTGTGAAATAGTTGTTGTAGCAGAGATGTGCACTGCATGACTACTACCCAAAAAAATCACAGACCCTGGCCTGCCTCAGCCATGTCAATGAAATAAGCAGAGGTTACAGGAATAGCTAGTTCTATGATCATGAAGCTGTTAGTATGTCCCACAGAAGGACCACAGGAGGATTACCTGACCCTCACTGCAGATTTCACCCAGGGCTCACTCGTGCCCAGGCTGCCTGCAGGGGTAAGGGTATCAGAGCACATAGGGCAACTGAGGACTGGTGCTGCAGCAGGGCAGCTTCTGTGAGTTTTCACCTATGTTTGGGTGTGAATATCAAAGGACAGAGCTGTCCCCCAAGTCTCCAAGGCTCTTTGCATAAAACCTGGATTCCCCATTGCTTAACCAAAGTAGACTTGAATGGCATTTTCATTGGTGTGCTGCCTTATCTGGGGTTAGTGGATATTTTTTTTTTTTAAAAAAATAGCTGCCCATGAAAAGTAATTCAGCAGCAATTAAAATATTCTTATGCAATAGAATGTTCATGGGTAGTAGCTCTCTGACCTATGGTTCAGATTTGGGTTCAATTCTCCAAAATTGTCTAGCCTATTTTTGTGAGAATTTACTCTTGGTTGATCCTATAGTTTTCATGAGAAAGTTAATAGAGTTGTTGTGCAAAAATTATGTATGTCTTATAGTTGGATAAAACAATGGATAGAGAATGCGTACTGCTTTAGCGTAGGATTTGTATTCAGTTTGTTGTTACCTACATTAGGTAACTCCAGTTCCCAAATGATCTCATGCTTTCTGGACTCCATGGACACATAAATGCGTGTGATATACATATATTTTTTCTCATGCACATATATAAAAACAAGAGTTTTTTTAAATTATGCATGGCCTTTCTAATCATATTTATGAAAATGCAAGTATTATATAAATTTCTGATATATGCGTAGAAGCTTCCATTGATTTTCATTCATTTCTTTTGGTGGTGTTGAAATTTGTTCTAATTCTTAAAATGAAATAAACTTGAGCGGGCTTAAATGCTAATGAGCAGATATCTGTCTAAAATATTTCTTATCAAGTAATTTGTGTAAAGGGCAGGAATCATGTTCCCAAGACAATATTCATTAACAATCAGAAGACACTACTGGAAGATGAAAGGAGAGATGTGAGACAGCCCAGCTAAATTAAAAGAGCCATGAGACCCACTAGCCTGGAGATTGTCACGTTTTGGTTAAGGCCAATTTAGACACTCTTGGATCGGCTTCCTGGGTCATTGGGTAGGGCTGTCTCTGCTATCCAGTTGCAGATTAGCCAGTCCAGACCAAACTAGAGCCTAATACAAATGTGAATAATAAAGAAGTCACAATAGTGTTTTGTTTTTCTTTAGTCCAGCAATGTTATATTACAATGGTGAAAGGATAGTAGGATCAAGAAGTAGTCTTAATTTGAATTGATGTTGTTACTGGTTTTATTATTTTTTATTTTTTGGTGGTGCTTAAATTTTATTTTAGTATTTCAAAACGGGAGAAACCATTTGGGATGAAAGGTTAAAGAGCAGAAATCAATCTAAAGACAACATCTGTGCTCTAGCTAATAGAAGTGATATGTCACTTAATATGTGAAAATGTGTAAACTTAAGCAAATAGTTGTTAAATAAGAAAGTCGGATATTGGATAATGTACTGTACTTAGAAAAAAAAAAAAGACAAAATTGCCAAAGCAAAAGTCTAACTGGTTTTTTGTTTGTTTGTTTGTTTTTTGAGAGAGAGAGATTAGGTAATAAAGTTGGGTGAATAAGGACATGGGAGGGTCTGAGAGAAGTTAGGGTAGGGACAAACACGATCAAATATATTGTATAAATATTTTAATAAAATAATAAAAATGAAGAGATTGTCCTCTGATGGTTTACTGGGTGCATGCTAAGGTAATAATTGCACAGTACCATTCCATTTTCATATGACAGGCTCATCTCTTCAGCCTGCCTGGGAAAATGTTCCAGAGTTCTGCAAACAGAAGAGTGGCTTTAAATATTGTGTGAAAATGAGAGGCAGAGCTGAATGAAGGAAGTGATTTGAAATGACAGTTTCCCTTGGAAATGTGTAATTGCACTGTAGCTTGGATTCAAAATTTCAGTTTTGTGATCCTTATTACACAGAAGGAAATCCAGTGTATTCACCATGAATAAAATAAAATAACATACAGCCGTGGTCTCTCTGTATGTATGTATCAGAGGACACCATGAGGTCTCTTGAGACTTATGAGCAAGATTTGCTTTTGCATGGCAGTGGGCGAGGCCCTCTCAATGCAGTGGTCCTTTAGTCCCTAATGTTAGACTCTGGGCCCATAGTCTATTACTTTTTCACTTTCATTAATAAGCATTAATCCTTCTTCACACAGAGAATGTATTTTTATTCTTCAACCATGCCAAAGTTGTACAGTTTTAGGAATTTCTAACTCTATAATGCAAGCTCTTTATGGGAATTAGCACCATGGCTGATTAATCTTTAGTTTCATGACACAGTGGGCGAGAGACTATATATAAAGAGCTATAATAACTTAATATGATGCTTTAGAAGCCAGATATTCTAAGCATCACTGTTGTTATATATTGTATTTTTATAAATAAAATGAAATATTTTCAGAACCTTATATATGCACAAAATTATATATACATATGTATCACCTTTATTAAATTTAAGTTAGTTTTTTTATTTATGTTGAAGGACAAAGGGATAGAGATACTAAATCAGTTGTCTTGAACTACACAACTATCCATGGCAAAGCCAGTAGGCAAACAAAGTGATAATCATTTTTTCTCTTTAATCACTAGCCTATTTTGTATTCGCTAGGTTCTGGGCCATTTTCATCACATGGAATTAACACACTCAACATAGTCCTGTAGAAAATGTGCTAGTGCTGTGTAGCAAACTTGCTAACATAATTATGTCAAACACTCTAGACATATTAATGTAATTGAATGGCATCTTCCTGTCAGTCAAAAAGGTTTGAACCAAACACAGATGTGTTGAATACATAGAACATATGTAGGTAAATATAAAATTGAGTTGAAGCAAAGATTAGTTAAATGTATAGGCACGTTTTGTGGTTATATCAGTAGGCGTAAGACCACGGACAGTTTTAGAAGACGGGATATCTTTGCAGAGTTCCTAAAGTTCTTATAAATATGTGGTTGCAGAATTCATTACCAATTGATATAATGTTAGGAAAATGTTATGTAAATGCACATAATATAGCAGGCATAACTGAATACCATGATGCTATATAAAGGATGATGAAATAGGAGAAAATAATACTATAATTGTCTAATAAGATTTCATGCAATTGCAAGCAGTATTTAAATATGTTTAAATATGCAATGACAAAAGATCAAGTAAACTTACAAGTATTTAAACATCTACATTTCTAAAGCCAGTTAATGCCTGGGAAAATTTAATCACAGAACTTTTATGTAGGAAGTAACTTGGAGTCCTTAAGCAAAAAATTGTTATAGTTATAACCCATTCCTTTGAAACATACAAGACTTCTATCTGCCATTCTGATTAAATTGATTCATAATCTAACAGCCAGAAATGTCTGGGGCTCAGCCTCTCAGCTGGATTAAAATAAATGCTTAAAGTTGCTATAAATGGTGTCCTTAAAACGTTACATTCATTCCACAAGACTCCCTACCGGATGCCCAGTGTTTGACTGAGTCTCAGGATCTGTTTCTATCAGCTGCTGGGTGGAGGGAGCCTCTCAGAGGATCGCTATGCTAGGCTCCTAGCTGTAAGCATAGCAGAATATTGTCAATACTGTCAGGGTATGGTTCTCCCTCTCGTGGGGGCGGTAGGTCTCAAGTTTGGCAGCCATTGGTTAGACATGCCCTAAATATCTTCTCTATCTTCATCCTGGCACATCATGTAGGCAGGGTAAATTTTGGGCGGAAGTTTTTTGCGAGTGGGTTGGTGTTTTCCTCCCTCTGGTAGGAGTACTGTCTATTTAGAGGGTGTCCTCTCCAGTCTCCATAACCCCTGCTACTAGGAGTGTCAGCTAGAATCCTTGGTTTTTAATTGCTGAGTAGTATTCCATTGTGTAAATGTTACATAGTTTCTTTATTTATTCTTCAGATGAGGGAAATCTAGGTTGCATCCCGATTCTAGCTATTATGAATAAAGCTGCTATGGACATAGTTGAGCATATAAAGGTGGCTTAATACACAGCACAGGTGAGTGGCAAAGTTTTGCATTTGTTTTCTATAAACAGAAGTGAAAAAGAGGAGAGAACATTCCATTTTGGATAGTTCTGTTAGAACAGACTGTGGTGGTGGGTATAAATCCTTTTCTTTTTGTTTAAGTTGGGGACAAAGTTTAAGATTAAGTTCTGAGGGGCTGGAGAGATGGCTCAGAGGTTAAGAACACTGCCTGTTCTTCTGAAGGTTCTGAGTTCAATTCCCAGCAACCACATGGTGGCTCACAACCATTTATACTGAGATCTGGTGCTCTCTTCTGGCGGGCAGGCCCACAGGCAGGATACTGTATACATAATAAATAAATAAAAAAATCTTTAAAAAAAAAGATTAAGTTCTGAATACTGAGGATAAATGGAAAGGTTTATGCGTGTTACACACCTCATATATAAGGTGAGTTAGCATTTAGCAGTTGCTGAAGTGTGTTTCGATCCTTGTGTGCAGCATAGAATCAAGTCAGAACCTACTTTTTATTGAGAAACTATTTGATTAATAATGTTTGCGTTAAGACCTTGCCTGTATTCAATAGGGCACCAAGTTGTTAATTCCAGTGTTCCCATTTAAAAAAATGCTAGAATGAGTACATTACACTTAAGTTCACATGCAAATTGGCTTTCTCTTATTGTCATCGCTCGTTGTAGCAGTGGGCATAGATCAGATTCAGGAGAGTTATGAGCAGCGATGAAGAATGGATGAGTGACTGTGAAAGTATCCTGCTTCTCATGAATGCATTTGTTCTCTGGATAGAGCCCCATGGGCATAGACTCTCTGACAACATCCTTTCCTATGATCAGAACATTCTCTCTGGCAGCAAAATGTTTCATAAGAAAATAGAGCAAGTTAAAAAAAATTTTTTTGTTTTCTTTTTTTTACATTACTACTGTTATCTGTATCTGAATTGGGAATATATATGTGGTTTGATTAACATCCTTAGTACCCAAATATTGTTACTTAGAACTGTGAAGAAATAGTGAAACAAAATTTACTTTGAAATTTTCAATGTGGCCACTCTGCCTCTATTATAGATGGTTTTATAATGAGCAGTCTGTTTACTATTAAATGAAATATTGTTTATTCCTTCTATATTTACTCTTCATTCAAAAATGAAATTTAAATACTTAAGAAGAAATTGTACAAGGTCTATAAAAGAATTCTGCATATATAGTACCCAATTAATCATTCCTTCCTGAGGTGTTTCTATTTATTTTCAATATTATGTTCTAATTTTTAAACACTTATTTATTTAAAGTATTTTATGAGTATGGGTACTTTGCCTGCCTGTATGTCTGCATACCAGCAGAGGGCACCGGATCCTATTATAAGTTTTGTGAGCCATCATGTGCATAAGGAATTGAACTTGGAAACCTTGAAAGAAGAGCCAATCATCTCAACTGCTGAGACATTTCTCCAGTTCTTTGTTCAGATTTAACATTTTGACATTCCCAAATGTCAAATTTGTAGCCTCTGTGCACTTGAAAGTGTCAATACGCCTGCTAAATCTATAGTAAATGCCTGTTGATAATGACTTCCACGGAAATGATCACCAGTCATTACAAAGAGGATATTTCGAAACATACATCAAAATGTCCTCTTTTCTGCCACAGACAGAATTCTGCCTAAAAATGGGCAAGCTTGGATGTGGGCAGAGTCGACAGCCAAACTCTGACAACACAGAACATTCAAGTCCTTAATAGTTCCTGCCTCACAAATGTCTGGCAGCTATACTGGGCCAGAAGGCTGAAGATGATACTACAACATTATAGAGAGTTTTGGATGACTTTTTAGACAGCAAACTGTCTCTGTCATTTTCCTTTGAGAAGCTGCTTACCTGTACGCCTTGTATACTCAAGTAATCAATTTTATTCCTTCTCAAGTCTCTGATGGGATTGAAGACCAGATAGTTTACTCTTACAATTAAGCTTAGTTGTTTAGGGGTTAAGATGATTTTAGGTCGAGGTAGATGTTTTAAGTTGATAGAGATGAGATATGATAGATATTGATTTTCATTCAGTATTTTAGAATCACCAAGATAGGAGAGACGTTTTCTTCAAGGTTGCCAAATACAAATAGCAAAAACACTATGAATGTAACATTTATATAATTTCTGATTGTTTCATGGTTTTTCTTGCTGTAGGTAGTTTGTTTTACTTATGTGTAATAATATAAACATATTTGTAAAACAGAAATATAATTTTAAAAAAAGTAAAAAAGAAATAGTCTAGCTATTGTATCTTCTTCATTCATGCTATCATGTGACTGCTTCCCATGCAGAATAGCCGGTAAAGGTTGTTGGGTTATGTTAAATAACCAATTGCGTTTTATCTTGAGAAACGTCTTATTTTGCGTGACCCTAAAATACTTGAGGAAACAAGGTATGTTCGGTATTAGTCTTAAAGGAAGGAGAGAAGGTTGTATTAACAACAAAAGCAACTAAAACAGCTCACATAGATCCTGCGGAAACTGAGGAACGGTAGAGAAACACTGGAAGAGTGCCTGCTTGCATGGAGAAGGAGGTAGAAGTGCCTCACCACTTCACAATGAAACTGTTCAAATAAACAACAGCAGCTATGGGATGAACACTTAGCCAAAACTGTGTTGCGCTCTTCTTCCATTACAAAAATATAAACCACGTGACATCTCAGTTGCTTCATGGGGGATGGAGAAACAAAGTTGTTTATATTTGTATAATGACGTGATATTGCTGTGACTAATGTTGAGATACGCTAAAATAAAGACTTGAACTTAGGGAGTACAGACTTCAGGGACAGTACTGACCAACCAAAGTGTAGAGACTTATATAAGGAGGTGTAATTTTATTTAATTAATTTAAGGTTATAAAATGAACTTTTTATATAATCTAAAACACAGATGTATTAAATAATGGTAAATGTGTATTAAAACCTCAAGCCAAAAAAAAAAAAAACCCAAAAAACAAAAAAAAACACAGCTTGGTACTATAACTGTCTGAGACACTTGAACACATGTGCTTAGGCATTAATCAAATTCAAATAGTTTGTTAACAAAATATTTATAAATGAAAGTCGTGTTTGTATAGCTATTCAATTTTAAATGATGATATGCATTAGGATTATGAAAAAATTTCATGAAGTATTTTAAATTTTAGAAATTATAGATAAAAAATTTCAAATAGTATTAAGACAATGTTCTACATATATATGGAGAAAATTAAGTAACAAAGTAATTCAAACAAAAGACAAATCCTGGGGGTAATTTCCTTTTTAGGAGAAGTGTATGAGAACCTAAAGTCTTCTCTTTTTCATTCTTGTCTCCCATCAGAATGCTTTGGGTAAATGTCACTTCATCTTTTAAATCCTGTGGAGACCTAGAGCCAAAAACATACCTCAAGTATGACATAACACCAAACATAAGTGTACAGCAGAAAAATCTGTGGTGCTAAATTAACTCTGAAGTCTTAGAAACGCCTGTGTATAAATCTCAGTTATACATGAGTTCACTGTTCCATATTCCTGTTTCTGTTTGTGTGTGGACATATTACCTTTGTCTTAAGGAAACATAACACGAGGCTGAGAATATCCAGTCCCTGCATTGAACATAACAAGTACGAAGTATTTAATATATTAACCTTTTACTGTAACTTTACTTATTATATAAGCAGTCTACAAAAACAAAAGAAATGGAATGCCATTATAAATTACCAGCATTTCCAGAGTATATAAGGTAGTGATTTCAAAAGTACTTATTTTTATTTGTGTGTGTGGTATGCACTTTTTCTCTATCTCTGTAGCACTCTGTGTCTCTCTGTCTATCACTGTGGTCTCTTTGTCTGTCTGTCTTGCTGTCTCTCAGTGTGTGTGTGTGTGTGTGTGTGTGTGTGTGTGTGTGTGTGT
>OU015756.1:9894364-9920615 GCA_907169655.1 Acomys percivali
GCTTTGCTTTCAGCTTTTAGACTGCTGAAGAGGTAGAAGCATCTTTCACGGGTTACCTTCTCTATCTTGAACAGGATGCTATTGTAAGCTGTTAGACATCAAGCCAATTATGATGTAACATTAAATCCCATATCACAGATCTACATTAGGTTTAAAAAATAAAAATAAAACATTGCTCCTTGTATATAATTAAATATAAAACTCATGGTTTCAACATTTTTTTTTTAAATTTTGAAAGCAGTTTAATTATCTATCCATTTAACAAAGCATCAGCAACCATATTTTAGAGCCATGTTAAAGCTGAGTCCATTACAGTTCCTTTTTTTTTTGGGCATATATATTTATATTATCACACATAAATAAACTACATACAGCAAAAAGAACCCCAAAACAATCAGGGATTATATAAATGTACCTTCATATCTATTTTAGTACAAAGATGATGCTGATATTACATATTTACATTAAATTAGTACTAACATATCACTCATATTTAATGCTTTTCTTTAATGAAAAACTTGATAAATAAAAAGAAACATTAGACTTAGGTGTTTACTCAGTTATTTCTAGGACAAAGAGTGCATATTTAGATGAAAACTTCCATAAAGCCTTTACAAAGCTTTTGTTGAAATGAAGTGAAAGGAGAGTAAACATTTGCTTTGGCTTTCTAGGTTTTTTAAAAAATTTTCAAGACACTAACTTTATATATGAAAACGAGGACCTGCTAAAATAGAAACTGCTAATAACGTACATGAAAAGCATCTTTTTCAATGATAAAAGCAGTTCACTCCTACCTGCTATTTATCATTTAGCCTAAAGCCCATTGAATAAATACATTTATATTCCATTTTACAGATCAGGAGAGCAAAATAGGTATATTAGTCATGTGTATTTTGCTGCTTAATGTTGTAGTTTGAATTTTTCTATTCTTTCTCACTCAACACTTACCAATGATGAGATGCAAAGAAAAGAAGGAAGAGAGACCGCTTGTACAAGGGAAGGCTTGAAAACCACAGGACAAAGGGAGTGAGACGCAGATGTCACAGTGTGGCTCCTCTCGGTATTGAAGAACACCCAGAAGTTCCTAAGTATCACTGCTAAGTGTTATTTTCTCAGCTTTCCTTGCACACCCGTGTCTCTTTTTTTTTTTTTTTTTTTTTTTTTTTTGACCTTCTGAGTAGTTTAAATGTTAATGGCTCGCAGTTAGTAGGAAGGAGAGACATTAATGAACCTCACAAAATTAAATTCTTGATAATTAAAAAGTTTCAATGAGTTGTCAATTCATGCAATGCACTCATATAAAAATTGGTGATTTTTTTAGGAGAAAAAATATATATTAGATTATCCCAAGTACTTGACATTATTTGAAGAGACCAGAAAGATAAGAAAATAATTCCTCATCCCATGGTGTAGACCTTTTTTTGGAACATGCTGGATGGTGCACATGATAGCTATAGATATGCATATATGTATATATACACACATATGTATAAACATATATAATTTGAAATATATTGTATTATTAATATAATTACCTTCCCAATGTTTCAGAAGTTTGTTGGAGTGAATCTTTCACTTCTGTGAGTCAAATGGCACCAGAATTTACAAAAACCTATACTATTATTTTTTTAAATTAAAATTAAAATTAAAATTAAGTTAAAATTTAGTTCAATTAAAAGAAAAATGTTTACATATATTAATTTAAACATTGTAATATAAATTATATATGAATAAATACATCAGTAATGTTATTTCTATGTAGAAATAACAAATGGCATTGCATTTAGGGTTTAGACTCATTTTGGCTTAAGTCAAAAACCATTATTGAAATCCCAAGGTTGGTATTTGTGTTTCTCTTGATAACTTTTCCTCTTAAGCATCGAGAAAGAGTCTTTTCTGAAACTTGAGATTGCTCTTTTGGCTTGTCTGATTAATGTAATTGCTTTGTGGATCCCCTTTCTTTACTTCCCAGGAGCTGGTAATACGGGAAAGGAGACATACCCACTGGGCTCTATGCGGATTTGGGGGATCCAAATTCCACTCCTATTGCTTGCATGTCAAGTTTTTTACCTGCTGAGCTATTTCCCCTGCTTTGCCTGTGTGTGTGTGTGTGTGTGTGTGTGTGTGTGTGTGTGTATGTGTGTGTGTGTTCTCCTTAAGAGAATCACTGAGTGTTAGCATTCCCATTTGCCTTGGAGATTGAAATGAAACAAACAAACAAGCAAGAGTTGAAGTTAAACAGACAATAAAAAAAATCTTTAAACATGAACTCTCTCATAAAGAACATACTCCTTCCATGGTCCCTTTTGCTTATTGAGGGAAATTCAAGCAATGCATCTCCATCACTTTCTAAAGCACGTGTTGCTATAAAATAATAACTTCTGACATGTTCGGGTGTGTTGCCTGCACATATGTATGTGCACCATGCATGTGCAGTGCCTGTAGAGGCTGGAAGACGGAATCAGATTCTCTAAACTAGAGATAGAGGCCACTCTGAGTCATGATGTGGGTGGTGGGGATGGAGTCTTAGTCCTCTGAAACAGCAGCCAGTGTTGCTCATCACCGAGCCATCTCTCCAAGCTAGATAATAGCCTTTTATGATAAACTGGTTGATGAGATATTGAGGAAATTAGCTAAGGTAAATGTATACTCTGCACCTAGAACTACACCATTTTGTTTTGTGTGCCTTTCTAAAGAGGATAATGGTTACACCATCGTTAAGAAGTTAAGAAAGGAGCGCTTGTTCCACTAGGAAGAAGTGGGAGAAGCATGATGGTTCAGAATGTAAGTTGCGAAGCTGCCTGATACAGGAGTTTTTTGGTTAGTTAGCCCACATGAGAAATGTCTCTCACTCAGGAGAAAACCAGGGAAAGGCAGTTGAGGCCTGAGAAAGCTATGCGAGAGACTCCAACATTAAAGAAAATCATAACATATTCTGTGGTTTGGCACATGTACTATTTGCATAAAATTTGCATATATGAATTTTTGAAAAGACAATAGAGGAAATAGAAAGTATGAAGTAACATTGGGGCAATACACAGAAAACATGATTTCAGAAACTTCATCCTAAGGCTACCTAGACGGATGAGCAAAGCAAACTGCAGAAAGAGCTAGAGAGACTAAAAGTTAGTTAGAACTCTCCATATGACTAAAAAGCAATGCTCCTTCAATATTCACATTTGGAAACTATTCATATGTCTTATCAACTGGGAATTTGGGTAAATTGTAATCGTAACAAAATATTTTGTCATTTTCAGAAATGACATTTTACCCATATTTCATTCTTGTAGCCTACGAAATTTTACATAACTTAACATTTATTTCTTACTTGATAACCACTGTCCTTATGTTTTTAAATTAAATAATTGTCTACACTCACTTAGTAAGAATGTGGGCTGGCATATGTGTATCATGGCATATGTACGGAAGTTAGAATTCTTGCCCTCCATTAGTTATGTTCTGATGGAGCCAACTCACATTATGATGCCTGACAGCAAAGTCCACCCCTCACTGAGCCATCTCATGGGTTTTCGTTAATCTTTAAAAAAGAATAAGCTGTATGTACTATATATAATACTGCCTTTGTGAAGGATTCTGAAGTAAGACACTGTGATGATCAGAGGCAATTACCTACAATTTGTGGGTTATGCCAATGTGTTTGTATATATGGTGTATTTGTATGAAATTACAAAGAAATAAGAGCATGCATATGAACACTAGGCAGCACAAATGAAAAAGCTACAATGGAAATTTCTTCATCCCATAACAGGAAATTCTTCCTCGTTCAGACTTTGCCATCTTACTTCCTCAGCTTTTGTAATGCTAAACTGATAACTTACTGTTGTCTGTCATGGAGTGAATGTGTCTCTTGGTAACCAAGACCTGACCCAGCAGTTTAAAATTTGTCCAGTAAGTGACGGCTGTGCCTGGCAGAATCTGGAGTACACTGAAGATGGTGACATTACAGAAGAGTGTCTTCCTGTGCTATACCGAGTCTGTGATGATGACTTTGCTAATCTCTGGACACTTTTAAGCCCTCGCATGAAGAGCTGTGCTCCAGAGTCTTTGTAAGTCCTTCGTATCTTCCCAGCTTTCTCAGACAGATTTATTGGCAGCTAGCACAGTTTATGACCTCTGTGGCATCCTTCTAGGAAGTAGTTCTCTAATTACTGATGTTTTTTACTCTATTCTTATATTTTTAAGATATGATATATTTATATTTTATAAGAGTTTTCTTGTGATAAATCATGAAGTTAAGTAAAAGTTCACAACTTTTTGCCTATGGACATATATTACTTTCATTGGGCTTAGAATTCTCATTTTAGTAAAATTCTTTTAATCTGTTTCCTTTTTTTCTTTCTTTCTTCCTTTCTTTCTTTCTTTCTTTCTTTCTTTCTTTCTTTCTTTCTTTCTTTTTTTTTTCTTTTTTTACATTTGGAGGCCCAGTGTTCTGGCTTGCATTGTCTCTGAGAATATGCTGCTGTCATTGTTGCATTTGGAGTTTACTGATAGTTCCCATATCTTGGGTTTACAGAACAAATTGACTTGATTTACATATTTTTGAAAGTCTGAATACATAGACACTATTCACAGTTGTTGCTCTTTGTTACATTGTTCCTGGCTGGTGTCCTTCCTCAACTCTGATATCCTGGAAAAGCCCACTTAGATTCCCCTACAGTCCTCAAAAGTTGTTGAATATTTTGACTATTTCTTCCTTTACTCTATTTTGCAAGGAGCCAATTCTTATGATTCATTTTTGTTTGTTTGTTTTGGGTTAGTTGTTCAGGTAATTTTTGAATATTTTGTCTCGTGTGCTATTGACCACACCAAACAAAGTTTCACCTACTATTTTATACTTTTTTTTCACTAAAAGTACAACTAATATTACCTGAGGTCTTCTGTTTATATTTGATAACTTGCACATATGAAATATTCCTGTCATTAATAATTTACCATCCTCATCAATTAATTCTGCCTTACATATCAATTCTAGGTCTATCTTGATTATAAATGAGTTTTCAACTCTCAGTATGAATCATAGTGTCATGTTTATTTACATGCCTTCATGATTTTATGCTATTCCATGTAATGTGAATTTTTTCCATTGGATGCAAGATTCTTTTGTTTCCACTTTCCTTGCCTCAAGTTTTTGCTTTTTGATAATGGTGATGTTATTTTCATGTAGCTTTCACATTACTTTTGCTGGACCAGAGAGGTATTTAGAATAGGATACTTAACTGTCCTATCTGGAAGAGCACATTTTTCAATTCTCTACATTCTCTATTACACATAGAATATGCATTATATTTTTGTTGGAGCCAATAATTGTTTCTTGATTTCTATGAGACTCAGGTGCAACCTCGTCTGCCTGTATCTTATAACTTTACCACATTGCATCTTTTTATATCTTTTACTTTGTGGGCATGTGTTCCTGAATGCTTTCAGGGATATTTTCTCTTGAAACTTCTCTTTTCTCTGTTGATTTCTGCACAATGAACTTGAATGTCCATGTTCCACATGAAGCTTTGGCTTCACATCCTCAAACAAAGGAGTAGTCAGACCTCTGTCGTAGATGCCTTTTTCTGTGAGGAAACCATGTGATGAAATCAACTGAGTCAACATTAAGCCTTGAACTTTTTGCTCTGTCTTCTAGAAACCATGACATCTTATTGCCTAATAATAACTGAAAGCCATTATATCAGGCACCTGGGATTGTGTTTTATTTTAGGCAAGAGGATAATTTACTACTGATATTTCAAAATTGCCGAATGTTGCTTATGCTCTGCACTTCCATTCAGAAAAGCACGTGTAGGCATGCTAACTACTCTGATTAAATATTTGCCCCATTATCATTCAAGAATCAGAGAAGCAACTGGGTGGTGAGACACACATGGATCTTTTTTTTTTTTTATCAAATGGAAGCTTTAAAATCACATCCTATATAATACCTAGTTTGAATTAGATCCTAACAAATTCTTGTTTTATATAGGTTTTAAAAGATTAATAAGGCAATGATTCTATAAAATATACCAGATACTTCCTTACTAGGTACTGCCGGGGGATGTGTTGGAAATATATACTTTATTTATTTTAAAAAGCATTGGAGTATTCTTCAAATGGATTCAGCATAGTTAATAAAGGAACAATTATTCTGAAATTTGGCTTGGGGTTGTAAACTTAATGAGAGTCTAATTTTCCCTTAGTATTGATTCAATCCATGTTTCTTTTCATCATGTCCAGAATTTTTCTGAGTAAGCTTAAGTAATATTTTATTAGACCGACTCCATAATTTCTTCAAGACACAAGGTGATAATTTAGCTATCACTAAATATCCTTATGGGACAAAATATTCTAATTGCCTTTCTAGTTCACTGGCCATTATGCAATTTCTAGCTTCTGATTTTAAATATTTCCATGTGCTTCTAAATCTGCATGTGTATAATTTTCACTGAAATCAAAGGTATTTTCCACCATCAAGAGCCTTTTCTGTTTTATTTGAGAGTCAGAAAATAACTAAAGACTTTTAAAGGTTTTTTTTTTCCTGTATTATTTTAATGTCATTGTGAAGGAAAATGAGTCCTGTATTTTCTGGATAACATGGTGATAACAACAAGCTGTGACTCGCAGACATTGTTTAAATTATCTGCGTAGACTCATGGAAGCCTCCCTTATCCCAAAGATGTCTCCACACCAATTGCCATTCTTTCTCTGAGTCCTCCCTGTGCCCTCTGAGTCCTCCCTGTGCCCTCTGAGCCCTCCCTGTGCCCTCTGAGTCCTCTCTGTGCCCTTTTTTCACTTCACCTCCCTTCACCTTAAACATACCCCAGTTACCTTCCCCACACCCTACCCCACCCAGTTTCTGCCCTCCACATAATTTAGATGACTATTGTATTTTGCTCTCTGAATGAGCTTCAAGCATCCTCCCTTGGGCCCTCCTTGGCTTATTTGGGTCTATAGCATGGTTATCCTGTACTTCATGGCTAATATCCCCTTACAAGTGGGTACATACCATGCATGCCTTTCTGGGTCTGGGTTACTTCACTTAAGATAATATTTTCTAGTTCCACCTATTTGCCTGAAAATTGTACGTTGTCTTTGTTTTTTAATAACTGAGTAGTATTCCATTGTGTAAATGTACCACATTTTAAAATATCCATTCCTAGACTGAGGGACATCTGGGCTGTTTTGGCTTCTGACTATGATGAATAAAGATGCTGTGAACATAGTTGAGCAAATGTCCTTGTTGTATGGTGGAGCATCTTTTGGGTATATGCCCGGGAGTGGTTTGGCTGGGTCTTAAGAGAGAACAATTAACAATTGCTGAGAAAACTACAGGTAGACTTCCACAGTTGTTGTACAAGTTTTCACTCCCATCAGCAACGCACCACATCTTCGCCAGGACGTGCTGTTACTTGAGATTTTGATCTTAGCCATTCAGACATGTGGAAGGATGGAATCTCAGAGTTCCTTTGATTTGCATTTCCCTGGTGACTAAGAAAATTGGTCATTCTGTAACTGCTTCTCCACTATTAGAAATTCTTTTGTTGAAAATTCTCTATTGAGCTCTTTACCTTGTTGTTTTTAAATTGGGTTATTTTATCTCTTTTTTTATGTCTCACTTTTATAATTGAGCTTTTTTTCTCAGTATTGTTTTTTTAGTTTGTTCTATATTCTAGATCTAACCTTCTGTTGGAAGTATAATTGTTAATTATTATTTCATGTAGGTTACTGCTTTGCTGAAATGATAGTGTCCTTTTCTGAATAGAATCTTTTTTTCCCTTAAATTTACAAGTTCTAAGTTATTGTCAGTCTTAATACATAAGCTACTGAGGCCCTTCTCAAAAAATTCCTCTTTTGTGTCATTGAATTTAAGTTCATTCCTTATTTTCTTTTCTTCTTAGATTCAGGATATTTTGTTATATGTAAATTCATTTGAAAACTTTCTGTCCTTATACCTCTTTTATTTATTTATTCATTTTTCTTCTGATTTTTTTAATTTTATTAATTTATTCTTGTTACATCTCAATGGTTATCCCATCCCTTGTATCCTCCCATTCTTCCCTCCCTCACATTTTCCCCTTATTCCCGTCCCCTATGACTGTTCCTGAGAGGGATTACCTCCCCCTGTATATGCTCATAGGGTATCAAGTCTCTTCTCGGTGACCTGCTGTCCTTCCTCTGAGTGCCACCAGGTCTCCCCCTCCAGGGGACATAGTCAAATGTGAGGCACCAGAGTATGTGAGAAAGTCATACCCCACTCTCCACTCAAATGTGGAGACTGTCCTGTCCATTGGCTAGATCTGGGTAGGGGTTTAAATTTTACCGCCTGTATTGTCCTTGACTGGTGCCTTAGTTTGAGTGGGACCCCTGGGCCCAAATCTACCTCTTTTAAATATCATATAAAAAGATTTTTTTTCTCAGATTATTTTACAAAGCTAGCATTGGTATGAAAACAAATTCAGATACAGTCACCACAAGAAATAAATACAATATCTGAGTAAGTTTTAAATAAGAAAGGAAAAGAAATAGGTACTACAAATTAATACCCTTCTTGATAATAAATGGTATAATATTTAGAATTCTACTATATATTCAAACTCTTAAGAAAACACTTAAAATTTATTATTATTACTTATGTGGAAGCTGTGCTTATTATATGCAAGTTCTATTTAGTATAAAGAATCAGCCAAGATAATATGTTACATAGTAAAACCAAAGAAAAATTCAGGTAAATCTTTAAAGTGACAGAGAAAATACTTCAAAGAAATATAACACATTTTCATAGTAAATATACCTCAAAGTCCTACAAAAATAAAATCATTATCTAAACATATGAATAGCACTTAAACAGTGTGTGAAATAGTGTGTGATATACTGTGGTAAAATACTGTATACAATCATTATAATATCATAGATGATTTTTAAAAATTGAATTTTTTGTGTAGAAACAGTGACGAGATACAGCTGCTTCGTTCTACCTCGAGTGATCATTGTTGTCACTTATATTCTAGCCAAAGCTATTGTACAAATCGAAAATATCAAAATAATAAATAAAGGAGGACATAAAGGAAGGAAGGAAGAAAAAATAAAGAAAGAAAAGAAAGAGAAATCCAGGGACTCCAAATGAGAAAGGCAGATGAAAGATCATCTGTATGCATACATGATATAATCCCATACCTAATACACTAACCAGGATACAAAAATATTAATTGCCTATGTGGCATGACCTAGATTTATCTAGCAGTCAAGCTTTCCAGTCATTCCTCAACAATCCTGGAAGATTATGTAGTTTACGTTACCTTTGTGCGTGCCGTTGTGAGATGGACCTAAATATGTCACTGACGAGGGAAGACCCACACACACCTATGTCACAGGTCCTAGGGGAGGACACTGATCTGTGAAAAGTTGAGCACACGGCTCATTGTTTTTTCTTTCTAATTTTAGATTAAAAGTCACCAGCTTCTTTAATCTTGCTGCCTTGCATTTTCTTGCCCTGACAAGGTACTGGAACCATAAACTAAAATAACTCCTGTATCCCTTAGTTGATTTTTAGGTTATTTTTCTTTCAAGAAATATGAAAGTAAGTGAAACAACATATATTCTAAATTTTAAACTATAAATTATTGCTGAAAAAATATAACATGGAAGTTATCACATGTTTAAGGATAGAAAAATTAATAATATTAAGATGTCTATTAAAACAAACACTTTACATGTTATATATAGTGTCAAAATGTATATAGCCTTTATTTTTTAAAAATGAGTAAATAGATTTACAAATATATATGTAATCGAAAAGAAATTGATCAAATCCAAATAACTGTGAAAATTTAAAAAAATAAAAAAAAAAACATTGTAGCCTGTATCACGTTTTCATTTCAAAAATCTTCACAAATCCATTGCTTTTAAAAGCATGATTCTTAGAGAACAGTACATATAGACTAATGGAATAGAATAGGCTACAGCATGCCCTAAAATAAACAACCATGTAAAATTGCTCTTGATTTTTAATAAGAGCCAAGACTGTTAGTCTGTGAAGGCTGTCTTTCTTAGAAACAGTGATGGAAAAAAACTGAAAATAAATACACATTTGCCTATTTCATCTCTACATATTCGCACACACAGTAGGAAATCAGACCTAAAAGGAGAAAAACCTTCAAAATATTGGATTTAGCTCTTATTTTATGAATATGCCCTAATAAATACACAAAACAATGAAAATAGAGAAGTAAAACTTTTTTCAGAAAAGATTCCCCATGAAGAACGTGAAGAAAGCAACAACAAGCTTTAATAAATGACAACGGATGGTGGGAAAGAACTAAAACCATGTGCCTCCTAACGACTTAATGTCTCAGCTATAAAGAATCCATACAACTAGCAAGAAGAACCACGAAACAATCCAGAATTATAAGTGTTACATTCATAGTGTTTTGTCTATTTGTATTTGGTAACCTTGAAGAGCGCATCTTTCCTATCATCAAGGTTTCATGATATCTAAAACAGAATCTAAAATGAACAGGTTTATAGGAGAAAATATATAAAATGTGAAACTAGCAAATAAAATATCTATGTATATGTTAAAAAAAGAAAAAAATAATTCAAAAATAAAATAAATAAAATAACTAGCATAGATCTAGGAAAAAGACCTTGCTAAGAAAGAAATTTAATGACAGACCTTTGTATATACGTATATCATAGTAATAAGTATAGTAGTTGTGCTTACCTAGCCACGCTTAAGCAATGGATAATAACTAATATTTATGGTTTCAATGATGATAATATACATGGTAATTTAAAAAAAGAATCCATACAACACATGACTGAGAACTAAATAGCTTTAATGGGTAGAATCTGTAAGTTGACAGGGTCTGGAATCACTGAAAACACAGGCTGCTGCCAGGACTGTAAAAGACTGTTTAGAAGAATCTTACAAGTTTTATGTGGAAACTACATCAATATACCTAGAGCCCTTTTTCTTTGCCTGCCTTCCAGGTAGTTGTGACTCTGAGTCCCTTAAAAATATGTTTTGACTGAGCGTATTTACCTCTATACTTTCTGTCCAAAGAAAGCTATTTATAAACTAGTGTTTACAGGACTGCTATAAATAGTAGTAAAATGGAGGCAATCAATAAAGTATCTACCAATGGAGGAAGTGATAAACCAAATGAGATGTATTTACACAAGTATCAGAATTTAATAACAGTTTAAACAAAATTATTATTTACCTAACATAATCTGTTCCAGAAGATAATATAACCAACTGTGTGTAAACAGAGGTGATTCACAACATTACAATGTATCTAATTCTACTTGTGGAGGGTTGGATACAAAAGGCCCCCATAGGCTTTGTATTTGCATGCTTAGTCACAAGCTGGTAGCATCTTGATTACAGTCATAGTAATAGACTAGATAGATGCAGGCAAGGAAGTGTCTCACTTTCTGACCTAGCCTCCTCTCTCCATGGATTATTCAAAGTTCTCTGCCACAGCTCCAGGTCAAAGAGCCCCCCTTATAGAAAACCAAGGGCTCATCTCTATGAACTCATGCCAACCTTTTTGCGATTAAGCCCTTGTACTTTAATTCTTTTCTATTTAGCAGGCACTTTACCATTTACATTTGAACAAACCTCTGACTTAGTAGCAAATCTCCCATTCGGACCCTGGTTTCAATGTCTCATAGTGGGCAGGGAGTCCTGTGAGGGCAGAATAACATGTATCACGGTGGCAAAGAAACTGAGAGTTGCAGAAAGCCTGAAGTAACCAATGGCTTGTTGCTTCCCACTTGAGCCTGAGTTTCACTTCTTATTTAATCCTCTATGGAAGGCCCCTCACAGATACACCAAGCCATCTACTTTACCAACCTGTTAGGCTATCCGCCTAATCAAGTTGATGATTGAGAACAGTTATCCTATGGTGGTAGAATGTTTGATCAAAGCCACAGAGAATCAGAGAATCTACTTTTAAAATAAAAGGTTAATGTAATAGAATCACGGAAGTAATGCTGTGTCACCTTTGCCCTTGACCAATGTCATGCACTATAAATGCAAGCTGTGTTGTGTTACTTTACTTGTTCATGGAAGTGACAACAGAGGAGAAGAACATTGGGTGCAAACTTAGCATCTTCCTTCTACAAGAGTATTCCACCAACTTAAAGTATGGCATCCAGATGTAAATTAATGTAACTACGCAACTGTAGTCCAATGCAGAATCATACTTATCTAAATGTTTAGAAACACATTATGAAAGATATGGGTGCCTCTCGTATATTTGCTTCCCTCTCTGTATTTCATTATACTGAAAAAAAAATAATACTATAAAGATCAATTTGTATACTTTGTTACCTTTTCCATTTTTTTTTTAATATGTGAGCATTTTGCATGTCAGCTTAGATAAATGGCATTTTTTGAATGATGCTGAAACAATCTGGCTTTCTTAGCATCTGATTGCTTTATTATTGAACATCAATACATTTCGTCCAACAATTTGACATGCCATTTATTGTGACTGTAAATCTCTGCTAGATCCTTGTAGAATTGTAATTGATGCCCAATGGCATCTAGCTACTGCCTAAATTGTTTATCAATAAAATTAATTCTGCTTTTGAAGAATATATCCTAAATCTGGTTGTGCATAAGTGTTGTAGATAATTTGTGCATATTGACCTCACGTAGACTGTTGTTGCAAAGATAAACAATGTTACACCTTAAAGCTCTTAATTTTAATAAAAGAAAAGTTTTCTCATCTCACCTGATTTTCATATGCTGAATAATTGACTAATTACTCATATTCTCATAAGACAATACTTAGCTGACTACCTGTGTAGACTCTAACTTTATGCACAGCTAAAACCTGCTTCCTATGTTGGAAATGCCACTACTTATATATTTTTAAAATAGACAGCAAGATAACATGGAATTACAAAACTCCATCCCATTCTCATGTGGGTCTGGGGTGGAAATCAAAATGGGCACAGCAACATTCTTGTAACACTTCAACCTGAATAGTAAATGTAACAGCAACTCCAAGTTTCAAATAAATAGCCACAGAAATTTTTTAAGGTCAGCTCAGTGGCTTCTGGGTAATTGCTTAGTCAATTTCACATTTATATTTCTTGTCAGTGTTCTTTCTGTCCTTATAATCAACTTTTTGTTTCTTTCTTCTTTTTCAAATATAATTTCATTTAAAAAATCTGTCATGACAGGCAGATAGTTAGTAAGTTCCCTTAGACATAGAGTGATACTTTTCTTTTTCACTGTTATAATATTCTGGTGTAATGGAGAACTATCAGAGATTTTGACTTAATCTTTTCTAATCTGTGGTCCCCTTATGAGGGTTTGGTGCTCTAAAATATTAAGTTACTGAGTGTTAAGTTACACTAGTTATTGAGTGATTTATTTTACTGCAACTACACATGCAAAAATGAGGCAATAAGTTAAATGCCAAGAGCATTTAATTAATTAAGTATGTTAAGAACATTTAATTAATGGTAGCCTTTCAAATCAGAGTCATTGAAATTTCTTTTATCATGCTCAGGTCTTTTGTGTCCTTAAGGAAAAAAAGAGAGAGAGAGAGAGAGAGAGAGAGAGAGAGAGAGATTCACAGTATCAAACTGCATGGATCTCAGGGATATTCTGGAATCTAGACTCACTTTCCTCAAAGGAATTCCAAGCATATGATGCTTCTCAGGGTAGTGGTACATTTTTTGGGTGTTAAGTCTCTCACAGGAATGTGTGGTTTCAGACTTATTCTTCAATTCACAGATGAGCTAGAATCCCATGAATGCATTTCTGTATAAGAAGTTGTATGCTTGAACACCCACTGTGTATACTTTTTTTAAAAATGGGAACCAAGTGTGTTAAGAATCGTAACTTAAAGGAGGGCCCCTAAGAGTCATGTGATGATTTTGAAGGCTGATTTTGGCTTAAAGAATGTCTAGTTGTTGTGGTAAGCGTCTACCCCAGGGAGCTTCCCCTTTTGACTCATTTAGGCTTCAATTTCAACATAGTCTTTATAGATAAATGTGTGTCTTGCTTTGTCTTGGTCTTTCTCCATTTGTCCTCACAAACACTGGGCATCCTGGAGACCTTGGACATTTAGTTCTTTATTGATCTCTGCACCTCTGAGGGCATGCAGAAAAGGATTGTTGTCAGCAGGCCTAACAAGAATATAGAACCAGTCAGGAGTGGGTTCCCACCCATGGCATGGTGGTCAGGATGGTCATTGATTGGTCACTAGCACAACTCCTGTGCCATTATTACCCTAGCATGTTATTCTGGCAGGAAAAATTGTAGGTCAAAGGTTTCGTGGTTTGGCGGGTGTCCAAAATTCCTTCTCAAGTCTCTGAGGGGCATTGAAGACAAGATAATACTTGTTGGTTAGGGGACGAGATCGTTTCTGATCAAGACAAAGAAGTTAAGCTATTAGAGTTGAGACAGGATGAATATTGAATCTCATTTGGAAATTTAGGCCAGACAAGACAGGAAAAAACACTTACTTCAAACGAGACGAAAGCAGATGGCCAAGTCACTACGAATGTAACATGTATAGAACTCATTATTCTCATGATTGTCACATGATTCTCCCTGATGTATGTAGTTTGTTATGTAAATGTGTAATTAAAAAAAAGTATATAAAAAAAGAAAGTCTTACCTGGTTGTAGATGGCCAGTTCAAGCTCTATATCCCCCATTACTGAAAGTCTTAGTTAAAGTCACCCTAATAGAAACCTGGGTGTTTCCATTGCACTGGATTTCTACCTTGTCCACAAATTGCACCCCCAGTTCCAGTTGACTCTCCCCGTATTCATGCTCTCCATCCTCTACCCCCTTGATCCCTCCTGTTCCTATCCTAACCCAACAGTATCTATTCTATATCCCCTTCCCAGGGAGATCCTTGAGCCCTCCTTGTTACTTAGCCTTTCTGGGTCTGTGGACTGTAGCATTATTATCCTTTACTTTACAGTTAATATCCACTTATGCATAAGTGAGTACATATCATGTTTGTCTTTCTGAGTCTGGACTTCTTCACTCAGGATGATCTTTCCTAGCTACATCCATTTGCCTGAAACTTTTATGATATTGTTTTTAATAGCTGAGTAATATTCCATTGTGCAAATGTACCACATTTTATTTAGCCATTCTTTGGTTGAGGGACATTTAGGTGATTTCCAGTTTCTGGGTTCTATGAACAAAATTGAGAAAGTTTCTTGGTGGTAGGATGGAGCGTCTTTCAGATATAAGCTCAGTTTGTATAGTTGGGTGGTGAAATAGATTGATTCCTAATTTTCTGAGAAACCACCATATTGATTTCAAAAGTGGCTGCACAAGTTTGCATTCCCATCAGCAGGGAAAGAGTGTTCCCCTTGCTCCATACCCTATCCAGCAAGAGCTGTCACTTGTGTTTTTAATCTTAGCCATTATGATAGATGTAAAATGGAATCTCAGAGTCATTTTGATTTTTATTTCCCTGACGGCTGAGGATGTTGAACATTTCCTCAAGTGCTTCTCTGCCATTTGAGAGTCTGCTGTTGAGAATCCTCTGTTTAGATCTGTACTCCATTTTAAATTTTGGTTTATTTGGGCCCTTGATGTCTAGTTTCTTAGACAATTCAGTTCCCAGGAGTCATAGGGACATCTTTATTAATTTTTTTTTATATTTTGGAAATTAACCCTCTGTCATATGTAGGGTTTGTGAACATGATTTCACATTCTGTAGGCTGCTGTTTTGTCCTGTCAATGGTGTCTTTTGCCTTGCAGTTCAACCTTTTTGTTCAATATTGGTTTTTCTTTGTTTAAAATTGTTCTTAATAATTAAATTTTAATTTATTCTATCTCAAATTTCACATTTCCACTGGGAAGAAGGAAGGTTGAGCCACCTTAGAAGTCGCAGAACAAGATTCATTGGTGCCAAAAAAACAACATGAACAAAGAAGAATGATTTCAGAGTGAACTTTTCCATATTATTTATAGTAACAATTTTTTTGGAAAAACATGATAAATATTAATTGAAAAAAACTGGTCATATTTATAAGGACAATAATATCTTTGGAACTTCAAGTTGTTTAATTTCCTTTATTCTTTCTTAACTCATGATGGCTGAAAATCAAGAGTTTCTTAATCAGAATAGCAGTGACAAAAGAATAGTGCCCATCACTTTTTTATATTGCTACAAAGATCCATCCTACAGTTTTGTTATTACTGAAACTACCTTTCAATTCACTGGAAATTCCTATGTACATACTTGACATGACCTGACTTGTAGCTTGCACATTTCAAACAGATTTCCATATGGTGTTTATGGGAAATTAGTATCATTTATTTAACATTACATTCACAAGAGAAGATAAACACTGAAGTGAGAAAGACTGATATAACTTCAAAGGAACACTGGAGAATTGGTTGCCCAGAGGGAATTTTGAAAGTGTGAGTATATTTATGGGCCTTGGAAAGTAACACACATGTGCAAGAGAGTGCGCTGACTCAAGAAGTATGAGACACCAACCATTGTATTTTCAGGATTACTTTGTCAGCCTTTGAAGGCAGAATGCAGGGACTGTAAGCACTCATTTATAGTGGGCTGCATATTTACAGAAAATCCTGAGAATGACCTGTGAGAACCTCGGACACCTACAGGTTCATGGTATTCTAGGAGGTCTTTAAATATTTTCTTTAAAAATTTTTTTATTTAAATAATTTATTCAGATTACATCTAGATTGTTATCCACTCACTTGTATCTTCCCGTTTCCCCCTCCCTCCCTCTTTCACCCTATTCCCATCCTCTAGGCCTATGAAAGGCCTCTTCCCTCACCATATGATCACAGCCTATTACGTCTGATCCTGGGAGCCTGCTTCTCCTTCCTCTGAGTGTACCCAGGCCTCCCCCCAAGGGGAAGTTGTCAAATGTAATCCACCATATCAACAAACTGAAAGAAAAAAACCACATGATCATATCCTTAGATGCAAAAAAAATTTTTTTGACAAAATCCAACACCTAATCCTGCTTAAAATTTTGGAGAGATCAGGATATAAGGCACATACCTAAACATAATAAAGCTTATATTCAGGGAACCAATAGCTAACATCAAATTAAGTGGAGAGAAACTCAAGGAAATTCCACCAAAATCAGGGACTAGACAAGGCTGCCCACTCTCTCCATGTCTCTTCAATATATTTCTTGAAGTTCTAGCTCCAGCAATAAGACAACAAAAGGAGATCAAGGGGATCCAAATGGGAAAGGAGAAAGTCAAATTATCTTTAAATATTTTTATTGGGTGTTATATGATTCCCTAAGAAAGTGAACTGCCATATTGGAAAGCCAATAAATTAACCATAAAATTAAAATTTAGATAACATCAATAGTAGGTATGGTTTTATGAGTTTAATTTGTATCAGCCACCTTGAAGTTTATTACTTGTTTCAGTTTTGTTGTACTTTTTAAATTTTCTATCTATCTATCTATCTATCTATCTATCTATCTATCTATCTATTATCTATCTATTATCTATGTACTATCTATCTTTTACTCAGCTATCAGCTTTCTATCATCTATCTTCTAAATATATTAAATATTATATTGTTATTTTTAAAAGTGATATTCATTTAATCATATGTGATGGTATAAAATTATTATTAAGTTACCATATAATTTCAATTTAGTCAAATACTCATTATACTTAATATGAAACAATTTCACTTTTCCCTTGTGAAAGATGAAAATTTATATGCAAGCCATGAAACCATACAATGATTGTTCTTTAATCTTTTGTAAAGAGAAAAGCCTGCTTGATTTGTGTGTCTTTTTTTTAAAATTTTTTTTATTTTTAATTAATTTATTCTTGTTACATCTCTATGGTTATCCCATCCCTTGTATCCTCCCATTCTTCCCTCCCTCCCATTTTCCCCTTATTCCCCTCCCCTATGACTGTTCCTCAGAGGGATTACCTCCCCTTGTATATGCTCATAGGGTATCAAGTCTCTTCTCAGTGACCTGCTGTCCTTCCTCTGAGTGCCACCAGGTCTCCCCCGCCAGGAGACATAGCCAGCTATTCCACTCCTTGGAATATACCCAGAAGATGCACCAGCACACAGCAAGAAAATTTGCTCAACCATGTTCATAGCAGCCTTATTCATAATAGCCAGATCATGGAAACAGCCTAAATGTCCCTCAGTAGAAGAATGGATAAAGAAACTGTGGTACATATACACTATGGAATACTACTCAGCTATTAAAAACAAGGATTTGTGTGTCTTTATGATGCTTTCTTTTTATAGTAAGAGTAAACAAGTGTGAGAGACTGCATTTTAGCCTTGACAATGCAGTGGAAAATGCTCTAAGGATAAAAAGGTGATTGTGGAAATGCATACCAAAATGGCTCTCAGATTCCACCTTACATCCTCCAGAATGGTTAAGATCAAAAACTCAAGTGATAGCACATTCTGGCGAGGATGTGGGGAAAGGGGAAGACTCCTTCACTGCTGGAGGGAGTACCACAACATATACAACCACTTTTGAAATCAATTTAGCACTTTCTAAAAAGAATTGGGAATAGTTCTACCTTAAGACCCAGCTATACCACTCCTGGGCATATACACGAAAGATGCTCCAGTGTAGGACATTATATGCTCAACTATATTCATAGCATCTATATTTGTAACAGCTAGAATCTGGAAACAAGCAAGATGTCCATCAACCTAATAATGGATGAAGAAACTGTGGTTCATTTACACAATGGATTGCTATTCAGTTATCAAAAACCAGGAAATCTTGAAAGTTGCAAGCAAATGGCTAGAAACAGAAATCATCATACTGAGTGAGTTAACCCAGACCCAGAAAGGCATACATAATATATACTCATTTATATGTGGATAGTATCTGCAACATAGCAGGGCTTTGAGAAACTCCAACCCGCAGGGGGTCAGGAGAGATACTGGGACTTGCAGCTTGACCCTGCAGGAGAGCTGAGAGTTGTAGGGAAGAGTGGGCAGGTATGGAAGGATCCAGAGTGGTCAGGAGTTTCACAGGCAGACCACCAAGGCTAGTGGATCTGGATCCAAGGGGACCTGCACAAACTGATGCACCAACCAAGGCCAATGCATGCAGAGTACCTAGACCTCCTGTTCAGATGTAGCTGATGGACAGCTCATTCTCCATTGTGAGGGCAAGGGGGAGAGAGGGGACTGCCTCTGACCTAAACTCTGGTGCCTGTGATTTTATCACTGCCCCTTGGTATGAAGGCCTTGCTGGCACACAGAAGAAAGGGATGCATGCTACCCTGAAGAGACCTGATAGGCTGTGATCAGACAGTGGAGGAGGGGAACAGAGAAGAGGAGAGAGGAAGGGTGAGAACAGAAAGATAAAAGTCAGGAGACAACACTTGGGATGTAATGTGAATAAATTTTAAGAGAGAGAGAGAGAGAGAGAGAGAGAGAGAGAGAGAGAGAGAGAGAATGGAGCTAAAATACTAAGCTCATGTAGCTCACCCACTGAGGTGTTATTTAGCATAACCTATGCCCGGACAGAAATGTTGGAGTAATTGACTTGGGAAAATATCAAGTCAGGATTCTGTGACCATTTTTACCTCAGGCTTTCTTTCCACCGTGAACCCATATGTAAGTTCTGCTCATCAAGTAGTTAACCCCACTATCATTTTGTAAGGGCTGTGCCCCCAATATCCATGAAGGGACACTGTAGTAAACGGCTCTCTGTTCAAGTATTTTAATATTAAAATAGGCATTGCTACCTGTCTGTTAGCTAGCATTCTCCTATACTTGATGGACTATAATAGGCATGCCCAAATATCAAAACAATCGCTTTTTGTTTCCTGGAACCCCAAGCTCCAGGGATAGGGTAACAATTAGGGCAGTGTAAAGGCAAACTTTACTGTAGGCCAAGTTAAAAATCAGTTTGCCCTGTCCATTAAAACAAGTTCAAATTGCTCTGTCTGAGCCTGCCATTAGCTGTTGCACTGTTACATTATGCATGGTATTTGACTATTCATAGGGAGGAGAATATGCTGTTTTCCATTAGTGGTTTTCTATGAGTTTAAGTCTACAAATTACTGGAGATGTTTAGGGTGATGTGCTGCGTCTTTGCATATTTATTACGCCCGTACCACATTAATTATTAATATGAATGTCATGTGAGATACTAAAAATCAATAAGATTTCTATCAACTCTAGGTTCCTTGATTAAAAAACGCTTATGAAAATATGACATTGTGTTTACATGGTGTCTATGAATGATTGGTAAAAGCCCCTGCAATTTTTTCAGACAGAACTTAAAAGTAAGCTAAGGCTGATGTGGTTGTTTATAAAATCAGCATAGGATGTCATTTAAAAGTGACTATTAATTTTAGATTGTCACCAATTTTATATACTGTACAAAAAGCGACAAGCAGATATTCGGTAAAATGTCTATTCATATATTATTTTTGAGAACATAATAATTGGACCATTTCTCTCATGTACCTCTCCTCACTTTCTTCTTTTTCAAATTATGGCCTCATTTTGCTGTTTTCAGTAGTTTTCAAACATACGCAAACACACATACACACATACGTACATTAATTAACTCACACACATGTTTCTCCCTCTCTCAACATTACTTAATTGCCTGTAGTTCTTCGTCAAGCACTGAGACCCCTTGAGTTTTCCACCTTGCGCATTAACATGTCTATTGACATCATTCCTGTTCAGGTCATATTTAGTTAGAAATGTTGGCAAGATTTAATGGGTGTACCTTTTCTGACATTTCTAGAAGATGCAATCTCACAGCAAATATTAAGATCCTCTGGCTCTCACAGTCTTTATTCTGATCTTCTGCAATGATTGCCAAGCCTTAGATACAGGAACTGTGCTGTGACTCGGACCTTCATTCTGTATTGTAATTGGCTGTATCTGTAACGATCCCCATGTATTAGCAAAGGGAGGTTTCCTTTATAAACCATGAGGACTACACTTATTTGTAGGTATAAGTACAAATACTTAGAATGCAGGTAGAGATTATTCTAGTTTAGTACAGTAATGTATGTAGGTAGATTCTCCTCCAAGAGTCACACTATCATTAGCTTCAGGTAGCAGGTTATGGTTCCTGTACAAGACCTCACTCTCTCTTGTTGACCGGCCTTATTTCCAATTAATGAGCTGTTGGTTATAAGCAATGTCCTGTGGATCCTACGTTAGAGGTCCATGGTGTCTTAAGGTATAGGGACTCACATTTCACTTCTGTCAGGAAACCAAGGGCAGTAGCAATAGCCTGCATGTTCTGAATGTCTCTTAGAAAACTCTGGCCAGCAACTTAAAAGAGAGTTTTTCAAACACCTGGTGTTGGAGTTCCTGTTACATAGCACCTGACTTTCAGGGAGAGCATTGTTAGCCCAGAAAGAAAATGTCATTTAATCTACACAAGCATAGATATAAAAAGAGCTTTATCATACATCATTTTAGATAGTTAATAGTGTGACTCTTTATGATGTTTTGATATATTATTACTGTTATTTACTCACCTTCTATATTATCTACTCCATCTTCCCTAACTAATCCTCCATTTCTCCCTTCAGATAATTTTAATATCCCCCATCTATATTGCTCAGCCCTCCTCCATGAGGGCTGAGTATTCCCTACTTTTATTAAATTAACTCCTGGCAACACCCAGCCTACCTCAAAGAAGATGAACATCAAAGAAACTCCTTGTGGAGATAGTTTTAAATGTGACAAACAAGCCAGTGGTCAAAATATCCTCATTTCTACCACAGACAGAATTCTGCTTAAAATGGACAAGCTTGGATGTAGGCAGATTTGATGACCAAACTCTGCCAAGACAGGGTAAGCAGGTCCTCAATAGTTCCTGCCTCACAAGTATGTCTGTCAAATATATTGGGCCTGAAGGCTGAAGATGATGCTCCAACATTATAGAGCTTAGGATGACTGCTTTGGCAGCAAACTGTCTCTGTCAGCTTCTCATTTGGGAAGCTGATAACCTGCACTCCCTGTATACTCAGGGAATTAATTTTATTCCTTTTCAAGTCTGATGTGGTTGGAGGACAGATTTTATAGTTTTACAGTTTTACAGTTAAGCTTAGTTTTTAGGGGGTTAAAATATATTTAAGTATAGATAGATATTTTAAGTTGAGGACGATGAGATATGATAGATATTGATTTACATTCAGAATTTTAGACTCACCAAGATAGGAAAGATGTTTTCTTCAAGGCTGCCAAATACAAATAGCGAAAACACTATGAACGTAACACACACACACACACACACACACACACACACACACACATACACACACTCACACACACATATATATATATATATACACACACATATATATATATATTTCCTGATTGTTTTGTTGTTCTTGATGTAGGTAGTTCAAATATGTGTGTATTAGTATAAATACATATGTCAAAATATGTAATAAAGAATGATAAGCAAATGAACAAAAAATGAACTTATTTTTAAATTTTATTCACTTTACATCCCAATCTTAGCCCCATCCCCTGTCTCTTCCCTTTCCCACCCTTTATCGCCCCCATGCCTGTCACCTAGTCCTCAGAGAAGGGGAGTCTTTCCCCCTATCAACTGCCCCCAGCCTATCAAGACATGAAGTCTCATCAGGACAGCCTGCATCCTCTTCGTCTGTGGAAAGGCACCCCCCACCAGAGGGAAGTGATCAAAGAGCAGGCAACAGTGTCCCTTGCAGGGACAGCCCCTGCTCTTCTTACTAGGGGGGCCGGGGGAGACTGAGATGCCTATGGGCTACATCTGAGGGGAGGACCTAGGTCCTCTTGATGCATGGTCTTTCTTTGGTGCATCCTTCTCCGCTGGCCTATCTGGGCCCAAGTAGAATACAGAATAAACATATTACAATCCACATACCTAAAGAAGCTAAGTTACAAGGAAGACCCTAGGGAGGGTGCTTAATTCTCATTCAGAACGACATATAGAATAGACACTGGAAACTGTTGAAGAGAGAGAACAGGAAGGGAGTTTTCAATAGAGGTTTTCAGAAATACTCCATCCAGCAAGGGATCAAAGCAGAAGCTGAATCTCAACCAAACATTGGGCAGGGAGCAGGAAGCCTTAAGAAAGACTGGAGGGATAGAAGGAGCCGGAGAGGACAGGAGCTCCACAGGAAGACCAAAAGAGGCAACAGTAGCGTGGGTATTGTATCCTTTGGGATTATATCAAAGTGGCCGTTCTTTAAATGGCTTGCTAGGCATAATTTTTATCCTTTTTGTATGTCATGGTAAGTTCTTCTTTCTCTTTCAATTATGGAAATTTTCCTGGATGTAATAGTCTAGAGAGATCATGTTTTGGACTTGGAGTGCATTGTTCCAGACTTTTCTCGCTTTCAGAGTTTCCATTGAGAAATTTGTTGTTATTTTGATGGCTTTGCCTTTAGGTGTCTGTGGCTTTAGGTGTCTGTGTTTCTTTCTGTGGTCTTTTTCTGTTCTTTCTTTATCCTGTATATTTAGTATTTTAACTATGATGTGCTATGGAAATGTTATCTTATGGTCAAGCATATTTTGTGTTCTGCGTGCTTTTTCCTGAATAGAGACATCTTCCTTTTATTTGGAAAAACTTTTTTCCTATAGTCTTCTTAATTATCTAGTCTATGCCACTGACCTGGGATTCTTCCCTGTCTGCTCTTATAATTGGAAAGTTTGTTCTTTAAATGGCGTTCAACATTAGCTGTATGTTCTTTTCCTGTGTTTATTTAACATGTTATATTCTTTTCTTATTTTGTGTAGATACTCTAACTTTATTTCTTATATTATAACTTCTGCATAACTCATTATGCTTGTAAAAATTTTCCTCTGAGTTTTCTAGATGGTTTTATTGTTTTTTTTTTGTTTTGTTTTGTTTGGTTTTTTGTCAATTCCGTGTTTGATTCAGCTTTAGTTTTCGTCAATGTTTTTTAAATTAAAATTTGTTTTCAAATCCTAGATTGACTGCACCATTTCTATCAGCTTTCTGTTTGTGTTTTCTTAGGCATCATTTGAGCAATTACTCTAAGATCCTTTTCTTTAAGTTTGTTGAGCAGTTTCTTTGTGTCTTTTTAAAACTCTGTAAGTTTTTTTGATAATGTTTATGAACATTTTTCTAATTCTGTGTCCCGGGGTTCATCCAAGTAATTGACACTAGCAGACATCTGTATAGGACTGGCAGGTTTTGGTATAGTGATAGGCTTTATCTCTTATATTTTTGCAATGATGTCTGGGCTTGTGGTCTTCTATTATTTGTTATGTGTCTGATATGGGCATAGTGTGTTGGAGCAAAAATAAGATGTACAAGAGGTTGAATATGGCTTGGGTAGAATGAAACCAGGTAGACTCAGGGCATGGAGCCTGTGCAGAGCGTGTCGCGTGTCTTGGTCCAAGGTAGAGGCAGATGTTTGAGGGTTGGTCTGGAATTTGGGTAGATGAAAGAGAGGAAGGATCAGGCAGACTATATCAACTAGATCCTGGGGAAAAATTTATACGATCTGACCGGGCAGAGACTTTGGCTTTGTTATTGGAGGGAACTATATGTTGCTGTAATGGAGAGTATATTCTATCTGAAACCTGGGAGTTTGTAGCATCACAAGCAGGGTTGGCCAGACTATGCTGGGTCACTACATCGGGGACCCCGGATAGATGTGTGTAGGTGATTGGTAATTTTTCTGTCAAGGATGAGATGACTCTTCTGCTTAGAATCTAGAGAAGGACTTGCATGATCTAAGCATGTATTGTGCTTGAGTATACATCTTTGACAAATGCTTCTAAATAAGAGAATATTTTATGATGAGACTTTTCCCTGTTCTTTGAAATGTGAGAACTTTTACTTTGCTTTGTACAGTGTCTGAGTTAAAAGATTTTCAGGCCACATGCTTTTTAAAGATGCCTGTGTAAGTGGTCCATTAAGAGAGCTTAAAATCCTAGGGTGAGTAATAATAGAATATCTTATGTCATTACGGTGCCAGCCACAAAGTAGATTGGGGAAAATTTTAAGTCCTTGATCTCCAAAAAAAAATTTATAAATTTAGTAATTAAAATGAATTATTGTAGATTTTACTCCCAGCACTGACAGCGTGATCAGAAACTTGATATAAGTGACAAATTTATTTACAATGGAAGCAAACTGAAGAATACTCATATACTTCAAGCCAGTATTCAAAGGGTTAAGGTCAAAATCACTCACTAGGGTGACTTGAGCCTGTCCAGCAACTTTTCTCCTAGGACTTTGGCCCACTGGAAAGCTTTGTCTTTGTCTGTCATGCTCTTGTTAACTTAGGAAGATAGTCAGAATCTGAATAGCACAGGCTTCCAATAAAGTCAATCATAAGTATGTTTCAAGAAGCAAGTATGTGATATGTTTAAAAATCCATCATTAAATGATAAAATAATACTTGATTGGTTTAAAAAAAGGGGTGACAAGATTTGTTATTCGTGGTTTTAGGAATAAAGTGTAAAGAATCTGAAAAAAAACATAACTTGTGATACAGAAATCGCAGTTTTTTTTTTCCTCATTGAACTCAGATCTTCAATGGCATGAATTCTGGCCAAAACAAACATAATTATGAGAAAAGGAAAATAAAACTTTCTTTGACACAAGGCCTTGTTTATGTTGTTATCTGGATGAATAAATGTGCTAATGATGGAAACTATAAAAGGAATTTAGCAGTATTACTGGACACAGTGTCATTATATACATAAATACATGTATTTAAATCAGTATCAAGCTTTAAAAAACAAAATAAGAGAAAAATATCATAACTGTAAGATCATTAAAATAATATCTCGAGTAATAAGTAACAACAACACCTTCCCCCCAAATACTAAACTCCTGAGTGATGAGGAACATATACATAAATTGAAGGCAGAACAGAAGTAAGACAGAAGGAAAAGGACAGAAGGTAGGAACAGTCACGTTATTAGCAACCTGTAATGCAGAAGCATATCACTAATATCTCATGATTAATTTGTAGAACCAAAAGCAGATTAATTCTGGTAAGTGTGGTGACGTGTACTTAAAGGAGTCAGATGACACCTGAGCCCAAACACCACAGGCTGTAAATACAGCTGAGGGGCACTGTGCATGAAGCACTGGTCTCGGCTGAGGGGCACTGTGCATGAAGCACTGGTCTTAGCTGAGGGACACTGTGCATGAAGCACTGTTATCAGGTGAGGATCACTGTGCATGAAGTACTGGTCTCAGGTGAGGGACACTATGCTTGAAGCACTGGTCTCAGCTGAGGGGCACTGTGC
>OU015756.1:9920832-9933385 GCA_907169655.1 Acomys percivali
CTCTCTCTCTCTCTCTCTCTCTCTCTCTCTCTCTCTCTCTCTCTCTCCTTGTATGTGTACACAGTGAAACTTTTTCAGAATTTTCTTTTGAATCCGCTTATTAATCTTTACAAAGATCAATGATTACAAATGTAGCCATTTAAAATCTCTTCTCATAATATAAGTGCTTGGTTTTTGAATCTTGGATTAGCATTTGCGATGATCTTGTTTTAAATTTCATGTGTTTGCTAGTGTAGAGAATTGCAAGGTGCATTGAAAAGTGTAAGTCAGTAACTGATATTTTGTTGTGGTGTCTGTAGCATATATAATGGTGTCCCACTTACTAAGAGCTAGCTGTAGGATACAGGGTGTCACAACTGAAGACGACAGGGCCTTGTATTCCTGGGAAAGCCTTTCACTTTGACAAAACGTCTGCTGCAAAGTATCCAACACTCTGTCACCCTCAATGCCTGCAATTGCCACTCTTATTTTGGCACATGCAAGAATTGCAGAAAAGCTAACAAAACAGAACAAAGACATTATTTCTCCCTGAAGCAAACCAAAGGGAGTAAGCTTCAATTAGTCCTTACAAAAACATAAGGGGGCAAACCATGAAAAAACAATTTACAGGAATTCCCAAGGACTCAATTTAGCTGATGATTTTAATGTATTTCCCAATGGACATATTTAATCAGGAACAATGAAAATTAATGGCCACTGGACAGCACTTGACTTAGCTTTAGGGAGACACACACTGTTATATGGACTCAGATCTAGCAGGGCATGAACCACAGCCCAGCAGGTTCAGATGTGCATTTCCCTGGCTGATCAGTCACGAGTTGGGTGTCTGTGGCTATGAAGGAAGTCCCCCTGATATCCTTTAATTCATGCCTGTATACTCAAGCTCTCTATCTACAGCTCTACTCCATAACCACACAACATGGGCATGTAAAGTTTATTACAACATTTGCATATATAGACAAGTTTGTATAGGTGAATGCCTCATTAACATAGTTTAATTTTGTGTCATACATCACTCTACATACATCATTTCTAGTATAGTTTGTTTAAACATAAAAATATTCCCTAATTTATTCTGTACTTATTTTGTACATTTTCTTCTGGAGATAGTGCTTCTTAGTGGGCATCATGTACTATCATCATTTCAGCTACGTACCCACTGTTAATTTATTTTTCTTGCATTCCTAGTCTCCACTACCAGACAGTTATCTATTTCCTGTCATTGTACATTAGTTTACCTTTTACAATCTTATTTAATGGAGTCATAATGTAAGTGCACTTTTCTGTCTGGCCTTCTCATTTTGCGTCATTACCTGATTTCAGAACATGATTTATGTGTTGATGTTTTGTCTCTTTTAATTGTCACATATTCTTTAATCCTGTTAGTGTCCATATTTATGTTTCATGTATACACCAATCTTTATGTGTCGTATATTTGCAATTGAACAGCTATGAGCATTCACATCCCTTCATAAGTCTCTCTAAAGACAAATGCTTTTACTATCCAAGTTGAAAATCTTTCTTGATGGAATATTTATGTCATGAGATAGATGTATGTGACTTTCAACATAAGTAACATTGTTGGTAACATTTTACTTTACCATCAGTATAGGTTTTTGTAATTTCTGTTGCTGAAGGTTAAGAACAAATATGAATATTTGTATTTTGTTTTAATCCCTGTGTTTTTCTATGACATACTTGGTGTCTTAGTTAAAGTTTCTGCAGCTGTAATAAGACACCATAACCAAGGCAACTCTTATAACAGAAAGTATATTATTGATGCTGGCTTAGGGTTCAGAAGTTTAGACCATTATTATCATGGCGAGACACAGGGTGGCACACTGGCTGACATGGTGCTGGAGAGGTAGCTGGGAACCATGACACAATCAGGAATTATATAAATGTTACAGTCTTAGTGTTTTGGCTATTTATATTTGATAGCCTTGAAGAAAACATCTTTCCTATCTTGGTGTGTCTAAAGTTCTGAATGTAAATCAATCTCTGTTATATCTTGCTGTTATCAACTTAAAACATCTATCTAGACCTAACAACATATGGTGTTAAAAGATTGTTGTATTACGGTTTAAATATACCTCTCTCTATTTGTTCTTGGTGTTGAATATCATTTTTTCTGTTCTGACTTCCATGCCCAGAGGTTCTTTGTATGTATATATAAGTATGGATGGACCTTGTCTGTCATTAGGAAAGATATGCTAACTCCTGACTCTTAACACCACAGATGGTTTAGGGATATGGTTGATGCTGATGTGCCTGCTAGACCATATTGGATTAAGGACTTGGCTTATGCTCTACCTTTACATCAAACATTACGTGAAGCTGAGAAATGAGGAAAACGACATCTAAAGATGAGGAGGGAGAGCTTGTGCAACTACAAGCCCAAGAGATGCCCCAAGTTTCCAGCAGGTCACCAAAAGTTAGGAGACATGTGAGTATGTTGCTCACTGATGGCCTGGTCAAGGAACTAATATTTTCTACACGATGATTGTGAACAATTAGCTTCAGAACATGTGATAATTTGTGACTTTAGTACATAAAGTGATTCATGTCTAAAAAGAAGTGCACCCATACTTGATACAGATAACTCACCATTGGATCTTTCCAATGTGATGCACGATATTCAAGCGTTCCCTGCCATTTTTTTTTCAGACTGCAGTTTGTCTCTTAATCCCCAAATCCAGAATTTGGGCTTTCTAGGTATGTAATCTACAACTTAAGCCACATCCCCAGCTATTTCTGTCCATCTGATTTATGGTACAGGTTGCAACTAATGTGCTAGGCTGACCTCCACCTTGCAGTATGTCTCCTAACTCAGCTGGTCTATGGCATTCACCACCGCTGCAGGCTTTTGACAGCATTTTACAACAGTTCCGTTTTTTTTTTTTTTTAAAAAAAAAAAAGGAATTCCAGTTTCTAACTTACCAGTGCAATATTGGGATGACAGCTCTCCAAACATTGAAGAGAGTGTTTCCTCTCCTTGTATACCAGCCCTGTGCCCACCAACCTCCATTCCACATAAACAGTATGAACAGCACATTCCTTCTGTGGCATCACTCTCAAAGTAACAGAGCAGAAGGTCAAAGCAAGGGTCAACAGCATTATAATATCAAAATGTCCAGATTTTACTTATAACTACGTTTGCTACAATATACCTGGAAGCCTCAGGTTGAATGACAATGGCAAATATGAAGTGACAACTGTGAGGAAACAGAGATGTTGAGATTAACTTCCAATCTTATCTAGCATTGATCATAACCCTTCTGTAATGAAAGCATTTGCAACAAGTCAAACACAGAAAGTTTCAGCAAGGAAATAGATTAGAGAATACTGAATTGATTATTGGGAGCTGTTGTCTAGAGATGTGTCATTATTTTATTGCCCAGGCTGGGCTTGAATTCACCAAGTCTATGCTACTCTCAAGCACATGACGATCCCCTTCTTTCAACCTCTCAAATTAGTCTTTTAAGGTAAATAAGATATTGCATTCAGTTCTGGACAAAGACAGTGGTATAAAAATAAAGAGCAATATGAGATACATACAAGTAAGAACCCATCCAACCAAGGAAATGAATTTAAATAACATTAAGAAAGTATGGTGGAGACTCTTAGGGGCATATTGACTATAACTGTATTTGGTACTTCAACACTAAATTCCTTGGAGTTAGGAGTAAAAATAAACCTAAATAAACATTGATGTAAAAATGTATTAATTTGACCACAGACATAATTCTGTGACAGAGAGATGATGAATAAACTTCAAAAATAGACCAGTATACATCATAACAAATGTTAAGAAACTTAATACAAAGACAGTGCCCTGGATACCCTATTAGCAAGCCACTCCTTATGAAAGGAGTACAATCCAAGGACTAGCAACTCTGACTTATCAGAAAACATCAGAGTGACCAGGAGCTGACATGCTAGATTTTGGAAGGTCTGAAAGAAAATTATAACACACCTAGAATTTTACAAGCAGAGAAACATCATTTGGCATGAAGAAGAAATCTAGACAAAGCCCCAGAAGAAACACTTCAATCTTTTTTTTTTTTTCCTGGAAGACTTAATGCTTCCATCATAATTTATTTTTGTTTGTTTGTTTTTTAATTAAACCAAACTTTTGCCATTTACTAGGAGGATCATGAGCACAGAAACCTGCTTGTTCAGTTTCCTCAATCCTGATAGAACTGTCTGTTTGTGTTAAGGTCAGTTCTGTAACATAAAAACTATGTATATTTTACAGGCTGGCGTTGATCTCCAAATCCCCACGCCTCAGCCCCTCACTACCCCTTATTACAGGTGTAGAAAACTGGTTAAGGCTATGCTTTCAAAAACATTTTTTTCTTAATTATTTTCTCATATTCTGCCCCCATCACCTCTGCTTTATCACAAGGTCAAGCTGCTCCTGTAACTTTGTTCTCTCCCACAGACGGAAGAAAGGTTCCACCGCTACATCCACACCGTTTCAGGTGCAAAATACAGTTAAAATTGAAAACATAAACTGGGACTGAGGCACATCCAGGGAAATTTTAACCTTGAATGTATACAATAACGAACGGAAGATATGAGTCGTTTGTACTTTTCCTTGTGGAAAAACAAATCAAAACAAAACTGATGCTGAGACCCACAGCCCAACATTAGGTGGAGATCTGGGATTCTTGTGGGTGGGTCAGGGCAGCAATAGAGGGAAATGAATGGGACGAGAACGCCACAAGGAGAGTAACAGAGAAAATTAACCTAGGCTCGCGGGGACTCACAGAGGCTGAACCAGCAACCAAAGAGCAAGCAAGGACTGGACCCAGAACCCCTACACTTACGAAGCTGATGGACACACAGCTCGTCTTCTTGTGGGTTCCTTAGCAACTGGAGCCGGGTAAGGGGGTGTCACTGACATGGGCTCAGTTGCCTGCTGGTGGATCACTTCCCCCTAGCTGGGCAGCCTTGTCTGGCCTCAGTGGAAAAGGATGCACTTAGTCCTGATGGGACATTAAGTTTCGGGTAGAGGAGGGATGGAAATGGGGGGGGGGATTCCCTTCTCTAGCAAGAAAGGGAGTGGGCAATGAGGGAAGAGGGTAGAAATGTGGAACTGGGGGGGGCAGACAGAGGGGGAAGGGGCTGCAATGGGTATGTAAAGTGAATGAATAAATAAAGAGGAAAAAATGAATGATATCACTAAAACACATCATTGGAAAAACTAATAAATCTTGCTTATTCCCTATGACACATACATTTTAAATAACTTAAAGACATAAAACAGAGAAAAGCTATACACGGATATATACTTAGATTTTCCATCTTTATAACAAGTGTTATATTTTACTCTAAAGGTAAAGTTTGTTCTCCTATATGTTTCCTGGTGCAGCATTTCAAGATGTTGAACTCATTCTGGGAATGCATAGTGCAGTGGAAAGCACTCTAGCTGTCTCTTTATAGAGTCTACGCACTTGGCTGCGGATGCTGGAGGGTCGTGTGCTTGCCAAATCAAGTGAGCACAATCTTCAAAACCCGCGGCTCTCAAATGACAATTTTCAGTGTCATTCAGCTTAGACTCCTCAGTGTTTTAGCCACCTAAAAGATGTTTTGAAATTATTTAAAACTGAGAGACGGCCTAGAAGGGACTTCGTGCTTGCGTCTGTTAAAACGTCTTGAGGATCCACGCAGAATCGCTGCAGCTATATGGCAGAAGGCGTCTGACAGGAAACAGACTCCTCTTAGCACAGTTCCCCGGTCCTGCCGCCAAAGGGAAACAGGGTGACACTTTCAGCTCTGTTTTCAGAAAACAAACATTTTAGATCTGTAATCCTCAAGATACCGAGGAACAGTTCAACCTTCAGACTAAATGCCATTCACTAGACAGAAAACCTAGCTTCAAGGTGATCTTTATCAGGATCCTGGGTTTCAGTTTAGTAATGTTGGAGATCAAAGGCATTGTATGTAAAGGCCAATGAAGGAGGCCAAAACCATCTGCGGGGTTTTCTCCTGCATAAATGAACTGATTTTTTATCTTAGTTGGACTTCATTCTTTATTTCACAGACATTTAAGAGGGTGAATCCTACAGATAGACTCTCATTCTTTTTCCCCCTCCTTTTTTTTTAAAAAAATAAGTTCCTTTTGCAGACATCCGTTTTGTATTAGATTTGATGAAATCCAAAAGAAATATTGAGCTGTCTCTATCACAGAGGTTAAACTTTAATTACACAGATCTATGAGGGGGGAGAAAACACTTGACATTGAAACTGTACTGGGTTGGTAAGCTTTTGCTTAAATATTTTCAGATGAACCAGCATTTCCATTTAGAGATATATGTATGGACAGATATTTAACTGTATAAAAGAAACTCAAATCTGCAGCAATTCTCTATTTAGGTCTTTTAAATATTTTAATGCCATCATGAAAACATTACTGATATGTCAATACTCTAGTGATATCTATGTGACTACTGAGTTGTAGAGCCTGGAGGAATGGCTGAGAAGCTGGTGAGTACTCTCTGCTCCTCTGGACGAAGCACATCTGGTGCCTATCACCCTTGTCAGGTGCACTCAACCACATGAAACTCTAGCTCCAGGGGTTCTGACACCCTCTTCTCACTCCTGCACACACAGGCACACACACACACACATACACCAAATACAGACAGAGAGAGAGAGAGAGAGAGAGAGAGAGAGAGAGAGAGAGAGAGAGAGAGAGAGAGAGAGAGGAGGTACAGAGACAGAGACAGAGGCACACAGAGAGAGAGACACACATATACACATACTTGAAAGTGAAATGAATCTTTAAAACACCTATAAATGAATGTATTTTCACAATTCAATTAACCCTAGACAGTGTTTAGAATATTCTAATGATAAAACTCTGACAGTAATAAAGTGTCCAAACAGGACACATCACTGGAACGACAAACACAAGCTTTTCACAAACATGTGCAAAGCTCACCATGATCAGGGCTTGGAAGAATATAAAGAAAGATTCACCTGAAAGACACAAGTCTCACGTGCTGACGGGGAGCAAGATTAGTAAAATTCTCTACATAAATAAATAGTGACAACACCCCTTCCTTTTACAATAGAAATACTCTAGAGTAGTTTTGCGTGTCTGGGAGCTAAGGAAGGGTTAGTAAACATCTGCCACAGCTCTGCCCTTCCCTAGGCTTTCAGTGAGAGTAAACTCACTCGTTTAATGGATTCACTTGACAGGGCAATCCATTATAAGTGCCTTAAAAGCAGACATAAGTAAAACAACCTAAACCACATCCACTGTTAATAATAGATGTTTATTCATCATTGGCAACTATTGATTATAGGCTTAAAAGGAAGTTCTTTGTGCATTGATTTTGGGGCCTTTGCCTTGCCATGCAGATGACTGCAAGAAACATGAGCTTAATGGAAGTGTGTCACAACTCGTAAAAAAATTAAGCTATCATTCAAGAACCAAGATGCAGTGTGAGGCCATGTTGGTTGTGAATAGGAATAGCTTGCATTTGAAGAGATATTGTGACCCAATACCTTGCATATCTCTTAAGGAGAGTTGCCTGCTGTCTGTACTCATTGGATTCAGAGCTCTACTACTCTAGAGGTTCTAGACATGTGTGCCCTGCTTCTAAAGTCTGAGTTGAAAATGAGCTTTATCAATCTTTTGAACTATTCATCTTGCTTACTCCAAATGCCTTTTTTTTTTCTTCTGTGACATGACAGGCAAGCAGTGCATTAACGGAAGAACAGGGTTTAGATACAGTAATGTTTCATGCTCTTGTGGCCTGATAGAAAAATCACACAAATAAAAGATGAAGTAAGGGAGGACCTTGGACAAACTTCTGTGGTCTATGAATCCCAGAAAATTTTCATTTGCATACTCTAGCTCATCACTAGCTGGTTCTCTTAATGTCCTATTAAACCTCCTATTTCCCACAAGTACAGAAAAAGAATGTACAAATTGTTTCCCAATGGCACATTGTGGGTAGTGATGGCAACACACATGTAAAGAAATATTGAACTGTGGAGAAATCAAAAGCACTGTAAGATCAAGTAGCCTGTGAGTTTTCTAGATCTGGATGCAGAAGAGAGAAATAATCCTCACAAATGCAGAATGGTTAATTGAAACTGCTGATAAAAGTGGCTGTTAGACATGATAGTCAAGTCCTCCATACTTTTGAATGCCAAAATATTGAGACAAAGTCTTTTTAAGGATAGGAGATTGAATATTTAAATTTTGTTTTTACTATCATCAAGTGCTTTGCTAGACATGTAAAAAAGAAAAAGAAAAAGGAAAAAAAAAAGAAAAAGAAAAACGAAACCACTAAGCTCTCTGTGGCAGCTCAGCCTACCATCCAATGAGTTAGGATATATAGAAGAGGAAGCAGTAGTTCAAGGCCAGTCAGGAGCACAAAAGTGGATTTAGTCGCAGAGAAGTGTACAAACCACCAAACGTAACAGAAGCCAATAAAATATATGTATTTTTACATTTATTCAACCATATCCTTTCTCCATAGGAATAAAAAAATGTGTGCTGTTTTAAAAGAGAAAGACTTAATCGCATAGGGTATATCAATCCCATAGATTTATATCAACAAGTACTTCTATCGGTGTATAAATGTATCTTATTTACTCTTCCTCAAATGACAGGAGGCATTTGAAACCTTGAAACCTGCCCCAGTAACACTTCCTGCTTCCAGAAGACCACCCATCCTAATCCTTCCCAAATAATATCACCAAATGATGACCAAGTTTTCAATCATATGAGCCTACTGAGCCCATTCTCACTCACACCACCACAAAATGCATATGTTAAGATAGCCAATTTTGCAAAGAAATCTATATGTAATATTAAAATCTATATTACTTAAAGAGGATATGATAGTTTGTAAATTAATGAAATTTAGAATGATCCTTATTCACATCCTTCCTCTGGTTGCTTAGTAATTGCTCAACTTTATGCATAATTTATGACAGTTTTTAATTGAAAATATAACATATTTCTTAAATATTTAATAATTTAATGCTTGCATAATGAGTTTCAGCAATAGTGAGACATCCTTACCCACAAGCTCTGGATTGCAAGGTCAGTGAGAATGACTGTAAGATATCTGCCAATCTCTGTGACTATCAAACATGCTATACATGCTGAAAAAGGCTAATAATTGGTCCTACTTGAGTTACTGTCACTCAAAGTACACTCTCATTCTTGAGAAGGCAGGGAGATATTGAATTACTATCTTCCCCACTTCAGATGAAACATTTTCTAAATGTTTTCATGAGTCTAATTCTCAGTTGCAATTTTTTTCCCATAAACATTTTTCTATTAGTGAAAGCATACATACATCCAATTCTCCAGCAAAATTATGTTGTACTTACATGAATTGTAATTATTAGTTAAATGACAAGAACAGGCCAATATTTATGCTGTCTAAATGTTCACAGAGTTTAAATTGCATTAAACATATTTTATTACATTCACAAATGGAAATATGGGGGATCCAGCACACTCTCTTATTTAGTGCCAACAAGAAGAATATAAATTATCAAATCTTTCTGACTACTCACTTGAGTCAAAACACTCAGCCCAAAATTGCTGAAAGAGTACATTAACAATGATTTTTAAGATAAATTTTACAGGAAGAAAGTAAATTAACGATTGTACTTAATACATCACAGTTCACTCACAGCTGGCATATGAATATCTGTCACTATTTTTCTCTTTATTATTAAACATTTTTAATTAAGAAATTAGTGGGAATAAAATATGACAAACTACACTAATTTGACATTTTTCTCTTTATTATTAAACATTTTAAATTAAGAAATTAGTGGGAATAAAATATGACAAACTACACTAAGATTTGACGGTTGGAAGCTGGAAGCAATATAGTTCTTACTGTTTGATGTATTAGGAATATGGATTTTTCTATCTGAGTTTCAGAGCAACTAGGCCTCTTGCCATGTTGACTATTCAACTCCCTTTACCACCATGGGGCAAGAGTCTCACTACATGGATGGTAGTTATGGAATGATGTCTGTCCTGAAGAGCCTTGATTTGGAGTCACGAAGGTCAGAACTCACTAAGGCACAGAACAGAACAGCTTTGCGATCCTAGTGAGAGAAGAGAACAATGGAAAATCTGAATATTTCTGGCTCCTGCATGGCCAGGATTCTGTCCCTAACCAGAAGGCCTTACAGAGCACACACTCTTCTTATGCTGCAGTGAAAAATCCCAGAACCTAAGTACAAATAGCTGGAGACATGCATTAAGGAAAAATGGCTATGCTCATACAGGACAAAGAAAGACACATGAAGCTCAGAAAAGACACAGAAATTGTCATGCAACAGGAGCATGCTCAGCTAATGCTGTGAAGGCACCTGTGGAGTCTAGAGAAGGTTTCAGGCCTGTGGTCTTTGCTAGGTGGATGAGTTTGGGTTGGGAGACAGTATTCAGGAAGCCATTTTTGCCTTGTTGTGCCATGAGGTTATATGCCAGCTGTCTGAGGAGGCTACAAACTCTATTCAAGGCTGCCCTGTGGGACAGACACTCACCATTCACTTCACATTAGCTTTCCATACGATGGTGTTGTGACATCTCACCTGACTTCTCAAAAGTAACTGAGAACTAAGACAGCAACAGAGAGGATATTCCTAAAATAATTAATATTTTCATAATTAATTGAAAGTATCCTCCTCTTTTGTTTTTAAAAATTATTATTATTATTATTATTATTATTATTATTATTATTATTATTAATTCACCTTACATCCTGATTATAACCCCCTAGATCTTATCTTTCTGTTCCCACTTTTCCTCTTTTCCATCTTATTCCCTTACCCATGGCCTCTTACTGGTTGGGTCCTCCTCCCTCACTGTCTGACCACAGCCTATTAGCTCTCATCTTGATAGCCTGCATCCCCTTCCTCTGTGTTTCAACAGGACCTCTCCTCTAAGGGGCAGTGATCAAATCAAGGTCACCAGGGTTCTTGTCAGAGGCAGTATCCCACTCCTCTCCCTCCTCATGTGGAGAATGAACTGTCCATTGGCTACATCTGATCATTTTCCATTGATTATTCATCAATAAATGGAACTCAATGTAGAATTGTACAATAGGAAAGGATCTTGGTGTTCGCCTTAGTGCCTGACTAATACTCTAAGTAATTTCATCCATGCCAGGAGTACATTTATATAAGCCACCAAAGTATTATCCATGCATTGCAGTAGCTTGAAAACTGTGACAAAATAAATCATGTCCTGGTAAAGGTGAAGATCTTGTATTATTATTTCAAGTACAGCTTGTCTTGCTTTTATGAACTCATACGTTTTTATTGAGACCTGCAAACTCAAGGTTTTCTTCCATTTTATATTGGATATGCAATGTCATTTATTTTGTACAAAACCTGGAAAAATGAATGAGAAAAGTACTCATTGTCTCAAGGCTTTCTCTACTTCTTTGTTGCACGTCTTAGGCTCTTGGTTCTATGCACCCAGCCTTTCATCTTTTGTTAAAGCTAGCAAGCACCTGCAGCTGATCAGGTTCCTCAGTCAGCTTCCTCTGGCAGAGTTCTGGGCTCCAAATGTGTTTCACTTTCTATATTTTTCTCTGCCATCTTTGACTCCAATTGGATATACAGTGCACATTTACCTATTTAACAATTTTTTGGTAATAATGTAAATCAGTCATAGTTACACCTTATCCCCTTCCAAATCCTCCTGGAGCTCCCTCCACACACACCTTCCCCTCAAATCAATGTTCTTTTTAAATAGAGTTTTGAAATGATCGCCATCAGTGCCGTCCATATATGCACTCATTTGAAGCCATCCATGTGGGTGGGAAACCTATGAGGGGTCCCATTCCTAAAGGCAAGGGACTCTTTTCCCTAGCAGCCATTAACTGTCCAAACCCCTCAGTTTGTACTCCTCTCCTTCATAAACGCCAGAGTTCTAACTGGCTTGGTCTTGTGCAGGCAGCATAAGAACTGAGAGCTCATGGCTGCCATTGGCCCACCATATGTCTCTAAAACACAATGGTCAATATAAACAGTTCACAATAAGTTTTTTTGGAGTAGGGATCAATGTCATTTTAAAACCTTCCTTAGCCAAATGCATCAATCAATTTATATTCTTGGAGAATTAGATGTATTCACGTTTATGGCTAAAGGTACTTGGGACATTCTTACTAAAGGAATTCTCTTTCATTTATGTATTACTCAATTCTCTTTCTTTTATGTATTACTCAAATGTAAACATCATTTTATTTTATTTTAATAAGCAATATTGCTCAAAACCTTGTACAATAAGACAGGCTATAATACCCATTACAGTCCTGTATCAAATTAGTTTTACAAGCTTTTGGACTTTTAGGATTTCTAATAGACTAGGTTTAAGAATCAGAATAAAAAGTCAAAGCAATCTCACCTGACAATATCTGCCAGATAATGTTTGTGTATTTTCTCTGGAACAAAATGGTCCTTTTGTTGTGTATACAAGAATTATTTTCAGAAATTTATTCATTGAGAGACTTTAGAAATTCTAACCAGTTTCAAAACCATCTATGACTATTTC
>OU015756.1:9933395-9962362 GCA_907169655.1 Acomys percivali
CCCCCTGATATGTTAATAAAGCAGCTTACAGTCTATGGATGAAAATGGGAGACAACAGGGCTGGACTTCCTGTTGGCCAGGTGAGGAGGAGTTAGGGGATTCATCCAGGGATTTAGCCACAGGGAGAGGTCCTAAACAGATCAGGAGGAAGGAGCTGGAGCGGAGGGAAGATACAAAAGTGGGAGTATTACTGAGATGTTTGCTGGGAGAAAGAAAAAAATAGCATGAAGGTTAAGAACAGACTTAAACTGCTCAAATTGTGTTGTGAAGCCTTGTGTTACAAAGGAGTTCAGAAATAAGCTAAGGGAAACAAATACTGTTCTATAAAAGTAACTTCAACAAATGGTGCCCCACATAGGATGACACCTGCAGCTCTGAGCTTTTTCAAACCTACTTATATGGGGTTCTTTAATGCCTATGTTTCCCTTCCAACCTACCTACCCCAGATAGGAGAGAGAAGAGGTTAAAGGGTACAGGAGAAGTCCATGTTTCATCTTCAGGATTCCAGTAGGTCCCTTACGCAGTGTAGCAGCAATTCAGCAAAGGTGGCTGCAACTGCATCAGCCACATCCTGAGCAGCAGCTGGGACCTAGAATCTCAAAGCCTTCTTTTTTCTGGAGTGTTCTAGAAGCAGAGTGGTGAACATCCAAATGATGAGAAGCAATACCAAAGCCAACAAGCCAAGCCTCTTGTTCATCAGTTTGCAAAGACCATGCCCCCCGCGAGACACAGTTCCTCTTCTAGTGGACAAAAATCACTTGTCCTCTCACAAGCCTGTTTCCAGCAAACACCACACACCCTCACACAAGTCTGATTCACATCCCACATCTGGGATCCAAACAAAAACATGTTTAAATCCCCTACATATGTGTCTTGTTTCACCAAAGCCACAATAACTGTTAAGTCACATTTATTTTACCCTGTGGTCTTATATTAAGTTTTATTTTAATGTTTGTGGTTCCAACACTGTGATTTCTTTTTAATGGTTTTTGCTATTTGCAGTAAATTTGTTCAGTCCTGTCCACATTTATCTGTTTTGTACTGTTGATGAGTTGTCAACAGTCATCAATATAGCCTTTGGTATTCTGTTTCCACTTCATAGATGGGACCTGGGTCTCGTGAATTTATTTTTGTTAATGAATAAACAGATCCTGTCTCCAAATTTACACTTTTTCTATTAGTTATATCTTAGTCTCTTAAGGTACTTAAATGCTTATTTGCATTTTCAGAGCATTTCCAAGCTATTTCTGTAAATGTAAATCCAACAGTATTTATTAATGTCAGTATTACTTATAATCAAATTAGAAGCTACAAACCCCACCAAATCTTAATAAAATTCTTTCTTCTAGAGTTCTTAGATAGTTCTATTGATGTATTACATCTTAAAGTTTTAATAATGTTAATGTGTTCAGATACAAAGCTAAACAATTTTGGATATATTGTTTTAAATGGTTGAATAGAGAAGCAAGTTCTCTGCCAAAGCAATAAACGGGAATCCAAGAATGTTGTTCATTCTGTGAATGTGCAATTACTCACTTCAATTAGAAGCTTTGGTATTTAAAACATTTTGATGAAACATTTTGTACATTAATTAGTACGGGAGAATAAACTGTGTAAAAAGAAATATGTCAAAAAAGAGAAAAGACTACTAGAATTCTGAGAAGTCATTAGAATTTGTCTTTTTTACATTTCTTCTCATGAAAAGAGAGCTCAGTTTTTTTCCCTGATCGTAATGACATTTTTATAGTATCCTTCAGTGATAAAGTTAACAATGTTTTGAATGTATAAAGTGCTTAGTAGAGAAGTCATCCCTGTTGATTGGCACTCATTCTTTCCATCTAAGTACAATTTCATTGAAACTAAAAACGCAGAGGTGCATCAGGAATTATGGTGTTCATTTGCTGACTGTGTCTCTACCTATAGTATATCTTTTATTGTTCTCTTCTCTTTCTTTTCGCATTCTCTATGATACTCAGTTATGTAAGGACATTTTTTTATATATAAGTATATAATGAAGTGTGAGCATACCTCCTTACAACTACCTTCCATTTCTGCAACACACCCTCCTTCTGTTAGTCCCGCTAGACACATCTGCCTTTGCTTCCATGATATTTGTATATATAAATTTTGATATATCTTTATTGAAAGGAGCCACAGGTAATAGAAAAATTTATATGCTAATTGTCTTTCTGAGGTGACGTACATCACTTACCATGGTTGAATGGTTGTCCCCCATCACATCCATACTCTGTGAATGACATAACAACTTTCTTCTTAGGTTTAAAATATTTCAGTGTGTATGAACACTCTGTTTTCTTGATCAGTTCCTCTGTTGACAGACATCATGGTTGGTTCCATGACTTACAGATTATAGGTAGTGGTACAATAAATATTGCAGAGGAACTGTCTCTGATCCACTGATGTGTGGATAAATACTCAAGAGTTACCTAGACCATGTGATAGGAGTTGTTAATTAAGAAAGAAAATAAGAAAGTCAGAATTAGTGGAAGGCTAAACCTTGACATACATTTTTTATTATGATAATTCCCTTCTTTAGTTTTAAAAACCCACACATGTATCTGCTATTTCCTATTTGTGGCAGTTTTCTCTCTTTCCAATTATGACATTTATCTTGAGAACTTTTCAACATATTGGTGTGGACTCTGTAGTTTAAAGATAACTTTTTAAATAAAGGATTGGGTGAAAAATGATGTTTCATACCTCGATGGGAAGAAAGCTAAGTCTTACTATACAGAAAACACTTGTATGTTGGATGAAATATCTTTGAATTATTTCATTAGATGTAAGAGGACACTATTTTGTAATGTATGCAATTATTCTAAGTAAACTAAAAGTATCTTATTTAAGAATAGTTTTGTTGTGATTTTTCACTCTTGATATAACAACGTTGCAGCTAATATATTATATATGGTACTTGTTCAATTAATGCTAATTTCAATGCTTTATTAGAAATTATATTTACAGCAAAAATTATATTTCCCCAAGAAAATGAATGCTCTTAACATGAAGTGAATAATGAAAAGAGATAAATGTCTTTTTTTCCCTAGAGTTATAAGAAAATTTTGTGTCATTCTCTTAATTGAATATCAATATTTTTAATCAAATATTGTGTACACAAATCAATATTTTAACCTGATAGACTTTTAAGTCTGATGATGATCATTGCCTCTGTCTGGACAATGGTACTAGACTAAGATTTGAAAGTTTTGATCTTAAAATATATTTATCTTCATACTATATTTCATCAACATACTCATAATTTATAGTTTAATTGCACTGTACCTCAGTGCATTTTGCATGTTGATTAGGTAATAGTTTTGTGTAATTGTCTGGATGATTTAATTAGACATCCATGAATTGACTATGCTCTGTTCACATCAGCCCCAAAAGTAGTGCGACTATGCTTGCTGTGTATTGTTATTGGAAATTAACTTGCTGGCTCAGCAGACCTTATTTGAACATTAGCATTTTACCAATTAGAGTGATTTTTAGTGGGTTTTTCACCCAGATTCATGTTTATTATTTCTACTGTGTGTGTGTATATATATGTGTGTGTGTGTTTATTTATAAATCCCAACTCAATAATCCTACAGTGATACCTAGATTTATTTAAAAGCCTTGACATTATAATTAATTCTGAGAGATGAGAACATTGTTAACTCTTCTCTCAGCCTCTGTGTGGGTACATATATTTACATATGTACTTAATAATTGAATATAATATGTTATTTTCAGTACATAGTAATGCCTGCATATATTTATCCTGATATATAGGGTCACATATGGATGTAAACAGTATTAATATAAGTATAGGTTCATTATACCATAAGCACTGTAATGTTTACTCTGATTATGCAGAATAATATACACTTATATAAATATGCATGTGATAGTGAATAATTATGTTATATAGGGTAACATGCTTTGAAATATATTGTCTACTTAGTTATCAACTTGTATAAAACTATATTTATATGCTATATGCCATCTGATAGTATCACCTATTACAAAGTATCACCTCATATTTCTGGCATTGTATTTGGGGCCCTGATATAGACATTGCTGAGAATATGTGATAAAGATGCTGAACAGAATTCATAGCTGTCTGCTAGGGAGAAATCAAACCATGCAGTTTATAGTAAAATTAATATATCCAAACTCTAATCTTATTTGAGAAGAAAATACATACTTAAATAGAAGTACATCTCATAACTTTTATTATTCTGATTTCAAAGATAATAAAAGAAAGGGAGTAATTATAAATCCAGTTACTCACAGGTAAGTCATTATCTCTATTCTCAGTTTCTATATAATTCCTTTAAACATATTTCCTAGATTTTAAATTGAGATAAATAGATTTTTATAAATATATTGTGGAGATTATATTGTCTTGTGACTTGTTAAAGTATCCTGTTAACTAACTCATCTTTCACATTAAATATGAAGTTGGCTTTTCTTTCTCTATCTGTCATTAGCTGGTAACAGATGTGACGTAGGTAACAAAGACAACAGGGGGAACACTCAGTCACTGTTTTGATTTTCCTTTTTGCTCCAGCAATTGGCCATTCATTCTGTTGATTTTCTGAGAGACCATATATATTGCCTTTTATTTGCCCTAAATTTACCTTTTTAACCTCCTTAAGAATAAATCACACCAGAGATATACAATTGTCACATTGTAATATAAAGCCAAGTGGTGTTTAGAAAACCCTCATCTATTTTAGATAGCTCTTCTCCATTTATATTTTATGGAATATGTTTATTAACACTAGTGTTAAAATTTCAAGTAAAATGTTAGCCATGGAAATTATTTTTATAGAAATAAACTTCCACAAAGACTGTCTCTGCACTTTACACCATTCCTGGTGAAATTATATGGTTTCTACTCCAATAAACAGCATTTTACAAAATCAAACCTGTCTTGTTATGTATAGTCTGGCCTTGCATGCCACCTCATGCCACCAAAGAGATATAATTAGAAAGCACAGCATTTAAAAATCACAAATGCCAGCCTTTGCAACTGTCAGCAATTTTTCACTTTGCACGTGAGGATGCTTGCTAATTGGATTGAGTTTGTGTCTGTCTATAGTGTTTGCCAGCATCAGTTACGGGAACAACTGTCATGTCACACCTGGGTGTTGTTCTAGGAGGTGAAGCCCACACTGAAAAAGAATAATTTAGAGTGCAGACCCTGTGCATAAGTAACAGTGTTGTATTTCCTTGTTTAAAACTCTGCTTATCAAGAGTAATTGCTCAAGTGTCTTCAGGGATATCTAGACTAGCTACCTGTTTTGAACAAGTGGTAGATTAATGGTATCAAAAAGTGTTTCAATCACGAGGCCAAAACATTACAGCTAATTTTGTAGCTGTAACACAAATTCAGGAACACAAATTCTGACTTTTCTTAATAGTAGGTGGCAGAGAGTCACAGTAGTGTTTACATTTTTCTTTGTAGCAGAGGAATACATTCAGGGTCCAAGAGGACATATAGACCACTAGCTCACCATGCAATTTATTTGTAAGCTAAATTTATTTGCGTGCAAATATATTTATTATAGCACGTATTTCCTATATCTTAACCATATCAGTGATATTTCCAGTGTAAGAAACTTGCAGGCTGAGTTATCAGCATTTATTGCATCTGAACAGGGCATTTTCAGTTACAGAAATGTAAAAATAGACATGTCACTAAAATATTTTTCAAAATTACCTGGGAGAATGCTTTGTTCTGATATTACCAGGGAGAAGGTAAAGAGACATAAATGGAGTATATTGAATGATGCAGAAAAGAAATTTAAAAATTACCTAAACTGAACCTGATCCCCTACACAAAGTAGAGGACTTTCTCACTTCTAAAACCTATTCATCCTGGGTATAGGATGTTTGTATTTATATTATATTTCTTTGAGATTAGAATTCTCTGGTGCAGTTACTCATCCCCTGTGGCATGGGACAGATGGGATAAAATGACATTTCACCAAGGCTGAGGCTATAGTCCAGGATGAAGGACGCAGAGGATACTTTCTTGGTTCATTTTGTATTGCTCTTTACAATTCTTGTTTTCTGTCATAAGGGAAATGCTCTCTTCTCTTCCAAAATTTCTCTGAAATATATTTTCTAATGCTACAAAGGCTGATTACCTCTGTGGGTGAGCAAACGCTGCTACATGGACACTTGTGCTTCTCATATTTTCCTGTTAGCATCTCATCAAAACTTCTACTTGAATCGTTTTTAATTATTATGTACTGTTTGCTCTATCCCTGAGGATGTAGGTGCTGCTTATTTCTTGACCATCTTTGAGGTTGTGTTTATCTTTTTTTTGTTTCAGTTTAGCCCTTCACCTGTGAGAAAGACCTTTGATCAGTTGAAATGATTATGACTCCACCAATGGTCTGGCTTTTGAGTTTGTTTTGTTTTGTTGTTGTTTTTAAAATGCAATATTTTTTTAGTTTTGTGTTCAGTGAAGGTCAAAAGTGATCTGGGATAAGTTTAAAAAAGGAGATTCATAATGAAATTACTGTTTTAAAGACAGTTAATATTTCTGTGGTTCTTTGAAGAGTATGGTTAGATGCAAACACAGCTAGAACCAGAAATAACTCTAGTTTCAGGAGACTGTAGAGGCCACTCTCTAACTAGGCAGAACTACTAGTGGAGCGAGGGGAACATCAACCCACCCACAAAAACTTTGACTCAAAATTTATCATGCCTACAAGATGTGTGCATGGATGAAGATAGAGCAGAGATTGCTGAAATGTCCAACCAAGATCAGACCCAACCTGAGACCCACGCCATGGAAGAAAGAAAGTTCAATTCTGAACTTCATATGGAAAAACAAAAAACCCAGAATAGCAAAAATGATCTTGTACAATAAAAGGTGCTCCAGAGGAATCTCCATACCTGATCTCAAATTGTACTATAAAGCAATAGTAATTAAAACAGCATGGTACTGGCACAGCAACAGGCTGGTTGATCAGTGGAATCGAATTGAAGACCTAGATATGAATCTACACACATATGGTCACTTGATTTTTGACAAAGAAGCCAAATCCATTCAATGGAAAAAGGATAGCATCTTCAACAAATGGTGCTGGTCTAACTGGAGGTCTATGTGTAAAAAAATGCAACTGGACCCATATTTGTCACCTTGCACAAAACTCAAATCCAAGTGGATTAAAGACCTCAACATAAAACCAGAGACACTAAGTCAGTTAGAAGAAAAAGTGGGGAAGAGCCTGGAACATATTGGCACAGGAGATAACTTCCTGAACAGAACACCAACAGCCCAGGCCTTAATGTCAACAATTAATAAATGGGACCTCATGAGGCTGAGAAGCTTCTGTAAGGCTGGAGACACCGTCAAGAGAACAAAGCGACAGCCTACAGACTGGGAAAAGATCTTCACCAACCCTACATCTTACAAAGGTCTAATATCCAAAATATATAAAGAACTCAAGAAATTAAACACCACCAAACCAAATAACCCAATTGAGAAATGGGGCTTGGAAGAAAGCCAATCCCTGACACTATTAATGATCCTCTACTATGATTTCAGTTGGGCACCTGGCATAGCTATCCTCTGAGAGCCTCCACCAATAGCCGATTGAAACAGATGCACAGATTCATAGCCAAACATTGGGTAGAGAGCAGGAAGTCTTGTGGAAGAATCAAGGAAAGGATGGAAGTACCCGGAGGGTCAGCAGCTCCACAAGAAGACCAACAGAGACAATTAATCTGGGCCTGGGCTGGGATGGGGGGCATTTGGAGACTGAAGCACCAAACAAAGACCAAGCATGCACTGCATCTAAGCTTCACAAATGTAGTGGATGAGTAGCTAGGTCTTCACGTGGGTCTTCCAGTTGGGGGAGCTGGGTCCGTCTCTGACATGGACTCTGTTGTCTGTTTTGTTTGTTTGCTTGTTTGTTTGTTTGTTTAGAATTGTAGTGGACAGTTTATTAAAAAAGCTATTGTACAACCCAGCCATTTAAAACATCTTTACACCAACAAACAGAGCAGCTTGACTACAAGAATCCTAAGTGACTTATCTCAAAAAGAGTATATTTATAGTTGGATGCAAATATTTTTGGAGAGATTTGTATCAAATTATATTTTTGTTAGAAGCATTTTGATTTCTATAATTTCTTACAAGTGTCTCGTGTTCATTTTATGGATGAGATGACTTTCACTCACTGAATCTGCTGTGTTTGTCCGAGTTACAGCTGTTTATCTTGCAAATTTCTTTTTGATCATTTCTGCCTAGTGGGGCTTCCTCACCAGGCCACAAGGGACGAGAAGGAGCTCCACCGGGATGCAACTTGATGTGCTGGGGTGGGAAAAAAGGAACCAATAGAGAGAAATCTTGGCAGAAACCAAAGCATGTCCAATGATAGTAAGAGGAAGATGAAGATGAAGAAGAGGTAGAGAAAGAGAATGAAGAGAAAAGAATAAGAAGGGGAGGAGGAGGAAGAGAGAGAGGAGGAAGAAGAAGGGGAGGAAGAGAAACAGGCAGACATCAAGGGTTGGAAAGAGATCCGAGGGATGGTGGTTTTAATCCACTAATGTTTCCTATTTAGGAAAAAAGTAGCTTTGTTTCTTTAAATCTGTTTATCAGGTCAATAATGTGTTCATTAATTATAAATGTACAGAAAGGTTTTTACAGAGTTAAAGTAATGCTCAATGTTATGTTTATCCTTTAACTAATGAATGTTACAAATTACATTTGTGTGTTTCTTTTTAAAAATGTCTTCAATCTCTGAAAATTTCATACATGAATAATGCATGTAATTTATTTAAATCCTATTCATCTCCCTCTCCTTCCCTTAAACTTCTCCCAAGCAATCTCACACCCACATCTAACCTCCACATTCAAATTCTTGTCCATTATTTCCCATTAATTTTCCACACTATGTATTATCAGTGTTGTCAACATGGGTAAGAATGTGAAACTGTCCCCAGGGGTATGGACGACCTACAAGGAACTGCATCCTCAAAGAACAATGATTTTCCATTTTCCTGCAGCACTCAACTGCCTATAGATCTTAAGAATGGAGTGAGCCCTGGAAAGCAACTTTCTCATCTATATGGGGATTTTGGATGGCTTGCTCTTGTATAGGCCTTGTATAGGAGCTGTCCACCAGAGCTTTGATTTCATGACTGCAATAGTCATGCCATGTACAGTAGACAGAATTTTCACAGCAGTCCTCACAAATCGCTACCTCTTCCAGGATGCTCTATAAGTCTTGGGCTGAGGGGTGTGATAAAGACATCTATTTACGGCTAAGCACTCTGCAGTAAACTTTTCTTTTTTTTTCATTTTGACCACTTGTGAGTTTCTTTTTTAACTATCTCACCACAGTAAAAAAGAAAAACGCTTATATGATAATGGTTTAGAGCTACAATGGGAACAATGCTGGTTAGTTTTTTCAAGATAGCCATTACATATCTTCTATCACTATGAAAGCTAGCTATGGGGCAGAAACTTTTCCAACTGCTTGGTTTTCCCATATCACTTGACCCAAATGTGTAGTGTTTCCAACAATGAGATTTGACCATCCGGTTCAGTAAATCATAAATCTTGTGGTTCAAAATTTTACCTGTATTAAGAAATTTATTTTTAGTCAAGTCCAAGAAAAAAACTGAGAGAACATGAAATGTGTGACATTAAGATTAATACATGAAATACCAACTTTAGATTAGACTCTATCTAAGGAATCATTGGCATACAGATGAATATATATTAGAATTACAAAAGCCAAAGAAATTTGAATTAGAATAGAGACAACAGAAAAAAAAACCTTTTCCCATAAAGATTTCTTCCAAGGTGCAAACAATCTATGTTTTCATATATAAAATTCAGATATATTAACAAATACAGAATTAGCTCTCTCAACAAAAGACTTATAAATTTGTTTTGAGAATTGGAAAAGAATACATCTCAAGCTGGGCAGCAAGACAAGGACTGTCTACCCAAGTTTATTTCCCTTGTTGATATACTAAGTAGACAGTGACATGTTACTAACCAGTAAATCTATCAGTCACTCACTCACATGTGGGCAACACTCTTGTTTCAACAAACACCTAAACACTATCCTATTAATTCTGTACACTTGTTCCTGCTTGTAAGCACTCCCTAAGTGTCCTCGATAATACATCTAAGCATGTAAACAGGGTTATTTTCAAGACGGTATCAAGATGCTGCAAGGGGAAGAAATGTAAAATACCTACAGTTACCTTGCTACATAAGAGCCACAAGCCAGTGAATATGTCTCCCTGGTTTATACTACTGAGCATGGAGTAATCTCCACACAGCTGCACAAGGGGCGAACACCCTCCTTGTTCATTTGTGTTTACCAAAGTAAACTCGGCTTCTTCTAACGGTGGATCCGTAATTGTATTTTACTGATAAGGAGTCGGTTTAAAATTAGAACAACGTTCAAGGATACAGCACAGAAATGTTAATGTATCTGAAGTCACTAATAGTAATAAATGAAGAAATTGATAAAAGCATTACTAGTGCCATGTGTCCCTGAGCACCAGAAGTCAGTCCTTAGTAAAAGGCCTAATTTGCCTCTTGTAACTGATTTTATTTTTGAACAGAGAAAGTCACCAACCATGTAATCGTTTAAAACTTGCATACTGTATAATGACATTTCTATCCGAATGGTCTTTTGTGTTCTGTGATTACACAGAAATGTAAGTTTGGAGTTTTAAATATGGTAAAATCATGAGGAATCTCTCTCATCTCTCTCTGTTTCTGTCTCTGTCTCTCTCTGTCTCTTTCTCTCTTTTTCTCTCTCTCATTCTCTCTCTCTCTCTCTCTCTCTCTCTCTCTCTCTCTCTCTGTGTGTGTGTGTGTGTGTGTGTGATATGTGAGTGTAGGTGTGAGTATTACTATATGTCATGATCTAGCTTAAGCTCCTTCTCTCAGTAATATAACTGAACATGTTTGGCTGATTGACTGTGTGATCTGAGAAAGAGTGAGGCTGAGTATTAGTGCCTTTGCTGTAGCTCATCAACCTAGGAAATAACTTAAATATCATTAGTTATTCCATCTCATTGTTGAATTTTCTTTTAAAAATCTAGATATTACAAATGTATTTTTTTCTAAGCATTGGCTTCAAAATATATCTCATTTGATTTTTTAAATTATTTTGTTTTAATTGTATGGGTAAGAATGTTTTGCCTGTGTGTGTGCTTATACACCTGTTCATATGTAGTCCTTTTGGAGGCCAGAGTAGCTATTCAAATACCCTTGAATTGGATTTGCAACCTGGGTGCTCTGGAGTCATTCCATGGTGGCTCCCACTGAGGAAGCTGACAACCCATTTATAACTCAGAACACAAAGCTCTCAGGACAGCTGAGGCCTCTAAGCAGGAAATTCTAATTAATGGCAAGTTGGCACTTTAACCACTTAGTATCTGGTAAGGAAGCTCTTCTAAACGGATATGGGATGCTTCCAATGAGGGTGTAGCCATAGAAGACCACAAAATCAGTTAGCAATTTGAAAGCCAGCAACAGTATTAGAACTTGTCCTGTTGTCAATTGATACATTTTGACACTACGTGTGTATGTACTCTAATTTTAGAACTATGCTTTGGCTGCCAATGGCTTCAGACATCAGGACCAAGAAGGAGGAAGAATGCTTAGGGAAACGTACTTCAACCTTGCCTCGACGACACTCTTTGAATAGATTCCTGGTTTCCTTATGCACTGATTTTTCTATTATGTAGAGTTTTGCTCATAAAAGATCACCCCACCTCCACCAAGGTTAAGAAACATACTCAATCTCAGCCCCTCAGCTGAACCACATCCTCAGTCTGCAGCCTTTCCCTAGAAAGCAGAATTGACAGGAAATTTGAAATTCCACTTGCTAATGAGTAAACCCAACACAACTGTTCAGGAAAAGTCAAGGAAAAGACCACAACAGCAGATAGACATGTCTAAAATGAAAAGCTATCAAGTCAAATAATATAAGTATACTGTAACACTAAAACTGAAAATAATATTAGTAAAAGGTACTATAATGAAATAATTTTGAATAAATGAAAGATGTATTAATTTCTTATTTAAACTTTGTCATTGTTTTAGTTCTTTCAAATGTAATTTCTTGTTTAAAGGTACATTACTTTTAGCCAGCTCTCAAATAAATATTTCTCTTCAATGCTGTGTGTTCATTTAAAGTAACACTATGACTGGGCGTGGTGGTGCATAACTTTTTTTTTTTATGTTCCAATTTTTTTTTTTAAATTAATTTATTCTTGTTACATCTCTATGGTTATCCCATCCCTTGTAACCTCCCATTCTCCCCTCCCTCCCATTTTCCCCTTATTCCCCTCCCCTATGACTGTTCCTCAGAGGGATTACCTCCCTCTGTATATGCTCATAGGGTATCAAGTCTCTTCTCAGTGACCTGCTGTCCTTCCTCTGAGTGCCACTAGGTCTCCCCCTCCAGGGGACATAGTCAAATGTGAGGCACCAGAGTACTTGAGAAAGTCAAATCCCTCTCTCCACTTAGTGTGGAGACTGTCCTGTCCATGGGCTAGATCAGGGTAGGGGTTTAAATTTTACCGCCTGTATTGTCCTTGGCTAGGGCCTTAGTTTGAGCGGGACCCCATGACCCAAATCTGCCTATCATAATGTTCTACTTGTAGGTTTCTAGGACTCACTGGATCCTTCTACATTGCTATTCTCCCATTGTTCTCTCATCTAGAGTCCCAATAGGATGTCCTCCCCTCGGTCCCAGTTTCCTGGTAAGGGAAGGCTTTCATGGGACATGCCCATTGGGCTAGTATGCAGATATAAGTGAGTATATACCATTTGAGTCTTTCTGCTTCTGGGTTAAATCCCAGCACTAGGGAAGCATAGGCAAGCAGATTACTGTGAGTTAGAGACCAGCCCAGTCTACATAGCAAGTCTAGTACAGCCAAGGCTACACAGAGAAACCTTGTCTTGAAAAACCAAAGTAAATAAATAAATAAAAATAAAAATAAAAAAATAAAATAAGTTGCCATGTGATTATATTGTGGGGGAGTCTGTTTCACAGGATTGGTCCTAAGGCATTGCGCAAAGTGATCTCCTCACTTCATCAAAGTAGCTTTGTTAAGAAATTTCTTCTTTCATAGAAACAACAATTGGAACAATTAATTAGTTTCAATTTTAATTAAATGATGATCTCATTTAGCTCTGATTAAATTACAACAACTAGATAAACCCAGACAGCAGCATTTAACTAATTTAATTAGGTATGGTATTGCTTTTCTGTGCTGTCACAGGATGACTAAGAGTTGGTGCCAGTGCATTTCCTAAACAGGATTCTTTGCACTTGACTTGGAGTGACATAAAATGGGCAGGAAAAACAGAGTTAAATTGCAGCTTACATTTTTTTTTCTGCCCAGTTTTAAACTATTGGAAAACTAATAAGATGCATAGGAAATAAATGTATCTGTTTCCCTATTTAAATGCAACTTTAAATATCAACAGAAGAGTTTATGTTTTCTCAAGAAATAAATTTGTAAGATCTTTGTAGTGATCAGAGTTTGATTTCCCTGTAGAAGGCTATGTCTTCAAGACCTTTGTCTGGATTATTGTTTTTTTGAAAATAAATCCTCAGCATTGTGTTTTCAGTCTCTTCTTTTTTGTTTCTTTCAGTCTCCCCAGTAGTTATAAACTATGGCCAACCTCCAAAACACCTGGATTCCTCATATATATATATATATATATATATATATATATATATATATATATATGTATTTTCCTACCTGATTACCCATTACTTACTGTCCCTTTTTCTTCATCTCCACCCATATATTGAATATATAGAGGATATGTATATATATATATATATACATATATATATATACACACACACATATCACACATGTATTCATACTATTTATGTAAAATGAGACTTATATTTATATATTGACATTCTATTTGAATGTAACTTGACATTTCAAATCTCAAAAGTAATAAACAAACAGACATGAAAGTAGAAAGCAGATTATTGAGGAAGAGAAAAAAGCCTTGTACAATAAAAGATGAAGTAAGTGTGAGTAAATGCACTTGATAAACATGATCACACTATATTATATACATGAGTCAAGTGTTACAACAAAGGCCCTCATCTTAGGCATTTAATATTTCTTAACAGAATGTGACATACGAATGTAAAAGCATAATTTAAAGAGCTGTGGTTTGTTTGAGTTCTGCACTGAGTACGTTGTCTAACCAGCACCAGTTTCCTGAAGTGCGCTGGAAGGCACACCTTCACAAAGCTTCTGTGATAACTAATGAATCGGTCTCAGTCATATGACAATATCCCTTAGTCAGGGTAAAAAAACCAGGCATGAGAGACTGAAATGAAGCCATCACAGAGAAGAGCACTGGCACCTATTGCCGAGGACCTCGATTCATTTCCCAGCACCCAAGATTTGTAACTTCAGTTCTAGAAGATTTGACCTATTTCCCTCACTTTCATGAACCATCATGCGCACAGAACAAATATATATATATATATATATATATATAATCAATATACCCATACACATAAATAAGATAAATATATAAAAAAGACTATACCCAAACTGACCTGCAATGACTGGCTTCCTGCCTTTTCAGATATCCTACAGACTCTAGATCCACTTAAAAAGATGCCTGTGCCAGATTGTAGAGGGTTCTCACTTAAAAAACAAAAGCCATGTCATACTGTGTTTCAGGAAGTTTGATGAAAGGTGTTATTGTTATGATGTTTTACTCTTTGTTTTGCCTGGATTCAATCTTTAAGTGAGTTTACTTCATATGATCTATACTAACTAGAAGTATTTTCTAGGTTTTAAAAAAATGTTTGTTTCTCTCTTTTTTTAATTTTTTATTTATTTTTTAAAATTTTTTATTTATTATTTATTATTTTATTTATTTTATTTATTAATTTATTCTTGTTACATCTCTATGGTTATCCCATCCCTTGTGTCCTCCCATTCTCCCCTCCCTCCCATTTTCCCCTTATTCCCCTCCCCTGTGACTGTTCCTGAGGGGGATTACCTCCCCCTGTATATGCTCATAGGGTATCAAGTCTCTTCTCAGTGACCTGCTGTCCTTCCTCTGAGTGCCACTAGGTCTCCCCCTCCAGGGGACATAGTCAAATGTGAGGCACCAGAGTACATGAGAAAGTCAAATCCCTCTCTCCACTCAAGTGTGGAGACTGTTCTGTCCATGGGCTAGATCTGGGTAGGGGTTTAAATTTTACCGCCTGTATTGTCCTTGGCTAGGGCCTTAGTTTGAGCGGGACCCCTTGGCCCAAATCTGCCTATCATAATGTTCTACTTGTAGGTTTCTAGGACCCACTGGATCCTTCTACATTGCTATTCTCCCATTGTTCTCTCATCTAGAGTCCCAATAGGATGTCCTCCCCTCGGTCCCAGTTTCCTGGTAAGGGAAGGCTTTCGTGGGACATGCCCATTGGGCTAGTTTCTGTTCCTTCCGCACTTTTGTTTCCTCTTCCTTCTCCCTCTGTCCCCACCTTCCTCTCGAAGTGAATTTATAGCTTCTTGTTTGAATTAGTTTCTCACTTGGCAGAGGAACTTAGTTTTTCAAAGCAGCAAAAGTCAAGACATTGTTTTCTCTTTATATCTTTGAAACATTTAAAAATTTCAAAGTATAATTTTCAAACGAACAACATAGGTTATTCATCTCTCTTTTTTTTTTAAAGCAAAATATAATTGCCTGATTTTAAACTAAAATATAGTTGTTCAGTTTCCCTGGCTAAAGAGATGCTTCAAATGGTAAGGGCCTGGAATCCTCCTAGAGAGCTCATGCACATGGCAGCTCACAATCATCTGTAATTCTAGCTACAAGGCAGCTCATGTCCTCTCTGTGGCCAGTGCATGATTGCCATGCACAGGGCACATATAGGGAAAAACTCATACACATAAATGAATTTTATAAATCACAAAATTTAATGAGTGAGTTAACCCAGAAGCAGAAAAACTCAAATGGTATATACTCACTTATATCTGCGTACTAGCCCAATGGGCATGTCCCACGAAAGCCTTCCCTTACCAGGAAACTGGGACAGAGGGGAGGACATCCTATTGGGACTCTAGATGAGAGAACAATGGGAGAATAGCAATGTAGAAGGATCCAGAGGGTCCTAGAAACCTACAAGTTGAACATTATGATAGGCAGATTTGGGCCAAGGGGTCCTGCTCAAACTAAGGCCCTAGCCAAGGACAATACAGGCGGTAAAATTTAAACCCCTACCCTGATCTAGCCCATGGACAGGACAGTCTCCACACTTGAGTGGAGAGAGGGATTTGACTTTCTCATGTACTCTGGTGCCTCACATTTGACTATGTCCCCTGGAAGGGGAGACCTAGTGGCACTCAGAGGAAGGACAGCAGGTCACCGAGAAGAGACTTGATACCCTATGAGCATATACAGAGGGAGATAATCCCTCTCAGGAACAGTCATAGCGGAGGGGAATAAGGGGAAAATGGGAGGGAGGGGAGAATGGGAGGATACAAGGGATGGAATAACCATAGAGATGTAACAAGAATAAATTAATAAAAAAAATAAAATAAAAAATAAATTTAAAAAAAATCACAAAATTGTAATTGTATCATTGATCCTTTCTTTCCTCTATCCAGCCCCACCAGTCCCTTATACTCTTCAAATCCTTGGCTTCTATTTTTTTTAATTTTTTAACCCATGTCAATAAATGCATAAATTAAAAAAATACAATCTCATGAGTCTATTTGGCCTTGTTTAATATGAATATGATTTCAGGGCTTACTACTTAGTGCTGGGTAACCAATAAAGGCACTCATCCTTGGAGAAAAGAAACTCTCTGTGTCTCCACTGCCATTAGCTGCACGTGTTCTCTCACCAGGGTGGTGCGCTTGAGAGTACCACTTCCTATGTTCAACTGTTATTGGTGTTGTCATTGTTTAGGTCCTGGTTACAGAGTCGCATTGCTGAGGTACAGTGGGTGGTTTTGATTTGTATCTTATATACAGGAATCGTCTACCTCCATGGCAGTCCTTTTGAGAGTTATAATGACAGACTTTCAGAATATCTTACAAGGAACCATGATTCGAAGATAAAACTTTAAAGTCATTAGAGTAGGTTTTTGACAGACCATCATGTCTACTGATGTAATATGTTCAAGTATGGCCCAATGCAGAAGAGTGTTACTTCTGGAAACTTTATCAGACCCACAGTAACATGTAGTCATTAATGTACAGGTATATTTTTATGATATTTGCAGTCTAGAAATAATATTTTAATTTATTTAAAAATGACTATTTTAATATTTTATCTTGTCTTCATATTTCACATTATAAATATGTTATTGAAGCCTCTCCTAGCACAGTGCATAATTAGAATCCTGAGCATGAAGCCACTTAAGTGGTACAAAGACATTGCTGAAACTGAAGTCCAAGAACAATGTTAAATTAGTACAATATTTATAGAAATATCAGTGGAGACGACGTGAGAGGCATTCATTATTTTAACTAACAAGGGGGCTTAGACTACGTTTTGTGATCTTGCCATCTTCCTCAGCATAATTGGAATATGATTTAGCAGCTGATAAATGAGTATCCAAAAAAACCCGCACATAATTGAGGAACAGAAACAGACTTCAGAAGTACATGGCTTAATTGATGTCCTGAGGACATGGGGCAGCTGGAGGCTGCACTTCATTATTCTGTTCCTTCCCACCAGGGGAGGTGAGCAGAAGTGCTCTCTACCTGCAAAAGACTCACTCTTTCCTCTCTCTATATCAGCCACCATTGTACTCAGAGTTTGTGAAAAATTATCTGCTCCTGGAAGACATAGTCATTCCTCAGAGAAGGGAAAAATTTTTTCCAGTGTGTGTGTTGGATTGCACCTCCAATTAAAACGCACTGAAGTGCCTTCTGAGCTGAGGTCTCTGCCACCATGGACTGCAAATCCCCAAATTAACTGCAGATGAGTTGATATTTTATATGTGCTGATATTCAAATTAACATCATCCAGATTGGCACATGGGATTCATAGGAACAGATGAGAAATCAGCCAGAAGGCTGCTGCTCTCATTCAATAAGTGTGCAAAATCACTTGAGAAAACACTCAAAAGGAATTTCTGAGTACCTGTCGACACCGATAGAGCATTTGCTGTTGTTTTAATGCACAACAGGCAATCCAAGTTTACACTGACTTTACAAATTGTTACAAAAACTATTACCTCATAATAACTCTGTAATTTCTGGGTTTTTCAATTAACAAGTTAGAAAAACATGAACATTTAACTCCTTTACCAAAAGACTCACAAGAAACATGAATTTGATAAAAAAAAAAAAAAGAATTGAATTATTTAGAAAATAGAGTTGAGAGAAGTGCTGCCTTAGCTCAACGGTCCTATGCGTGTGTGTAGTAATCATTAGGACCTGCGTTTGATCCCACTGGTAAACATAGCAAATAGAGTTTTTATGTCCGAAAGTAATACAGAATAAAGCCTTCAAATGAAACATATATAATAACATTTCGTTTTACAAAGCAAGGTAAGAAAGTGAATGGAAAATTGATGTTTGTCATTTATTCTTTTTATAAAAGCTACCATGTTGCAATACACCCAGAAATAAAAACAACTAGATAAGGGAGTCAAATATTTTTTCCAGCCCCAAACTCTGTACATTTCTTCCAGGATCCTGACAGTTAGAATGGGCATTCAGAATCCTGGAGCAGCACTAAAGGCTTTGCAGTTTCACCACCACTCACATTCTTATTTACTTATCTACCATAAAAAGAAAAAAAATGGCATAGTAGGAACTAAGAAGATAAAATAGCTATTTGTCTTTCACAAATCATATGACACCTTGTCAGGATTCTGTCCCTTTGTCTCACCTAATATAACGTATTCTTGCTCTCATTTCTAAATGTTATACTATACCCACACTTACTCCTGCTTTGACATATGCATGTACACGTTATAGGTATGGATATGCATATGGTGGAGACTATAGCATTTTCTTTTTTATGTCTGAGATTGTGTCAAACCTCATTCAATACTTTCTAAGTTCATCCATTCTCTCCTGCAAAGTTCATTATTTCATTTTTCTTTAAAGTTGGTTAATATTGAATTTTGTATACATAAATCCTCATTTTCATTTATCGGTTGATGGGCATCTAAGTGGGCTCCATGAAAATGGTGCCCATAGACTCTTACATTTGATGATTTGGTCTTCCATAGATGAAACTCTTTGGGTAGGGGCTACCTCTGGCATGGGCTCTGGTGCCCACTTGTTGAATTTGAAGCCTTTCCAGGAATTTGCCAGAGATTAAGTTGAAAAGCAATCCTTCTGGAAAACTTGCCATCCATGGTCACCCAGAATGCCTTGGCCGTCATCTTGGTTTTACACACAACATAGCTTCTGACCAAGAAACTCTGATTCATATCCAAAGACCTATGGTAGTGGTCCTACACTCATGGAATTCATTTGTCTTGCCATATTTCCCACAATCCTGAAGCAGATAAATATATATAAATTTACATGTTTGAATAAATATATAATTCATTTATATGTTTATAAATAATATTTATTTATAAATTGAAGAAAAAATATATAATATTTCTTCTAAAAAGCAAGGAATGGAAAGCTGTAATTTGACACTGTGAGACTAGGAACCTATAAAGAATTCAAGGTTGTTGTTCATTTTTGTTGTTCATTTGCTGCTAACCATGCAGCCTACCCTTAGGAGTAGTTTGCTTTACTTGGAGGAAATGAAATATTCATTTGCAAGTGGCTATCAATAAAGTGTTTATTCTAGATTAGGGATGAGACAAGTGTCCACCTCTCCTTTCAGGTCCAGGACCCCATCTGGTGCAGATTTTGGCAGGCTCTGTGCATGCTGCCTCAGTCTTGGAGTTTAGAATGACATAGCAGATGAGATATTGTGTCACATTGACAAGAAGTGGACTTGAAATCACTCCTCTTGTTTGAGAACTTGAGCACATCTGGAATCAACTAACACCCAAGCAACTAAGAACCCTGTGAGCAGTTGATTACATCCTAAATCTTGGCCAAACTTTCTGGTGGCAGCCCAAATGAAAGGACAGAAAAAAAAAAAAGTAAGGGTTTCTTGTTTGTTTGTTTTGTTTTTGTATGTCTGTTGCTTGTTTTCTTTTTGCCTGCTTGCCCTCACTCTTACTGTCAAGTTCACTTGTCTAATTATGAGGAATTCCCTTGCTAGTATTTGAGTCTACTCTACTGCTTTAGGTTTTTAACATAGACCACACAGACCAGCTGAGCCATCTAACTTTGTGGACCAAATAAGTCATGATTCTTTGCTTCTCTCTTGAAAAACAGACACTGTTGAACTAGCCAGACCACAGCTTATAAGCCAATCTAAAAAAAAATACTCTTTACATATAAACAAAATAACCAGATAATTATGTTCTTAAGAAAAACTGGGTGGCAAATTCCTCTAGTTGATTCATTAGCACTGCCTATTCACTTATGTTTTGTAAGATGCTTAAACATAGTAAGTTAATGTCAGGTTCAATATGTAAATAATCAAAGTGGTTTTAGTGGAGAGTGTTTTTCAGTTTGGAAAATTTTAATAAGAACTTTCCATATTCTCAGTTAATGTTTAAATAAAGGTTTTGGCAAATTCTAAAATAAATATGAAATAAAATAGAGCTGGAGAGATATGTCAGCAAATTAGAGCTTTTCTTCTTTTAGAGGACAGAAGTTTGATTCCCAGCACCTATATGGCAGGTAATAAGCTGCTGTCACTATTCTGGGAGAGAATCCCTCTCTTTACCTCAGAGAAACCACGTATGAAATGGGATATGCAGCTGTACACGCAGGAAAACATGTATACATATAAAAGAAAAATAATATGTCTATAAAAATAAAATCAATAATAGGGCGAATATATTATCTTAAAAACACAACGTATTAAATTATATCATGCCGGGAATGATTTCTCACATTTATAATATCAGAACGGATTCACCAATTAAAATATTTTCTGGATGTAGGTAACTATGGATGACACATGGATCCATAGTGATCAATGCATGTCAAAACTTTCACAGCTGCTCCAAAGTAAACCATAATATTGACACATAAACCCAATAACATCAACTATATACACAGTTATCATGTTTAGTTGGAAAATTAAGTCCATGGAACTAATTCTTTAGATTACTACAACTTATCTTCCACCATTACTTTCCATTGCTAGACACAGAAGGATAAACAAACAGCCGTGACGTTACGTTATCTTATAGTTGAAAGGAAACAAATAATTGATATGAGCATTATTTGATCAAACAACAATTAACTTATACAACTTATTTATCCTAAACAGCTTTTACATCTTAGGTGTTTATATTATTTAAAAGATTCATTGATGATGAGACAGGTTAACTCCTGGCAACACCCATCCTACTTCAAAGAGGATGATGAGCATCAGAGGACCTCCTTATGGAGATGGCCTCAAATGTGGCAAACAGAACACTGGGACAAATGCCTTCATTTCTACCACAGACGGAATTTTGACTAAAAAGGGCAAACTTGGATACAGGCAGAATCGACAGCCAAGCTCTGCCGAGACAGGGTAAGAAAGTCTTCAATGGTTCCTGCCTCATAAATATGCCTGTCAGATATATTGGGCCAAAAGGCTGAAGATGCTGCTCCAATGTTGTAGAGAGTTTGGGATGACTTTTCAGGTAGCAAACTGACTCTGTCATTATTTTCATTGGAAGCTGTTAACCTGCACCCCTGTTTACTCAGGTAATTACTTTTATTCCTTCTTAAGTCTCTGATGTGGTTGAAGACCTGATAATTTAGTTTTACAATTAAGCTTAGTTGTTTAGGGGTTAAGATATTTTTAGGTCTAGATAGAAGTTTTAAGTTGATAATGAGAAGATATGATAGATATTGACTTATATTCAGAATTTTAGATGCACCAAAATTAGAAAGATGTTTTCTTCAAGGCTGCCAAATACAAATAGCCAAAACTCTAAGAATGTAAAGTTTTTTAAATTCCTGATTGTTTCATGGTTTTTCTTGCTGTAGGTAGTTTATTTTATAATATTGTATAATAATATAAAGGTATACATAAAAATAAAAATAATAAATAATAAAAGAAATGGAACAAATAGGAATACAATAATGATTTTATGTAGTTAACAATCAACTGCTAGTCACAGCATACATGCTAAAATATTTGAAATTGAAAAAAAGTTTGAGTATTTACCTTATAGTATTTTGACAGAAATTATGACTTAATTTACAAGTAAATGATAAAGAAATCCTAGTAAGTAACAAGATACTGTATTTTACAATTTAGAATTTTTTAAATTTACAGTATTTTTCAAGCTTTGAGTGTTTGAGCTCAAGTATTTTTGATAGTAACCTCTGGTAGATGAATGACTCATGAACCACATCCTTAACTCTAGGTTGTCATTTCAATGTTAATTTATTCCACTTTATAGAAATTTGTTAGTTTGAAGTAATAACAGTTTGTTTAATTTTTGTTTTTGATTTCTGTTGAATACTTTAAAATAGAAAACCAGGTTATCTCTGACATGAAATTGTCACTCTTGAAGCATTCAAACCTTTAAGGATATTTATAAATAAGTCTGGCTTAAAATAGATAATGTTTTACAAAAAGCATCAATAAAAGTGCAATGAGGTTTTTCAAAAACACCAACTTAGTGAATTTTAATGATAAGTTGGCACAAATTGATACAAAATTATTTAAATGGTCAGTGTCAGGCAGTATTCATGTGTGAAAAGCACACATCTGTCATAGCTGTGTGTCCTTCCCCACCATAAGTTTGAAAGGTAGACAATCTTATAAATAGTATTTGAACCGAAAAAAGTATACATTGTGTGTATGATTGGCTTAAAAACCGTGTGACTTATTTGGCTTAATACACAAACGATTTGTTAAATCTAATTCTCGGGCTGTAGTCTACATTTTTGTATATGAATGTGTTACACAAACATGCAACCCAACATTCATGCCAAATTGCTTCTAATAAGAATTCAGTGGCACTCAGAGGAAGGACAGCAGGTCACCGAGAAGAGACTTGATAACCTATGAGCATATACAGGGGGAGGTAATCCCTCTGAGGAACAGTCATAGGAGAGGGGAATAAGGGGAAAATGGGAGGGAGGGGAGAATGGGAGGATACAAGGGATGGGATAACCATAGAGATGTAACAAGAATAAATTAATAAAAAATAATAATATTAATATTAAAAAAAGAATTCATAAACTACCCTATGCCCATCAGCTCTTGACTTTATACATTAGAGGTGGTTTTATCCATTTAGTAGACTAAACTGACAAAATGATGGTGATCAAATTCCAGTTACACATATCAACCCAAACATAACAGTTGAAAGGCACAATGGAAATTTCTTTTTCCTAAAACTAAAAGGTAGGTTAATATCAATGGTCAAATCTTGTCTTCTCCTGGTAACCTTTGTCTTTGCTTTTCCATATATTTTTATAAGTCAGTCTTTGAAGGAAAACATGTCAGATTTTCTCTTCTATAGGGTTAAAGCATGAGTGAGGGAGGAATGGGAAGATACAAGTGATGGGATAACAATTGAATTGTAATCTGAATAAATTAATAAAATTTAAAAATTTCTACTCTCAAAAAAACTGAAAACAACAACAACAACAAAAATAAATAAAAAATAATTTAAAAAAGATCTTCCTTCATGGCTTTGTTTGTTATATAAAATCTTATGAAACTCTTACCACGTTAGAATGTGGCATACAAGGTAAACTGACTCTGAGTTCCTCATTTGGCACCAATATAAACACTGAGGTGATATCTGTATTTCTCCATCAATAAAAAGGACATATTCCTAATCCCAGTTGTGAGGGACATGCACAAAATGAAGACTGGTTGGCAACTGGCATCCTCTGAGAGCCAATTAGGCCTCAGAAGACCATTCATTTGTGCATTTAGTTCCTGTGGTGTGACGTCTGCATATCTGGAACATCTTATTTCCAAATTAAATACAGGAAATATAAAAATATTATTGCATTAATTTTGCTCATGCTACCTGTCAGTTATCCAAGCCTTCTTACAGACGGGTACTGGTACCCATCTGCTAATTTGGGCTCATTTCCCTTCATCAATACCAATAAACATATTTCTCAAAGCTGATTATTACAGAACCTCATTTATCATCTCTTAGATATTTGATCAATGGTCAAATTGTCATACTTTTCAAATTTTATATATTTTTAATGTTTTTCAACTGGAAAGCTGAAGCTTGAGAATTGTTTGTGCCCTTTACTAGAGATTAATTAAAATTGATTATATAGCCAGTGTGTTTTTATTATGTTTGTATTTAAACACTTAAGTTTTGAAAACAATGAAGTCTTTTTTTTTTTTTATTTCTTACTACCAAAGTCAAACTTTCTAAACTGGGATAGTGATTATATTTTAGCAATACAAGCTACACCCAAATGATGCTTGCTGTATTTGAATAATGAGTGTTGAAGACAACGGATTGTAGAAATTCTTAATTATGTTAGGAATTGACATACTGACATTTATCTTGACTGAGAATAATACCAGAGACATGATTCTTTGCAGGAAGGAGTGTTTTAACAACGGTTGGGAACAGCTGGGCTGGCAGATTGTTCTTGTTTGTCCCTATTTGGTTTTGTTGAGCACTTCAGCCTATACTCGGCAAGCTATTTGGTCTACACATGGTGTTGCCAGTCCTTCTCAAAGGTCAGAATGACAGCTGCCTGGTTTCTATGCTCTCTGCTGGAATTATTTATGTAGTAATCAACCCTTAAGCTTTTTAAAGCACTGCTCATTATTTTACATGATTTGTAAGAATCGAGTTTTCTGAGCACTAGAGTCTAGTTTTGATGTTTTAACTTCTGAAGACATGTAATATTGATAAAAAACAACTTTGATGTATTTTTAATAGATTGCGAAGATATTATATTGGTTTTGTTGTTTGTTATTATGAAGTGTCATATTAATATATGCTATTTTCACTATGTGTTATGTGCATATTTATTATGTGAATTTCACAATGTATTATCTAAATAATAAACAAATGAAATTCAAATTCAAGTCTAATAGATGTTTGGTTTCCTCATTCGTTGACCCTATCATTACCAGAAAGTCAAGATTGCGTAGTGGTGACATCAGCATCTATTTTCCTGTATAGGAATCAGTATTAATACTCTAAACACTGCTATACATGGTACATTTGGATATGTGATAAATCAAACAATAGTGCATGTAGCATAGTATATTTTGAGCATATGGTCTAACAAATTTCCATTTAACACAGTTCAGCCTACCAGAGCTAACTACTAACTGAGTGTGATAGTTGTGGTTATTTGCCTACCTTGGCCTCAACCAGTATTCTGATTTATTATAAATTATTTCTCTCCATTTGGCTAATTTCCTATGTCTTTTGCCTAATATTTTAGTTTTATTCCATCAATCAATATACAGTAATATAACACATGTGTTTCGTAGTCATGACTTAGACATGTTGAATGTTCTAGTTATAGTTCATGACCATAAGCAACTGGCTCCAATTTAAAGAAGTTATTAAAAAAAAAAAGGCATTGTTGTGTGGAAAGAATGTCATCAGTGACTCACCAACTCTATCAACTTCTTCCCATAGACTTTGGAGACAGAAGCATAGAACTTTACTTAAATGTTGTTTGATAAGTAAAAATATTAGTAAATCTCAAATAGGTCATGTTTTTATCTCAATCATGAATATATCATTCAACATAATTGAATATGTAAATCAACATAAACATGAAATTTGAACTTTCATTGATTAAAGGAGACATAATCTTACTACCTTCATTTTTGAACAATTTAAATGTTATTTCATGCTCTGGTTTGTCTTCAGGTTCTGTAACACATGGTTTTAGCTTTTAATTATAGTTTTATGTTTTTTTAAAATATGATTTTTAAATTTTCATATGAATTTTAATGTGCTTATTTTCATGGTTGTGTGTAAAGAAATGCTGCTTTGTCTCATTGAATCAGTCAATTACTCACTGAAACTCTACACTTTGAATTTTTTGAGCTAAATAGAATTCACAGATTCAAGTATTCAGATGCAATAATGGGGTTGGAGAGACGCCTCAGGGGTTTAGAGCATTTGCTGGTCCTACAAGGGCCTGGATGTGTTCCTAACACCCACATTATACCCACAACCATATGTAATTCCAGTTCTAGGAGATCTGGAACCTTCTTCTGACTTCAAGAGGAATTAGTACTGCACTTGGTGCATAGACATACATGCAGACAAAGCAGTCATACACATAAAATAAAATAAGATAAGATAAAATAATAAATGTTTAAAAACATAAAAGTTCAATGATGGAATTTTAATGTGTTTTTAAAGCACATTAAAAGTTTCTATCTCCTTACTTAAAAATTTGAGAAATGAATTTTCTGCCTAATATACATATTTTATGTTCATAGTACTTATGTTAAAAATTAGCATATTTGAGTTACTGCTTTACTTTCATTTCATTTTTATGGAGTTTTTTTTTTTACAGAATTATATTTATATTCTGGAAGCTTTTTGCTTTTGAGTTTCAATTGAATATGTCAACTGGATAAGTAATGTTAAATATTTATGTCCCAAGAGGATTGAAAATACCAGAAAGGAGTGTTCTTATTTAGTAGACAAATATGTTTTAAAACACATCTTTAGAATTCAAACAATATGTAAATCTGGCAAATATTTGCTCATGAGAAACCAGAATCATTCTCAAATTTTTGGAGAATGATATTGTGATATTCTTGTACATTGTAGAAGACTGTGCCATTGATATAAAAGGTCGCTGGGGATTCCTGTGATACAGATAGCAGTAAATGCATCAAGGCCTTTGCATACTGTCTTGAATCTTCCCTTCTTCATCTGTGCTTTGCCTCCCCATTCTTGCTTACAAGAAATGTTAAGTATTTTCTCTTTCCCACTTAAAATCTATGCATATTACTTTGATCAAGACACAAACCTGTGTGCTCCATTTTATTATATGCTTTCAGTGTGTATTTATAGTCAGAAATCAGGGCTCCTGTACCCCTTTACTTTCATCAGAAGATTTGGGTACCTGTAGCTCAAATAATTATTTCCTTGTTCCTGCTTTTTTCTTGTTTTGTTGTCCTCACTGTTTTATTAATTTTAGTTTTATTTTATTTTATTTTTTTAAGGTACTTTCTTCCTAAGTAGCCCAGTTTACAAACATTTGCTAGCAATAACTTGGTGCTGACCAAAATTTCTTCACAATCACAGGTGATTTTAAAAATGATAGCTAATAGTTATTTACTGTTGGCAAATCTGACTACATATATATGTGAGGACCTTTGGGTCATAAGTATAGTTGTTCTTACAATTTTCATAGGAAGTTGTAGAAAAACAAACCTGGAAACACAGACCAGCAAGGACTGTGGGACGTTCTGCCATAGGTGGAGTCTTGGATCACACAAAGAAAAGAAAACCACTGTAATTTAAAGAGGAGAACATGGAATTTCCGTTTCTTGCATTTTTAAAAATCACTTTCCAAGATTATGTCTCTGAGAAACATCAGAAGCCAAATGTTATGCACATTGGTCAAACTGACATGTATTACAGTAACGCATATGGCATGAGGACTTTGAGACTGATTTCTTGTAAAACAGCATAGTAAACAGAATGAATTGGACTATATTATGATTGCAGTTGCACAATAGCAAGCTGAAAGAATACACAAATAAAGTATGCATACACAAACAGAGGAAACAAAATTATCCAAAGGACACTCCAGACCACAGAAAGGTACATAATGCTTTCAAGAATAATGTGTTCAAGATACTATATTTATATCAGACTGGCATTTTGAATGCTAAGACCTGTTCTATACTGCGTGGAAAACATATTTCCTACTATGGTCAGTCTTTGCAAATGTATGAGTTTTCTTTTTAATAGTGTGATAAGACACCTTCAAACCTCTGCCCTCAGTGTTTCTCTTTGAATTTTGGTACCACATCGCATCAATTATAGCCCAGATTATCCACATCTGTATCCCTATTTTCTTTTCTTTTTGTTTTTTAATTTTATTATAATTTATTCAAGGGTACACCCAGATTGTTACGCTTTCTTTCGTATCTTCCATTTCCCCCCCCCCCCCCCCCTTCTGCACTATTCCTTTCCCCTTGACCTCTGTCAGAAAAGGTCCTCCTCCCTACCTTATAGCCACGGCCTACCAGGTCTCATCCAGATAGCATACTTTCCCTTCCTGTGTATTCACTGGGCCTATCCGTCAAGGGGAAGTGATCCAATCAGGGGCAGCAGTGTTCATTTCAGAGTCAGTCCCCCTGTTGTTTCCATAATGCAGGAGAATAAGCTGTCCATTGGCCATATCTGAACAGAGGGGTCTAGGTCTATCAGTTATGTTGTCCCTGGTTGGTGCAACAGTTTGTGCAGGGTCTCCGGGATCCATGTCTGCAGGCCTTGATAGTCTTCTTGTGGGGTTCCTGGACCTTCTGGGTCCTTTCATGCCCCCGTTCTTCCATACCTCGCTCAGCACTCCACCTGGCATCCCGCAGTGAGTCCTTAAGTCACTGTGCAGTCACTGCTCTCCTGCTGATCAAACAAAGTGTGTGTTCAGTGCCACCACCTTGGATCCTTTCCTATCCTTATTTTCTTAACCTAGAGTGCTCCTTAAGTGCAAACAGATGGAAATGCCCTTAAATCAGAAACACTGCAGAAGCCGGAGAACTTAGCATATATAATATTTGAATCATAATAATTTGTAGTCTCATAGTTCTTATCCTAGGATCTCATCTTTCATCCTTTTCCACTTGTTTTTATATTTGCAAAAATTCATATTAACATTTCCCAACAATGAGTAGTTAGCAATTAAGAACAAATGTTTCATCAAGGGAGGCATGCGTA
>OU015756.1:9962372-10013176 GCA_907169655.1 Acomys percivali
TGTGTGTGTGTGTGTGTGTGTGTGTGTGTGTGTGTGTGTGTGTAACAATAGTAATTAAGAGAAAGACACCATGAATTTGAGGAGGTGGGGCATGGGAAAAGTTGTAGGATGTGAAGAATGCTGTAAATACAGCACTCATAAATTTTTTAATTAAAGTATACAGGAAATGAAATTGGGCTAGTGGTTATGACACTACCTCCTCAGAAGCAGGTTATTTTGGATTATTAAAGAATAAAACCTGAATCTGTCATATGATCTCAATATCTCCATAAAGATATATGACATCTAGATATAATGTGAGATTCTGAACTGAATTCCAGGACAGAAAACTGATTATCAGTGGTTTGAGCTGTGGCTCAGTTGTATAATACTTGTTTAGCCTGTATCATGTCCAAATTTCAGTCGACAGTATCAGAGAGCCACACAATAAGCATGGGATGGAATTGTTACCACTGTTACTGCTAAGTAATTGAAGATTGTTTTATAGTTTATGCATTATGTTTTTAAATTGAAGGTAAACCTCACTGTTTAAGCATTTGGAATGAATAGTGAAATGTTGGTTACCACAAGCCAGAAGCTAAGAGGTGGAGTGGGGTACATTAGGCATTGGATCCAAAGTTGTAGTTATGGTGAGTGAGAAAATATGAAGACTTAGAAGCCAGAATCAGCTTGATAGTTCTGCACTGTGAATGATAATAGGCATTCTTACCACATGAACAAGTAAATGTGAAACGAAGAATGTGATAATGTATATGGTTATAGAAATTGCTTCACAGTATCTGTATCAGAGCATTATATGTGCAACCTAAACATATAAAATAAAAGACATTAATACATAAGAATTGGTCAAATGGTATATACAAATGGCAAATAAAACATTAAAAAATCTACATTTGTCTGTTGGATATTCAAATTAAATCAATTATGATAAAATAAACATTAAAAATATAAAAACATACCATAGACACAGTTTTTTAGGCAAATGTCACCAAGAAGCAAGTAGCAGCAGGATTCTTCAAGAATACGGAAAGCATGAAATTCAACAGGGCATCAAGGCTGTGAAAGTGTATAAGAATAAGAAAAGAAGTTGGGAATGTTCAGTGTGTGGTAAGATCTCTGCTCTAGTGCTTCAATTTCTCATAAAGATTCCAGCATCTGAAATTTATCATGGGCCATAACTCAGTTTTGACACACACATTTCATGGGACATTTTTGAAATACATCAAGAAGCAATGTCTCATTATACCTGAAGACTGTCACTTCCATGCTGTCACTGTTTCAAGAAAGAAATTAATCTATATGTAGTTGGCATTTGGACTTCATTATTTCCCATTGTTGGCAATAGCTTATAAAGCTCCAAGACAAGCCTAAGGAATACCAAGTCAATCATGTCAGAAAATGTCTACTTCGGTTGTTTACTGTTTCTATTAATTGCATTTGTTCATTTTTCCAATTCTGAAATAGCCTATATTTAACTTTAAAGAAAACTACCATGTGCGTGTGGGGGTGTATGTTTGTTTGCTTTAAAAAGGAAATATTTATTATTTATTTTGGCTCACAGATTCAGTCCAATGTGGCAGGAGAGTGTAAGGAACAAAATTCCTAACCCCATGGTCGCCAAGAAGAAGAAAGATATGATGGCCAAACTTACGACTTCTAGTTCCCTGCCTTTCTCTGTCTTGGACTTCAGCTGGACATATTTAGAGCGAGCATTCTCTGTAGTTAATACTCTGTAAATATGCATACAGATACATCCTGGGGGAGATGATCTTCCAAGCACTCCTCAATCGATCAAATTTAAATATATTCCACTTCTGTCAAGGGACATCCTCCATGCGAGCTCCTGAGTTCTTTTAACATGGCCGTAGAAGTCTTATTTTCTTGGAGTCTCGTAAATCAAGATTTACAAAGCCCATTTTGAAGATCCCTTGCTTCAGATCTATAGTGAGTCTTTCTCCATTGAATTCTGATTTACTTTCTAACAGGAAAAGTTACTTAGGAGTCATTCTTTATTCCACCCTTCCTGGATCCTCTTCTTGAAATTTCTGACTCTTGAGGGGAGGGATATTTTGGAGGCATCCCATTTTGGGCTGAGTCACATCTCTCTCTCTCTCTCTCTCTCTCTCTCTCTCTCTCTCTCTCTCTCTGTATAGTACCTGACTAGGTTTTTATATTTGTTCTCATGTGCCTCAAGAGAATTGTCTCATGATGGCTGGACAAGGCACAGATCTAAGAATATAGCAGATATTATTAGGAGTCATTTTATTACTGTGATATTTTTCTTTTTTTAAGACCAGTATTGTTTAGATTTAGCCTAAGTCCGTGATTATCTATTCTCTTGATTTTGGTCCACCAAGCAGTGTCAGATGTAGGTTCCATCTTGTGGAATGGACCTTAATTAAAGTCAGCTATTGGTTGATTACTCCCAAGCTTTGTGTCCACCATTGCACTAGCATATCTTACAAGAAGGACACCATTTTATATCAAAGGGTTTGTGGCTGTGGTTTTGTTTCTGTTTCTTTTTTGGTAGTATACAGAGTATATTTCTTTACCACAGACGCTAGAGCATGGAAATGAAGGCTTTATGTAGGCACCAGATCGACATCTCTATTAAAGACTAGACAAAAGATATGAAGAAAACATCCATACATATTATTCATAATTTATTTTAGTTATGTGTGCATGTATACGTGTGTGAGAGAAAGAGAGATAGAGATTGTGTGTGTATGGGTGTATGCAACAGTTATGTGGGTGCCCACAGAGCACAGAAAGGGCACGCATCATATGGAGGTGGAATTCAAGTGGCTGTGAGCTGCCTACTGAGTGCTATGAATAGAACTCTAGAAGAGCAACAAGTGTTTCTAATTGATGGTCCATTTCTTCACCCCCTAAACTACTTTATAAATGACAAAGACTGAATTGCATTTCTAAGAATCATATGGATTATGCTTATACAGATTTTTCCTTTGTATTACTTTCAATAACTATGTCAGAATCCATCTTAAACGGTTCAAAATTATGCCATTAAGTTCTATGTCTGGTTGTTCACCTTCCAAATCTACATGTAAACCTGTAGTGCTTTTTAGTTCAAGGTTACAATTACTCACTATTTTGGATTAGTCTCTTACAAGCATCTGGTACAGTGGCTAGCAGAACATTTTAGCATAGAATCAATTTCTTTCATTGATTTTCATTTAAAGCTATAAACGCTAATATAGCATAATAGCAGAGTAAAACCAATTTCACTTAGTGTTTGGACTGTGCTTGAAGATATATGGCCTGTCTTTTGTTTGTTTTCTAAAGTAATTTAGATAATTATTAAATGTAGCAAAAGAGAAAATATTGACCCAGTATGAATGCCAAATCACATACATTCTCTGATAAAGATACTAAGAGACTTCTGTTTAATACTGCTAAAAAACCCAAACTTATGCATAAAATGTCAAAGCAACATTTATTTGCCTGATGTAACTGTCATCTTGGAGGCTTACTGCTGAATAATCTAAACCTTTCTAGCTCTTTCTGAACTTTGGCTTGCTAGTTCAACTCAGCTGTTCTGGCTCAAACTCCTATCAAAGCCTACTGATTTAATCTGGCTTCTCTTGGCTCCTCACTGGAGTGATCTGCTTGGAAAACTGTCCCTGACCTCCACAAACTGAACTCCACTCAACTGAATTCCACTGCACACTCCCAACTAACTGCTCAACTCAATTCATTGCACCAAATTGCTTATGCTGTATTGTTCTGTACTGACCTCAACTCTACTGTATTGTTTTCTCTACTGTATTATCTATTTTCTCTCTCTCCCTCTCTCTCCCTCTCTCTCCCTCTCTCTTTCTCTCTCTCTTTCTTTCTGTATTGTACCCTATTCTCTTGTGCTCAATGCTACAGTACTGCTGTCAAGAAGCTTTTTTCCTGTCTGTTCTTGTGAGAGTTGGACGTACCCTATCTATGACTAAGTCTGTCAAATTTTTCTGTATTTGTAACTTTGTCTGCCCCTCAATTACATGTCATTGTTTATTCCAGCCAGAGGGATTAAAAGTGAGTGGCATGTCTCCATTCTAGCTTGATCTAACAGACCTAGGTCTTTAGATGTGAGCCCTTGCCAGAGCAACCATGTTGCTGGGTTGAAATTCCTCTACAAGAAAATATAGTTAATTTGTTATATGTTAATTAGATTGTAATTCATAAGTATATGAAACCACAGATTGCAAGCCATTGACCAACATTTTAAAATAAACACTTAGTTATGTGCTATTGTTCTGAATTTTAAAGAAGAAAAGTATCAATTTATCACTTGACTCTTTACTTGAGAAAATGACCTAATTTACCATTAAAGAAACAGCGAGGCACAATGTAGGATGTTAGAATTTAATGCTATTCACTCTGGTTAGAGAGAACTTTACAAATTAAGCAGTCACAGTTGTATTACATACCATAGAGGAAAAGGAAGTCAGGCTCCTTATCACTGTGAACAATGACAGATATATCCTTATAAGGTTTTCAGGATCAAGATAGGTGATACCAATTAAGAAACACTACAGCATTATAAAATGTATGCAGTCTTCCAGAGTATAGTCCCTGTGTTCTGATTCCTGAATCCTTTCTTATCACTTATTTATTCTTAAAGGACAGAGAAGCAAAGCCATGTTGGGACTAATCACTTGTTGTGACACAAGGTTCATTGTGTTCCTATATTGTGATTTATGAAGAGCTTAACCTTTGCAGCTGGTTTACCTTGCTCTGCAGCAAAAGCCTGCCACTGGTGATGTCCAAATGCAGTGTCTCTTTGGAGGCCCTGAAAGCTCTTATGAGAGTGGACTTGCTGACTCTTGTGCCCCTTGGCCACAACATTTATTATTTCCCAGTAGCCATCAAAATAAAAGAAAATGGAAGTTATGGCTAAGTGGCAACCAAAGTACAGAGGAAGATTTTTGAATCGTAGGACTAACATTGTTTGATTTTAGTCAGTTCCATGTACCTTGTAATGCTTTCTCCCAAGGGAATGAAAGATATGTACAGACCCATGTCTGAATAATAGCATTCCCAATAGGGCATAAAAGACCATTTGATGTCACTAATTAGTAGCTACACCTTGAATCCCATGCGCTTTCATCGTCCCGTGTGGTTTTTTTTTTTAATCTTCATGTATAAGTGGAGGCTTCCTATGTGAGAGGTACTGCTTCTGCTAGAAGCTGTGACAGAAAATGAATGCAAATTTGAGAAAAATCACTTCATTATTTTATTTTCCTTCCTTGTGAAATAAATACACTTTAAAGTAAGTCGGTTTTCTAGGCTATTCCTTTTACCCACCAATGTTCTGGGCATCTACTTCAGCTAGAGAAGAGCTGGGAAAATAGTCACCTGGAAAAATTATTCATTGAGGCAACAAAGAATAGATGTAGAGTTCTGGCTCCTGCAGCAAGCTGATCTTGGATGTTGCATCCATCTTTTCTAGTGATGCCCTTTCTTAAATGCTATCTGGAGTTTTCACAGGTCTCCATAATTTAATCAACGGGATACAATAGAAAAATGTCTGTAAGTGCATTACAGAAATGTTTCCTTATGTGTATGTGTGGGTTTTGTCTTGGTAAGTAATTGGTCGTTTCTTCAGTATTTAAAATACTTTGGTTTTGTATTTTATATTTTTTGGCTTCTGTTCCATGACTCTTCATAAACCAACTGCATAAATTCTTCTTCTCTCAGTTCCCCTTTTCTCTCACTGGGTGATGAAACATTGGTAATGGCTGCTCAGTGTATTCAAGTCCAAAGTGAATTCATCATACAAGCTAAAAATGGATTAAACTCTTCCCTATCAGGGGTGTTAACATCACTGCTAGATAAATAAGGCAATCCTCTGATACTTGTTGAGAAACAGATCAATAAAAATTTGAAAAACCCACTAGCTAAAAAAAACCTCAGCCTTCTTTCTCCAGTAATGACTGTGCTGAGAGGTTTCAGCTTGGTATTCTTTGGCTGCCTGAAGATGTTGCAGTGGATGGAGTTCATTGTAGCTTGTAAGTGCTGTAATATACAATGAGGTAATGTTGACCTATTGATAGCTTTTGAACTGTGGGACACTGAAAGAAGAAGAGATCCCAAGAAAAGGTAACAGCACACTAGCCTTCAACTTTAGGTAAACAGAAAACTGGAACAATGCCAATAGATTTAAGTAACAACGTAAAAACATTCACATTACACTCTACCACACACGCAAAGACTAAAACGATTTATTTTGCACATAACTAAATGATGTGATATACAGATTTCCTTATTTCCATTTTTTAAAACACAGAGACACTCAGAGAAAGCCAAATTTTAGTTACTACAATCTAAAAATACATTTTGTGAATGAGGCACATATTTCTTTTACACTTGTAGAAGGATAGTTGTTATCAGGGTGCAGTGACACACGCGCCTGTTATCCCACAGCTCAGGGAGGCAGCGGCAAGTGGATCTGTGAGTCAAGGCCAACCTTGTCTACACAGTGAGTCCAGGATAGCAAAGGCTACACAGAGAAACCCTGTCTCACAAAACAAAACAAAACAAAAAAACCAAACAAACCAAACAAAACAACAACAACAACAACAACAACAACAACAACAACAACAAAAACCCAATAAAACCAAAACCAATCAACCAAAAAAACAAAAGTCGGCTTGCTATAACAGAGTGGAGGCATTAATATCGTGAATAAAGATTGTTTGCGCAAAACACTGAAATGAATGTCATGTTCTGAACATGCTAACCACCCCTTCGTAAGGGTTCAATATGCCCTCATGTTCCAATGAGATCTGTTACACATAATCACACACACACAGACACACACACACACACACACACACACATGAAAATTAATTACATGTTTACTACCAATGTATTAGCAATATGTTTATTAGTAAAACATTGTATTTTTTTTAAAAAAAACCATACATATTGTCTTTATTAAAGCTATGTAAACACTTGTGATTGTTTGAAACAGAGTGTCTCCACAGGCTTGTATACTTAGTCCCAAATTGTCAGACTGTTTAAGAAACATTGAATGTGTTAGGAAGTACGCCTTGTTGGAGGAAATGTGTCATGGGGTGGGACTGAGAAAAGCCCAAGGCAGATCCACACTCTTCCTCTTACATCCTGTGGATTAGGATGTAAGCTTTCAGCCATTGCTCTTCAGCACCGTGCCTGGCTGCCTGATGCTGTGCTAGATCCCAGCCACGACGGTCATGGCCTCATCCTCCGAATGAGTTCACTTACAATCAAACTTCCATTGAAAGTTTTCTTTTATAAGTTTCCCTGGTCATGATGTCTCTTCACATAAGAAATAAAACAGTTACAATCTTTTGCTTATATCTACTTGAAAGTTGATTTCTTCTTTCTGCATGAGGCACTATATGCCTTAATGACTTGTGAATACCGTAATAACCCTTAAGTATTTCCCAATTAGTTCAAAGATTATATGAGAGAATTATATGGAAATGTGGGTACATAATTTTACATCCAGCAATTTAATGGAAATGAAAAAGTTAGAAGTGACACTGGTGATGAGATAAAAATAAAACTACGATAATGAAAGATTTTGAAATCATATGACGTTATTATACAATCCTTCCTTCTCTGGTGCTTTCCAATAGAGACGTCTATGGCTTCAGACATAGTTTAGCTTGCCTCATCCTCAGAACGTTGGGCTTTAGGTAAAAAAGAACCAGATGACTTTGGCTTGTCAGAGCCCTTCTGTAGTAATTGTTACCTCTAAGTTTCTCTTATTAAATTAAATTTTCTTGGTATTAATTTTTTATGAAACTCAAACTTCATTTATCTCCAGGTGCTGCGTGAAATTGTTTTCCATAGCTATCAGAGCCCACCTGGTACTGTAGAAGTTCTAGAAGATTTGCATGTTTATCAAACACATAATCTAGTTTTCCCCATTGCTCAGTAGAGTCCATAAGATTATCAGAACATTGCCCAGTGAAGCAAGGCAACTCTTTTAACTTGTTTCCTTAGTTAATTTATTATTCTGTGTCCCTGCATGCATGCAGGTAGGTGCCTGTGGAAGACTGGCAGTATAAGCTCTCCTAGAACCTGAGTAAAAGAATGTCATGGGCAGAGTGGGGAGCTGGGGATTGAATTTAGCAGTAAGAACCCCTGAGGCATCTCTCCAGCTACCCAAATCATTCTGTTCATTATGAAATTAAAGAAATAGCAACTTCTTTATATATAATGAATACACATGCACACATATGTGTTTGTACCATATACACTGTGTATATGTACACAATATATACATAAATATTTATACATACATATATGGTTGTGAAGTTATATCTATGTATATATACATTTCTTTCTTTACATCGTTTCACCTTTGTTCATTTGTGTTATTTTCTATTCTACATTCTCTCTTCTCAGTCTAAAGAATAAAAACAATATGTGTATATGGGTGCACATATTTATATTAATTACTTTCTGGGCTAAACATTTTAATGGCTTTACTTTTAAGTTGTTTAGGTTGACTTAATGAGTCCTCAGTGTACTTACAAGAATGCATGGCACAATTATGATCCAAGGAATATATGTTGAATATAAGAAAGAATTATAGATGAACATTCAAGAAATAATTTACCTCTTGCATATTATAAATACCCCTTCCCTCTTTCTCCATATTGATAATATGTATATAAATATGATATGCATTCATATATACATAGACCTTTCTTCACTTATCACATATAAATATACATACATACATACATACATACATACACACATATACATGTGTGCACCATATACACCATTTATATATACACAATATATACATAAATATATATACATACATATATGGTTGTGAAGATATATTTATGTATATATAAATTTTCATATATATGATATTCATAGATGAATTAAGTGGCTACCAATTAATTTTAATATAAACTTAATCGTATTTGTTTTATTGCCTAAATTTATTCAATATCTGTATCATCATCATGAATACAACAAAATTTGTATCCCTTAAATAACAGCTCTACCTGGCTTATTATTTGCAAAGTTATGCTACCTTCTTGCTTAAATAATGCAGGCTGAAACTACAAATCATGCCCTAGTTTGCTTTACTGCCTTTAAAGTGCTTTTTCAAGTGTTTTGCAGCGTTTTGCAACATTTTACAGCACTCTAAACATTTCATAGCACTTCACAGAACTTTAAAAGTAAAAACAGAAAAATCTTTTGCACTCTTTGGCTACCAAAATAACAACAGGCACTCCATCCCTGCCACTGAATGTTTTACTTGCTAGAATAGGATATCTAGTTTGGGAATTTTTATTTTCTAAAAAATTTAAATTAATATAAATTGCTTCACAATGTGTATGTTTTAAGAAGCTTATATAGTACTCAGGGTATTGTTATCACCCAGTCTAGATTCCTTCTCTCCATAATGCTATTTTTTCCATTTTTTTCTTCTGTCATGAGAAATTCTTTCCTTGCTTCTGGCCCTTTATTAGGTATCTAACCTCTGTGGTTATTCAGATTGTAGTACACATATCTAAAAACTTAATGGTTAACACTCACACATAAGATGAAACATGCAGTGTGTGTCCTTTCAAATCTAGGTAACCTCACACAGGATGATTACTTCTAGCTCCATTCTTTTACGTGTATTTTGATAAAAAATCCATCTTCTCTTCACTTCTCCCTCCCAACTGAATGTACTCTTTTTTAAACCCCACTAATTCTGCTTAGTGCTACCAATATACACATTGGTGTAGGGTCATTTATTACAACATGGACATCTAATCAAAGTCCCCATATAAAGAAAGCAGATCAAGGAAACATCACTAGCAAATAGGCCACACATGATAGGTGAGATGTTTTAACTGCAGACTTTTGGCTAGCTTGATAATACATAGGTACTGTGAATGCAATTGCTGATCCTGGTCACTATTTCTTCAAGTTTTTTTGTATATGCTAATTTTTTCAAGAATAAGTAAAATATTTTCCATTGATGGAGTGTATGCAGATTAGAGTAAAATGTACAAAATCTTTCTCAAAAGGTGAAATATTTATGTATAGATTTATAACTATTATTAGAGGAATCGTATCTGTGAATGTAAAAATTTCAATTATCCATTTAAACTGAATTGAGTGAGCAGCTAATTGTAATAAGAGAAACATTTACAACTGAATTTTACATAGTTTCTGATTTAATGAGATCACTGCAACTCAATACTTAATCAGTTTACGTAAATATTTCAAGGATGATTTTATGTGATTTATATATACCTATATTTTGTGGTGGCTATTTTTAAATGCTAAGTATGATTGAATGGGAGCAGAGCTAAATAGAATGGGAAATGTTCAATGGGGATTTTAAGAGTGAACTGTGGTTGGGACATGGATACACATATAACAGGAGAAAAGAGGTGTTAAATATGGCAATACAGTGCTCAAAATCCATTGAGAGGTACAGTTATCGCAGGCAGTTGGCTTTTGTTCATAACTGAGCCACATGTGAACTTAAACATTCTTCTCAAATCTTCAATGGTAATCATTTTTGTTTCCCTAGATCAGAGTATAGCAAATAATGCAGTGCCCATCCACAAATGTTAATGTAAGTTCTCTCCCTGGTCACTCCATACACAAAGTAGCAGTTCAGAATTCCAGCTAGAAGCACAGAACCTTTGTGGGTTAGTAGTTGTTTTATTTCCATTATTTTTATATGTTTTGGGACTGTCTAACAAATGAATATAAAATAATATTTCTAGGTGATTTTAGTGGGGTATTTGAGACAATCACATACTTATCAATTTCTTTTTTTCTTACTATTTATTTATTCATTTATTTTCTTGTTCATTTTTAAAATTTTTAATTTTATTAATTTATTCAGATTACAACTCAGTTGTTATACCATCACTTGTATCCTCCCATTCCTCCTTCCCTCCTGCTTTCACCTTATTCCCCTCCCCTAGGTATAAGACTGAGGGGGACCTCCTCCCCCACTATATGGTCATAGGCTATCAAGTCTCATCTTGGTAGCCTGCTTATTCTTTTTTTGAGTGCCACCAGGCCTCCCCACCTAGGGGAGGTGGTCAAATATGGAGCATCAGAGTTCATGTCAGAGTCAGTCCCTGCTCTCCACAGAACTGTGGAGAATGTCCTGTCCATTGAGAAGATCAGAGTAGGGGTTGGATGTTTACTACTCGTGGACAAACGGATGGGACTAGAAATGATCATAATGAGTGAGTTAACCCAGAAGCAGAAAGACTTACATGGTATATACTCTTATAATTGGTCACTAGCCCAAAAGGCATGCCCCACAAAAGTCTTCACTTTCCAGGAGATTGGGATAGATGTGAGGACATCCTACTGAGACTCTAGGTAAGAGAAATATAGGAGATGGGGAAATAGAAGGATCCAGATGTTCCTAGAAACCTACAAGAAGAACATCGTAATGGATGGTCTGCTAAAACTATTGCACTAACCAAGAACAATTCAAGTAGTAAACAAATATCGAACCTCTTATTGATTTCTTGATTGACCCTGTTTGCCAGAACTCCCAGGTTGGTACAGATTTGATTGGTGCTTCGCCCCTCTGCATGTGGCCTATGTCAACAGTTCTTTGAAGGTCCTGGACAACTTTCTCTATCCAGTACAGCTTGTAACTTGTCTTTAACTTAAATTAAGTTAATAATTAAAGGCAAACTAACAAGGCCTGAGTGTTTGTTTAAATTTCATTTCATTTTCCCTTTAGAAGTATTGCTGTCTGGACATTGAATCTTAGAAGACAGTGGTTTGTTTGTTTGTTTGTTTGTTGCTCGATTTGTACTCCCCTAACCTTGTACTGTTTGCTCTCACCGCCTTCTGAATGCCTGATGCACCCTGACATGTGACAAAACATTTCTTCTTGTGCCAAGAGCCGCCCGGTTGAGGGAGCTCACTAGGCATGTGGGCTGTCTAGGAGGTGATCTGGTGTTTGCAAGGTCTTATACCACGATGTACTTCGAAACTGCTTCCAGCCTCTGACATGCTGTCAGGAGCCATTGATTTGGGAAAGTCCAGGAGGCATGAGAGATCTCTGGAGGTGATCTGATATCTGCAAGGTCTGAATCGTGATGTGTCCCAGAATTGCTTCCAACCTCTGACAACGCTGTCAATTGTGCACTGCTGCATCTCTCTGAAATCTGGCATTAGAGCCGGGCATGGTGGTGCATGCCTTTAATCCCAGCACCCAGGGAGGCAGAGGCAGGTGAATCACTGTGAGTCTAAGGCCAGCAGGGTCTACAAAATGAGGCCAGGACAGCCAGGACTACATTCATGGCCAGCCTGGTCTACAAAGCGAGTCCAGGACATCCAAGGTTACACAGAGAAACCCTGTCTCGAAAAACCAAAACTAATACATCTGGAATTGGTGTGAATTGTTATTTTCTGGGTACTGACCAGCTCTGATTGAGCAAACTTCCTAGAGGATCTTATTGAAGATGTACTTTTTGTTATCCAGATGAATTAATCCCTGATTATGGAATTCCTGATTTGGCTCAAATAGTTTTAAAAGTTAAAGTTAGTTTATGGCTGCAATAAATACCTTTGTGGACCTCCAGGTGCCTCACTTAGGATAGCCTACCAGCTGATTTATGGCTTCAGATAAGCCTCCACCACAGATGGCACCACAAATCCTGGTATTTGACCATAAATATAGCCAAATTTATTTAAACTCCATGTGAACCTATATGGAATGAAGTTACCTAGAGATGTCTGAATTTACTCTGTTTCTTAGAATGAAAGACAGACAAAATTATTGTCCTGAGCTCATAACAAACTAAGAGATAGCTGGATAGTGTATAGTCAGGTCCGTCCTAACTGATAAGTTGTATACTCTTGTAAGTTTTAAACCCTATTAACCTTAGATCCTGCCAACCTTCGTCATTCTGAACTCACCATGAACTTATGTAATGGATACATAGATAAGAAATGTTTAGATTTAAAGCATGTAACCTGTTGTATTTTTAGGATTCATCTGTTTTTGTGATTAATTGTACTCTTTTGACTATGAGGTAATTCCCTTTTCTCAGAAGTATAAGTATGGGCTACAATAAACGTGAGCAGGAGAACGGAGGAGAACGGAGGAGGAGAATGGAGGGGAAAATTAAGGAGAATGGAGGAGAAAATTAAGGAGAACAGAGGAGAAAACTTGGGGAGAACAGAGGAGAAAAGATTGAGCAGCTTAACTTCAGTTGAAGTTAAGACGCCTGACTTCATCCACCTTTTCTCCTGGTCCTCTTCTCTTGAACGTATGTGTGTGAGTGGTTTATTTTCTATCTCTCTCTCTCTTACTTCTTATTTCTCTATAGATTCGCAAATAAGTTAGCAGACTCAGGGGCATCAGCCTTCTATGGCTAATAAGCCTAAGTTTACACCAACTTATTGGAGATCTCCATAAAGAGGCCTATCTACAGATCAAAGAGCCTCCTTTTATGACCCCCCTGCAGTTTCTTGCCAGAAGCCGCTTTTACAGCCTCAGTCATAGGAAAAAAGGTGGTCAGTTTAAGTTCTCCTCAGCCGCAGTACAGCCAGTCCCTAGAGGAGAAACCTTGGTCTCTTTTTCCCCTTCCTTCCTTTTTCTTCTTTCAATTCTGATCGGTTGCCTGAGCCATCAGCTCTGGCCACCCAAGAGATAAAGTGAACTAGAAGGGCATCCGCAGTCCAACACCACAGAGAGAAACTACCCTGGACCCTCTCCAGAGCACCAGCCGGGCATTAACACTCTTGCTACATTAAAGACTTTCAAACTGTCTTTCAAATTTTTGAGTATAAATTGCCAGATGTGGGCTCATCATGTTTACTCTCTTAAAAACTGCTAAGCTTTTAGCACATGTAAAATAATGTTCTTCCTTGAATTTGGAAAGTTTTTGAGCATTGTCACATATTTTCTATTTTTCTCTTTAGACTTCTTTGACATTAATTATACACATTTTTTAACAGCTTGCATTTCAGTAAGTTTTATCAAGCTAGGTGTACATATTTATCTTTTCATGTTTTCTTTAATATCAAGTAATTCATGACTAGTTAAAATTATTGTATATCAAACAGTGAATTATTGCTGCCCGTACAAAAATAGGTCAACTGAATAAAATTTGGAATTCATAAATAGATTGGATCTGTATACATGACAAACATTACACTGCTGATTGATGGAGAAAAGCTAAATTATCCAATTAATGTTTTTGCAGAAATAAATTTACCAAACAGAATTTAAATGAAAGCTCACATTAAAATCAATGACAGGTGTATTACAAATTAAAATACAATATATTGCTCTAAATGTGTTAAATACTTTCATGGAAAATAGCTCTATAATAGTAGGCTATGGGTTAGGAATTTTCACAAGACCATTAAAAGAAAACAATAATCTTGGAGAAGAAAATAACCTGATTTTCCACCTTCCAAAATCATCTATGCATCAAAATATGAGATATAAAAATACCACAGGTAGGTAGGCAAGTTTGGATGAGGTAACTAACAATTACTATACTAAATTTTTTTCTATAAATTAATAATAAAACAATGAATATCCAATAAAATGGAAAATGTTCTCAAACAGTAGAGAAATTTATCTTCATACCATTATACTCAACACTCAGCAAGACTTTATAAATTATGCTATTAGAAGCCAGTTATCATCAGTTCCTCTCTGCAATAATAGCAGAGTATCATTAATAGTGACAGGGTTGACTCTTTCCTGTGGGGAGGAGGGTCAAAGTTAGGCCAGTCATTGATTTTCCATTGCTGCAATCTCCAACCTCTGCTCCAACTTTACCCCTACACTTCCTTTAGGCAAGACAAGTTTTGGGTTTAGGTTTTATGAGTAGTGTCCCCCTCCTTCCATTGGAAGTCCCAACTTCAGGCTTCTTAAACTCCCTTCCCATGTTAGAATCTCAGGTAGCGTCACCTCCAGGGGCTCCAGAGAGCCTGCCCTGTCACAGAAATGTCCCCCCCACCAATTTCCATTCTCTTCCCACACACCCCACCACTGCTCTCTGCACACCTGATTCCTACCCCTGGCACCCTCCCCACTCCCTCTCCCGCCCAGTTTCCTCCCTCCATTTACTTCAGATGACTATTTTATTCCCTCTTAGTGAGATTCGGCATCTTCACTCGGCTTCTTTGGGCCAGTAGATTGTTGGATGATTTTTCCTGTACTCTATTGCTAATATCCACTTTTAAGTGAGTACAATACCAGACTTCATCCAGCAGTGGATGGAAACAGATGCAAAGACCCAGGACCAAACAGTAGGGCCCATTTAGGAGGAGTTCTGTGGAAGAGTGGAAGAAGGATAGAGGGAGCCAGAGGGGGCCAAGGACACCACAAGAAGAGCTGCAGTGTAATCTAACCTGGGGCCCGTGAGGGCTTACAGAGACTGAACCACCAACCTTAAGAGCATGCACATGCTGGAATTAGACCTCCTAACGCATATGTAGCTGGTGTGTACCATCAACATGTGGGTCCACTAACAAGGGGAGCAGGGCTGTCTTGGACTCTGTTGCCGGCTACTGGATCCTTTCTCCCTAGCTGGGCTGCCTTGGCTGGCCTCAGTGGTAGAGGATGAACTCAGTGGTTGTGTGACTCATGCATGGGTGTCCCCCCCTTCTCTGTGGATAAGGAGAGGGGGAAATGAAGGGAAGTTGTTCTGAAGATGGACATGGAGAGGAGGGAGAGGGCTGGGATCAGGCTGTAAAGAGATTAATAAATGAATGAAAAATTTTTTGAAAAAAATTACTCTCAGTTAACTACTCTTACTGGAGATAAATAAGTGTATAGAAAACTACAATCCATCACCACCACTTACAACAAAACCCAACAAAATAATTGGCAGTAACAAATAACATCATAGTTACAGAATGATACTGGCCCTTATTAATTTGTTAGAGAAATAAATTAATACAGATTTAAAGAACTACTTTTCAATATTTAATAATGTTGACTACTTACGTACTTTGAGAGTTGCTCTACCAACAACTTATTCTATTAAAATTCACATGTAAACTAAGGAAGAGAGGCAGCTGCAGTAGGGGGACTAAAAGATTATGGGAATGCAGGAAAAATGACTGTATTGACTAGAATTCCTTCCTTTGATATGGATAAACAAAATGTGCTTCCTTTCTCATACACATACTCACACACACACACACACACACACACACACACACACACACCACACACACACACACACACAGATATTTGGCTGAAAAAAAAAACATAAATTTTTTTATTGTGATATGCCAAGTTCAATATCCCATAGATATTAAAGTTCAAATGCTTGTGTGAGGACTAGGTGTAGTCTTAAATGTTTCTAAAAATTCCAGGGTGACATTTTAGTTGCTAATAGAATGCTTTTTCTTTAATCGAAACCTCTTGTTTGCAATCTCTCTCTAAATAAATTACTGCATCGTTTCAGAAGACATTCCACTTTGAACAATATTCTTACCATAAGAAAGAAATATATCAATATAAAAATTCTGGGACTTGATTCACCTACACTGGGTAACACTTGTTTATGGCCATCTGTTTATTTTACTTTTAATACATTTATTTATGTTATGAGTACGTGTTTGGTTGCCTGCATGTATGCACCCATTTATGTAATGTATTTACGTTGCACCACGTGTGTGCCTTGTAACGACAGAGGTTGAGGTCATCTAATCTTCTAGATTAGGAGGTCAGATGATTGTGAGCCACCATGTGGGTGTTGGGAACCAAGCTTGGCTCCTCTGCGGCAGATGCTTTTAACCACTAAGCCATCCTTCCAGGCCTAGGCCCACTTACGTATTTAAATAATCAAGTTTGCAGAGGCTTATCGATTGGTTAAGACCATTAAGATAGCGACGGGGGTGTGAGATTTGAACTGGAGTCTATTTAATATTGAGTACAATTATGTAATAGCTGCCATACTAGTGACCTACAGACTCTGCATATTCTGCTTCTTTAATTTGCAACAACCAACAGTCACTCAAGTGGCCAACTGTATATATGTGATCCTTGTTACAGGTTTTTTTTTTTCCAGTCTTTCAATTTTCTGAGGGAATAAATCCTGAGGATCGACTTGGCGATCTGCTGCTGACCAGCCATTAACGCAGAGAAGGAATATGTGTCAAGATAGAAGTGTTTAGTTGTTTCCTTCATGTGTCTGGGGCCATTGATACCTTGGTCACATTTTCTCTTTGTTTCTAAATATGTAGATTTTTTTTTTCTCTAGAATGGTTTATTAGATTCCTAACACTTCGAAAGAAATCAGAATAAAGTACATCTCACAGCTCAGCTGTACTCCTTAATCCTAAACATCAATTTGTTTATAGTCTCTCTGAAGTGACACATATAAACTCACTAATATTGAAATTTATTACACATCTTCTCTCTGCGTGAAGCCTTTGTTCAATGCGCAGTCCAACCCCACTGATGCCTTGATTTGTAAACACTTATAAAGAAACTTCTGGCTCAATAAACTTGATTGAAAATGAATAAAGAGTTGGGACTGAAATTCTGCTGTTTTAATCAAAGGGAATTAAATTATTCTAAGGCTAATATACTTTGTTTTAATTTTCCCAATGGTGTAATAGGAATTAAGCAGCCCCAAGGTGTTAAATACATTAAAATATTTAATGGACAGTCTGACATTTTCGGAAAATGTAGATTAGTCATTTTGAGAGGTGTACCAATGTGTTTTCTCCATTTCTGCATGAAAATGTCTCCGAGAATATGAGAAAAAAGCATTTATTTTTATGTCCCTAACCAATATGAGGAGCATATCAACTGCTGGTTTTAACATCACCACATAAAGATATATTTTTCCCAGTTTTCTCATAAAACATATTGCAAGCATATCTACTTTGCTCCTAACAAGTTTGTGTTTATGGTTCAGATATTCATGGTTGTGTTAGCTATTCAATACAGTAACTCTTGTTCACACAATGAATTTATACACCATTTTGTTCATTCACAGTTGTGCAATACTAACTTTAACTTTGAACATAATTTTAAAAAATGACTAGCTGAGTAAAATCCATCTTTATTTTCTAGTAAGGAGAGACATTTGACACAATACATTATTTAATAAAAGAAATAAAATTAGTGGTCATATGTTGACAATTTCTGTAGACTAATTATAAAAATTCACATGCTCAACTTCAGATATGTTTTTTTTTTCATTTTCTATGATGTCAATCTTATTTATCCGCCCTCAGTTTTCTAGGAACTTAGATGAAACCTGATTTACCTTCAAAGAGAAAAGAAAGAACTTTTTATGCCAATGTTTCTCAACCTGTGGGCCTTGACCCATTTGGGGGTTGAGTGACTCTTTCACAGGGGTGACCTCAGAGCACAGCAAAAGACGGATGTCTACATTACTAATCATAACTGTGGCAAAATTACATATGTGAAATAACAACAAAAATAATTTATGGTTGGGGCTCACCACAACAGAAGGAGCTGTATTGAAAGGTCATAGCATTAGAAAGATTGAGAACCACTGTTCTATTTGCTTGAATTTTAGGTTACAAACCTAAATAATAGTCACAATATTCTCTAATTAAATTTTGTGGTTTTAAGATTAGCTATTGCTTTTTATAAAGGACCAATATCTTTGTCCAACAGGGTTGAAAGAACTTTTCATCATTTTACACCAAATAATTTATTAATATTAATAATGAGCTGTTTCCTAAGTCAGAAAATCATACAAAATACTTCCAAGCATTTTCAATTTAAATTATACTAATTTTAAAAAGGTGGGAGTCAGGATAGAGGAAGAAACACCATGATGGGTAAGTGACACGGAAGATGTTTTCACAAATTCATTATGTGAACCTATAACAGTAGAAGTTTCCATATATATACATATGACGGATAAAGTTAAAATTGACCTGTCCTATTATGTGGTAACTATTCCTATTAGGTCACTGATTAAGAAATAAAAACCCCAGTGCTAGAAATGAATTACCTCTTTCTGAGTGGCTGACAAGTGTGATCCCATAGGCCCTCAAATATTACAACTGGAGTCTTTCAGAGGACATGTATGTTGGGCTAGTATCTATTCCATTGTGTAAAAGTAGCACAGTTTCTTTATTCATTCTTTGGCACATCTAGGTTGTTTAGAGATCTGGCTATTACAAATAAGGCTGCTGTGAACATAGATGAGCAAATGCTTGTATGGTGGAGCGTCTTTAGTGTATATGCCCAAGAGTGGTATAGTTGGGTATTGAGGTAGTACTGTTCCCACTTTTCTGAGAAAGCACCAGATTGATTTCCAAAGTGGTTGTACAAGTTTGCACTCCCATCAACAATAGAGCAGTGTTGCCTTTTCACTTCATCCTTTCCACATGCACTGTCACTTGAATTTTTGATCTTAGCCATTCTGATAGGTGTAAGATGGAATCTCAAAGTCATTTTGATTTGCATTTCCATCATGACTAGGGACAATGAGCATCCCTTTAAGTGTTTCCTGGCCATTAGATAATCCCCTGTTGAGAATTCTCTGTTTTGCTCTGTACCCCATTTTTAAATTGGATTAATTGGTTTGGTGTTATTTAATTTCTTGAGTTCTTTATATATTTTGGATATTAGCCCTCTGTCAGATCTTCTCCCAGTCTGTAAGGTATCTTTTTGATTTGTTGACAGTGTCCTTCATCTTACAGAAGCTTTTCAGTTTCATAAGGTCCCATTTATTAATTGTTGATCTTAGAGCCTGAGCTATTGGTGTTCATTTCAGGAAGTTGTCTCCTGTGCTAATAAATTTAAGGCTCTTCACCACTTTTTCCTGTAACCTATTTAGTGTGTCTGATTTTATGTTGAGGTGTTTAATCCACTGTGCAGGGTGATAAATATGCATGTATTTGCATTTTTCTATATGTATACATCCAGTTAGATGAGCACCACTTGTTGAAGATGCTATCTTTTTTCTCTTGTATGACTTTGGCTTCTTTGTCAAATGTCCATATGGGTGTGGATCTTTCATTCATATTTATTCATCAACCAGCTTATTTCTATGCCAATACCATGCCATTTTTATTACTTTGGCTCTATAGTATGGCTTGAGATAAGGGCTAGAGATTCCTCCAGAAGATATTTTATTGTACAGGATTGTTTTAGCTATTCTGGATTTTTTTTTTTCATGTAAAGGTTAGGATTGTTCTTTCAACAGAGATCAAGGGGATCCACATCAGAAAGGAAGAAGTCAAAGTATCGCTATTTGTAGATGATATGTTAGTATACATAAGTGACTCTCCCTAATTCCATCAGAGACATCCTACAGAAAATAAACATCCCACTGCCAAGTGGCCAGATACAAGATTAATTTTAAAAAATCAGTTGCCATGTTACATACAAATGACAAACTGGCTGACAAAGAAATTAGGAAAACTATACACTTCACAATAGCCACAAATAATATAAAGTATTTTAGTGTAATTCTAACCAATCAAGTGAAAGACTTAATAAACAAAACAAACAAAAACAAAAACCGCAAGTCTCTGAAGAAAGAAATTGAAAAGATATTAGAAGATGGAAAGATCTCCCATATTTGTGGATCAGGAGGATCAACATAGTAAAAATGGCCATCTTACCAAAAGCAAATTACATCTTCAATGCAATCCCTATCAAAACACCAACACAATTCTTCATGTATCATTTTTTAACCCTGTATCTTAAGAAATGTTGTGTCCTGAATTATTAAAAAGCAAATTAAAACTCTATGCCACATTTTCTTTTTTATTTTTTTCCACATACATTTATAATATTACACATATATACAATAAACTACCTATAGCAAGAAGAACTATGAAACAATCAGGAATTATATAAATGTTACATTCTTAGTGTTTTGGCTATTTGTATTTGACAGCCTTGAAGAAAACATCTTTCCTATCTTGGTGAGTCTAAAATTCTGAATGTAATTAAATATCTATAATATCCTCATTATCAACTTAAAACATCTGGCTAGATCTAAAAAATATCTTAAGCCCTAAACAACTAAGCTTAATTGTAAAACTTCTCTGTACTAATGTTCTTTGGCAAAAAAATATTCTTATTAAAAGAAAAGGTGCCTTCCAATCCCAATTGAGCCAACTTTTCTTTTAATAGGAATATTTTTTTGCCAAAGAACATTAGTACGGACTAGAGAAAATTAAATTTCTCACATCTGAATATGAATGAGATAGAAGTCCAAAACTGTGTGGGTTACTATGGACTGAGCACTCACTTACAGAACCCTAACAGAAGTGCAGCCATATGATGACTAAAACAAAGGACATGAATGCCAAGGGAAACACACAGAAGAGAGAGTAGGTTTAAAAATATAGTTTCTTGTTTGTAGTGTCAACTCTAATCTAGATTTCTAGATAATGGAATGAAAATTGGGAAAACCCCACTATGGTCTTGATTTCCACATCAAGAAATAGCTGTGCTTTATCGAACAAACATTCAGATGATAAAATCAGGAGCCAGCATTTTAGGCAACATCACCAAACAGAGGACCGAAGCTTTTGATTTGCAACACCTTTTTAAATCAGCAACTTCTTAAAAAAAAAAAAGGAAAATATTTTTTTTTTTCTCTTTGGACAGTTTGAAAGTCATCATGTGACCAGGGAGCCTGAGAGTCAAAAGCACAATATCCAACGCAAATATCTCACCCCTGACACCAAAAATAAAAACACTACAGAGGGTATTAACGGCTCAGGACCACACATGTGGCAAACCCATTTTACAAATGTAACCAAAGAATTTGAACTCCACTGCCTGAGTGGAAGAGAAACATGTGGGAACTCATAATAGTTCAAGTCATTACCAAGACTAATCATTTCCTTGATGCGTGAAATGGAATAATGACGACAGAAATACAGGATTTATCCATTTACTGGAGTAAAATATCATCCTTGGTGTAATTAAAAACACCTTGTTTAACACCTACCACTCTTTTCACATCTGTCGAGGGTGAGTCATTTCCTGTGTCCGGTGTGTTATGTCTGGTGTAGTCATAGCAGGGTCACTTAGGTCTGCAGGATGACAAGTACTTACACTTGTTTCTGTCTTCTCTACGCAACGTACCCTTGGACCTTCCCAGCATCTCATGAGTGCTCATCGTCATCATCCCAGTACTATCAGAGTACTTGAAAAGGCCACTTTCAAAAAGTTAAAAAGCCTGACTCACAAGCTTCCATCTGCTGGAAACCAGTTTCCTAGAGACTTCTGTCTTTCCATTCTCTTCTCCTCATCTTTGTCACCTACCCAATCTACTCCGGGGTGTGGGGGATGCGGATAAGTCCTGATTCTATACCTTCAGCTTCCCTGTGCTCTCGACTACTCTCTTTAAACTAGAAATCCACTCCATTAGTATCACGTCTGTTTAATTCCATTTAACATATGTTTCTGTGAGGAGTCAAAACAGTATGATGATATTTCTGAGCATCACGGTAGGGATGCCAGAAATAAATTGCAAATTTTAGTGATGAGTATGACTACAATCATATTACTAGAGAAGCCGTTTGTAACTTAACTGCGCTGTTTCCCTTTGCAACAACAGTCTTGTTAAGCCTTCTTGGCTGGACATTTCTCCTTTGTCCTCATTGTGGCTTTGTTTGTCCCCCCATCTCCCTTTGTCTAATCCTATTAAGCACTACAGAAACTGAGATGGAATGGAAGGGATATGGTAAAAATATAGAGAGGGGTTTCTCTCACCCTTTGGGAATGCGAGGTATTCTTTTCTGGTGACTTTAAATGTTTCTTCCTACATGCTTTTCTTGGGCAGTTTCTCAGCCAAACTGGATGCTACTTAGCCAAGCCACCAGGGACCTTGAATCGCTCAGTTCCTTTACAGAAGGATTCCTCACTCTTTCTGTCAAGTTTGATGAATCACACAGATTGCTTCTTCAGCCCCCAAATGGCTGAAGCTATTTAGAAGTTTGTATCATACATAACCTTCTTATGATGGATACCCAACTTGTATTCCCATCCTGTCAATCCTTTCTGGTTTACAGCACAGTGTTGCTTTTGCTGTCAACTGTCAGACAAACACTGAAACAATTTAGGACTGGTAGTCATAACAGTGTCATTTGGATATTATTGTGACAAGTGGGCACATATCTGTTGTCCATACTTTGTGACCTTTGGCTCAGTCTACCTTAGATGACTGCTCATACTAAGTAGCCATCTTCTACTGTATAGATAATTCATTTTAAGTGTGACATCTTTTCAAAATTAAAGTCTAGCTTTCACGTTGGAGAAACATCATGCACCACCTTTCTATGGTCCCCACTATAGCAAAATATCTTACCAAATAATCTTTATAAATCAATTTAATTTTATCTCTAATCTTCCTATTTTGTATCTTCATTTTTTTCTTATGATTCTAAGAGTTGTAAGAGAGTTTGCACTATAGCTCAGTGGCGGCCAAATGGCCTAGCATGGATGAAGCTCTGGGCTTGATCGCTAGCAAGCCAAAATTATAAGGAAAAAAGAGTGCCATCAGGCCAACCACCAAGGCAAAATGGTTAAATAGGGGGCACCAGAGTTCATGTCAGAGTCAGTCCACACTCTGACCCAAGAAGATACATTTGGTATCTATTCATTTTATAATTGGAAACTAGCCCAACATGGATATCATCTGAGAGTCTTCACTCAGTGGGGGATTGGGACAGATGGTGTGGCTTGCTATTGGGACTTTAGGTGAGAGAAGTATGGGAGAATGGGAAAATAGAAGGACCTAGAGGGTCTTGAAACCCTACAAGAAGACCATCAAGGCTGGCAGAGCTGGACCCGGGGGGCCTGCACAAACTACTGTACCAACCAAGAACAATGCAAGCAGAAAACCTAGTCACTCTATTCAGATCTAGCCAATAAACCCCATTTCTTCTTTTTTAGTTAATTTTATTCAGATTACATCTCAATTGGTAATCCCTCATTTGTATCTTCCAGATTCCCCCCTCCCTCCCTCTTTCATCCTATTCCCCTCCCCTAGGTCTGTGACAGAAGGAGACCGCGTCCCCCACTATAACGTCACAGCCTATAGGGCTCTTCCTGGTAGCCTGCTTAGTCTTCTTCTGGCTGGTCTGCTCAAACTCCTGTACCAAACATGAACCCCATTTCTTAATTGGGTTATTTGGTTTGGTGGTGTTTAATTTCTTGAGTTCTTTATATAGTTTGGATATTAGCCCTTTGTCAGATGTAAGGTTGATGAAAATCTTTTCTCAGTTACTTTTTTCTGTTGACATTGTCCTCTGACTTACAGAAGCTTTTCAGTTTCAAGCGATCCCATTTACTAATTGTTGACCTTAGAGCCTGGGCTGTTAGTGTTCTGGTCAGGAAGTTGTCTCCTGTGCCAATGAGTTCCCCACTTTTCTTCTAACATATTTAATGCATCTGGTTTTATGCTGAGGTCTTTAATCCACTTGGACTTGTTTTGTGCATGGTGATAAATAAATGGATCTACTTGCATTTTTCTACATGTAGACATCCAGTTAGATGAGCACCATTTGTTGAAGATGTTATTCTTTTTCTATGGTGTAGATTTGGTTTCTTTGTCAAAAATCAAGTGTCTTCAAAGCCCTTAGTCATCAGAGAAATGCAAATCAAAAACAACTCTGGGATTCCATGGACAGCTTATTCTCCGTGGTTGTGTAGAGAGTGGGGACTGCCTTTGACACGAACTCTGGTGTCCTCTATTTAACCACTTCCCCTTGGTGAGGAGGCCTTGTGGCCCTCAGAGGAAGAGTAAGCAGGCTACCAGAATGAGTCCTCATAGGCTGTGAGCCAATGGTGGGGGAAGAGGTTCCCTTTTGTTACAGGTCTGGGGCAGGGGAATAGGGAGAAAGAGGGAAGGAATGAGGGAATGGGAAGAAGATACAAGTGAAGAGATAACAATCTGGATGAAATCTGAATAAACTATTTAAAAAATAAAAATTAAATTTAAAAAATTTTTCAAGCTTCATAAACCTAACTTCCCCTACTGAAAAACTATAAAAATCATATAACAGGCAAGTATTTTGTCCTGGGTAATTCTGGAGGACAAAGTTCCAATCAGTTCTGTGACTGATTACTTTATATTAGAGAAAAAAGACATTCTAACATACTCATAAATGTCATCTTCATACAAAATACTTTTTCACTATTCTATTATTTAGGATCTCTACCTAAATTTGGAAGCATGTAGACAATATGCAGAACACAAACATGTGGATCCTTTTGAATTGAAATTTTTTTTAATAAATTAAATGTCACATGAGAGAAAAATGTCAAAAGCTCTCTAGTATATAGCTTCACCCTCCAATGAACTCTGGTCTTAGTAGTCACTGATGTTTAACTCATGGTGTGACATTCTCAAACTGAAATTGAAGCAAGTTTTTGACTTGCTCATGAATTTTCATTTTGACTTTTATTTTGACTCTTAGAATATGTGTCATTTATGTTAATGAGTGGTACATATTATTAGACTTGCATTCATCTTATTTTTCAGATAAATAAAAATTGATACAGCAATTCTAATTTAAAGAGAAGAAGTTAACAGTAGCAAAGGGGGTTGAAAGTTAAACTAGGGATGTGCTCAGGTCTAGGGGTTGTACAGTGGAAGTATAGGTTTCCATTCTTAGTGCTACATAGAAACCACTTCCAAGACAGAAATGTGGGTAAAAGGCAATGCTTCTGCATCTGAAGGCAATGCTCCATTAGAGTCATCTGTCACCCATGAGGTAACAGGCCAGATGTTTCTATGCTGTACAGATGCTGATATGTACACTGACTTAGTGGAGCATGTGCTTAGATCAGCTTAGAACATATACTAGACAAAGACATCATAATATGCCTTTAGTATGAAGTACTTTCATTTCCTATATAATTTATTCATATTACTTATTGAATTAATAACAACATAGTTGCCTTTTATTATGTGTTCAATTTTTTTTCTTTCAGAGATGATGCAATTTTAATTTACTAAAGAGGATTAGTTAAAAAAATAAAGTTCCCATAAAGAACCTTAAATTAAGGTAACTTTATAGATGTTTATCTAAAATACTTAAATGCAATACTAATTTTATATATACACCTTCTGGAAAGCATACAAATACATTAAAATACTTTGTTATATATGTCAAATATTAATATGGTCCCAACATGATAATAAAACAACAACAAGAATAGAATTTCAGTAAGGAGCCATAATACTGGTTTTCATAACATATTGAGGGTATGTTATGCCAGCATCATAATATAATTGTAAAAATAATAAAAATAACATAGCTCACTGTATTCATAGGCTAAAGAAGAATATAGCATATACTTTCATGAGAAAGTACATAGAAAAATATTATTTAAAAGTTTTCTTTATGACCAAGATTACCTTTGAAATATTCCAACAGTATAGTTAGAAGAGAAAGGTTCCACTGAGCAAAATGTCCTTGTATCCACCACAGAAAGAATTCTGCCTAAAAATGAGCAAGTTTTGATGCAGGCAGAGTTGACAGCTGAATTCAAATCTCTTAGAGGGGGTTAAAGACCAGGAAGTTTAGTTTTAAAATCAAAATTCGTTGGTTAGGGGAATAAGATCTTTTTAGTTCAAGATAAAGGATTTAAGTTAGTAGAGATGAGATATGATAGATATTGAATTTCATTCAGAAATTAGACCCAACAAGATAGGAGAGGTGTTTATTTCTTTCTTTATTTTTTTTATTTTTTGTTAAATTTAAGCTTTATTTGGGAATTTTAAGTTTCCATGACATTTCTTGTTGAATGCACTGTTTCTCTACCAACTTGCTTACAAAATTTGGTTGAAATACATGAGTTATTGTTCGTCAAAGTGGAGAACCAGAGGGGTCACACTACCATTCTCTATCTGTACAAGGTAGTAAAAAAAAAAAAAGAATTAGTAGCTTAAATAACTTAGTAGAATGAAACTAACAACATCATTTATCAAAATTCAACTAGCTCAGGAATCAGAATATCAGAAGACATAATAAGATATTTAGTCTACTAAAAACATGTACCTTCTGCCAAGAGGACGGCCAAAGAATCTCTGTTGAAATAGCATCAGGCATAAGATGCTGACTGAGTGTGAGGAGCAGCAATTCAAAAGGTGTTTATTTCATGTTTGACAAATACAAATGGCCAAATACCTATGAATTTAACATTTGTATAACTCATGATGGTCTCATGGTTCTCTCTGTGGTATGCAGTTTGTTTTACTCATGCGTAATAAAATAAATGTATCTGTTTAAATAAAAAGAAGAGAAAGACTCACTACACCACTTGTGCTGATTTGAATGAGAATGCCCCAAGCAAGTTCAAACACTGGAATGGTTGATACTCAGTATGGATGTGGCCTTGTGAGATGCTTCCCTATCCACATTTGGAAGACAACTGGGGTTGTCATTGTGCGGGTCTGTTTTGAGTGAACACATAGTTAAGATTTCATAGGTGCATCTTCCTGTCATTGTTACAAGATGTGCCTTTTGATAGCTGGTGGCAAGTTTGAATATACCGGAACACGGACAGAAGGCTTTTTCCAAGGGTTTCCAGGAAGCAACTTTTAGCTACTAACTAATGAATGACTTCTGGAGGCTAAAAGATCTTATTCTTATTCTTGTAAAACCTGGACATAAAAACATAATACAATTTAAAGTGAATTAGAATTTAATCAAAGGATAAATATAAAAATTTAATATTCCCACCAGTTCAGTATTAATTTTTAAAGAAATGACCTTTAAGAGATGGGTAAAACATTTGCATGTGAGTTTCCTAGAAGGAAAAATATAAAAGGAAACGTCTTGTGATTACTTGGTTGTCAATATCGGTGCCAATTTAAAATGGGCATTTCTCATAAAAGGCAGAGAAAGGGTTATCAGATGCATCATGGGGAACAGAATAGATAAGGAATGGAGATTTATTAGTCGAAGGGTATAAAGTGGGGCAGGAGAGACAGCTCAGGTGTAAAATTGCTTACAAGTCCTTCAGAGGGCCATGGTCTTGTTTCCAGTAACCATGTTGAGCAGTTCAAAGCTCCTGGTACTACAGTTCCAGAAGAGAAGAGAGGATGCCTTACATGGGCCTCTTCAGGAACCAACATTGTTGTGCACCAACACACACACACACACACACACACACACACACACACAGAGAGAGAGAGAGAGAGAGAGAGAGAGAGAGAGAGAAAGAGAGAGAGAGATTTTAAAATAATCTTTAAAATAATCTTAAAAAAACAACAAAGAGTATAAGAATTCATAAAAATTAAAGGAATTGGATTTGAGATTTGTGTCACTACCATCAACAAGAACATGCATTTCAGTTATGCCACAATAGTGATATCTGAAGGACTCTAATGATTCAATGTAACAATTCAAAAAAGGCTGAGTAAACTTCAGAAGTCACCACATGAAAGTGGTTGAAATGTTAAGCTTTTGCCTGCCTTTCTGTCACTCTGTAAGTACAATAAACATTTAAACTAATTGTTTTCTATTCAAAAAATATGAATAATAAAGATCTAATTGTTTTAATAAGAAAGACACTAGTGGAAAACACAACAATTGATGCTATGACCAAATGCAGATTTCTGGGTTCTCATATTAAGGAAGCAAAGTAACTTAGTAACTACATCCCAAACAATCTTTTGTAATAAATAACACAATAAGCATTAAAGACATTGTATTAGATTTATGTAATATTTCCATTTAACAAATCTTATTTTTGTAAACTATTTTCGTATTAAGTATTGGTACTTTAGGCAATCAAAAGTGCTAATGATATTTCAGCCATGGGTTATTCATGGAGAAGTATGATAGAGCTTACCACTATCATTTATAATTATAAAATCATAATTAATTTATTATGGTCCCTTGTATTCTTGCTTCCATTTTGAATAAGGAAACTGTAAAAATCTTGTTCTGTCACACTGCCTGGTTCTGAAACAATGGTATTAACAACGGCTCTTTTCTTCTTGCTCATAACTTCCTAGGTACCATTTAGTACAGTGTTTTCTCATTGTTGATGCAAGTACATATCTCTAAAAAAAGTATTTAATTAATTTGGTTATGAAGAATTTATAAAATTACTCTGAAAAATTCTCTAAGTCCATATATATATATATATATATATTTGATGGCTTTGATGATATAATGGTTTTATATTAATATTTAAGGATCTTAATCATAATGCACACTTTCTGGTTTACATATAACAACTTACCTAAGTTAAAACATTCCGTATTTCAAAAAGCTCCTCAAGTCTCAGAAAATACTGAAGAGTGGATTGTTAAGACCTGTAAGTTTCAAGGAGTTCCTGAAATGGACCAGTTACGTAAGGGCTGTTTTTCTCTAAGGTTATATGAGCAATGGGTACTTCTAAGAGGCACTATCACACTAGCTCAGCTCCATGAAGAAGCAGGAGCCACGTGATCTGCCTTCGAAAGGCTCAGACCAACTGAGAAACAATGCATACACTTGTTCAGCTGATGGCAAATTAAACAGTGAACTTAAGGTTTCCAGGTTTTGTAGCTGTCACCCATTCTGAAATAGACTTCAGGTGAAGAGTCTATCCTTGAATCATGTTTTCTCCTGTAAGAAATTCTCACCTCTACACCTGTAAACAACCTCAATAAACTCACACACCACAAAGGAGTATGTTGTTCCCCGATGGCCTCTCATGTACTAAGTAATAGAGGCTTACCCAGAAGTCCTGCTTCTGCATTGGAATTCCACCGCAAACAACTTAAAGCCTAGATTCTCATTCATCCCCTCACTACGTCAGTCATATTAGATGAGACATAGCATCATTTGTAGTCTTTGAAATGACAGTTATATTAGGTGACTCTAGAATTCAAGTGATTCAAGAAACAATAAAGATGATTAGAGAATCAGTGATGGTAGAGGGAAGGTGGTGTCATTTTCACCAGGGATAAATGGGAATAAAACAGAAATCTCTGCAGTATTTCATAAATTATTTCTCCTGGACTTAAATAGCTAATACTTATATTGTTTCCACATAATCAATACAATGTGAGATTTTTGTGTTAGAAAAAGGACACAGTAGGTACTCATGCCTAACACACATATACTATATTACTGTAACATTAGTAAGAAAACTTCTTATTGGATATATATATAGCACAAAAAGTGGTAACTTCAGTTATCTATGTTCAAAATTTAAAACTCTTTGTAGCACATGCTAATATTATATTAGGACTGGATTATAACTTTAACACCAATAGAAGAAGCGAAAGTGTAATAGTGGTGTCCCTTTACATGGCAGGGAGTTAAAGGCCCTGGAAGTGTGATTCGGCATTAAATTATTGTATTGAATGCCTCTTTATCAAGATTTTAGAATAAATGGACAGTCTAATTAGCACCTGGAGAAAAACATTTAAGCACATACAAATTGGACAATTGCATTCTTCTATACTTCCTTCTATGGGTTACATAAGTTCAAAAAATAAATAAATGCAGAATATTTAATTTTAATGTAACCCTCAATAATACAAGCATTTTTGTACCAAACAAAACAAAAACAAAGGCAGTATAAATAACAAGGTGCATGACATTCTATTTCAAGGGATGCATGGAGAGTTCCAGAACTTGGAAATATGTAAAAATATTTAATGTGTCAAGAGAAATAAATTCTGATTCTTTGTGTTTATGTCACCAAGACAAACTGTGTGTTATGTCACTAAGAAAAAAAACATAGTTGATTACAGGGAAATATCTGTGTCTGTTTTTTGTATAAATTTGTGCATCCCACCCTGTTTGGCTTTTTCTTGGCTAATATTATCATTGGCATGTGACAACTTCAGGGTATACAGTGACAGCAGTTGCGTTTTCTTGAAATTTGCAGTAACACCCGCATTATTTTTCTCTTGTTATTTTAGATATATTTTTAGAAGGTACTTTGTCAGTGTATTTTTAAATTCTACAAATTGTAGCAAACTAATAAACTATTACAACAGAATAAAACAATAATTTTGTTTGTATATATGAGAATATTTCTGCTCAAGAAGAGTACCCAAGATAGCTTTGTATTACTAATGATTTAATACCAAAATGTAAGGTTAAATTTAGCCAAAATTTTTATAGTTTGGCTTATAAAACTCATTACCAAATGATTTTGTAAATTTTTATCAAGGTAATATAATCTGGGAGGCCAGTACAGATTGCTAAATATTCACAGGGTAGTGGTTGGTCACATGGCTGAGATAAGTGCATGAGCATCTGTGGTTTTTAAAGATAGGAGCGTGGTCAGGTAACTGACTGTGTGTAAGGACAAATCAATGAACAAGGTACTTTATTTACAGATCGAATGAAAAATGAGAGTTAGAAATCAAAAACCTCTGTTGCCAAAAATCTCTGTGGTAGTTTTTAATAGGTACATAAAACAGATGCACTGCAGAGCCTAACAGGTTTAGTATTTATTATAGAAACCCAAAAAAAGGAGTTTCCTAGTTGGGGGCTAGCTTAGGTAAAATGTCAGTGTCATAAAAGTCAGTAATTTTAGAAAGTTGATCAATAAATATTGTGCAGTTATTCAAGATAAGGCACTTAGAAGAGTGGTTTCAGAGTTATGGGGATATATATCCTTAAAATAGTGTGTTTCCCATATGTAGAAGTTAAGGACATTGATTTCTTAGAGGAAGGTCGTGAAGGACAAGTCCCAAGATCCAAGAACCATAGATGGTTGGTTTAGTGAAAGGCCAGAAGTCAGGAATCTAAATACAGCCAGACAGGAAGAAGAAATTAGAATATTTCATAGCTCACTTGAGTGAAGATGGTTCTGCAAATCAGATAATTAAAATCCTAAAATTATCTTATATACTTTATACAGATCTGCAGTGGAGAAGTTTGAGATTTCATAAAAATAGAAATGACAAATATACTAAGTCACTGTGGCCTATCCCTTAAATGTATATAAATGCCATCCATGCATTGGTTAAAACAAGTGTTTCTTCTCATAACCAAATATGCTTCTTTTATATATAAAAGAAAAGGCAGACAAAAATCTATAACCAAACAACTGAGAATTCATTTATTGCATGTTAAAATTGAGACAAACATATTTGTTTCACCTTAATCAGTCATCATTAATACCATTCACTAATTATCATATTCCAGAAAGGACACTATAAATGCCTGATGATCAAAACAAGCTGGAGCTTAAACAATATTAGGAAAGATTGTAGAAGTAAACGATTAAAGGATTAATGTCTTCTCTAAGTTGCAGAAAACAATGGAATCCCATGTTTTTAAGAATTATATTATATGGCTCATTTCTGACATGTTTATAGTGACAAAATACCTTCATAGAAACACCTACTTTAATGGTGGATTAAATTTCAGTGACTAAAAGGTAATCAGGAAACATGAACAGCACCAGGATACCAACCAAAGAGGCACATCATTCCTTCTTACACAAGGGCACAGAGAGAATGTCTGACCTCCTAAGAGATGCAGTTCCAGTGTGGTTAATTCCTTGCTGAGCTAGGATTTTACCTGAGATCTAGCATGCTATGAAACACAAATTCCTTTTATTATTTTATTATTTTTAATGTGTTCAATTTACATCCCAAATTGTAGTTCCCTCTCTCATCACCTCCCAGTCCCACCCACCCTCCATCATCCCCTCTCGCTCCTTAGTCCTTAGAAAGGGAGCCCTCCCCCACTAACATCTGACCTCAGCTTGTCAAATTCCATCTGAATGGCCTGCATTTTCTTCCTCTGTGCCCTGCCAGGGGGAAGTGATCAACCTGTGGGCCCACAATCCATGTTAAAAGTTGTCCCTACTCCCCACATTATGTGACCCACAAGGAGTCTGTGTTGCCTATTGACTACACCTGAGCAGAAAGTCTAGGTCTGCACCATGCACAGTCCTTGGTTGGTGCATCAGTCTCTGCAGCAACCCCTTCCTTCACCTGGAACTGTTGGCTCCACTGGGCTGCTCACAGAGTGGCTGACACCTCAAGTCCCTCTACTCCCCAACTCTTCCATAAGACTTCCTGTTCTGTCCTGGAGGTACCAGCAGGCGAGCCAAGTACCTGCAGAAAAAACACAAATTCTTATCCGGTATAATATGAAGCCCAGAACCCAGTGATAGTTCTAAAATAAAATTTGAACTTAACAATTCTCTCATCTGCTTTTAAATTCTTCTTCATATGTGCATGCATGAGGAATAGTAACAAAGATTTAGACACAGTTCAGTTGGGAAAAAAAAATTAAATTTCTGCACTTCTATCAGGTAAGGTATGGGATTTTAGACAGAAATGTAATCATTGTTTCCTCCACACTCAGTGAACCATTTCCTTATTTCCTGGAATGACTTTAGATCACTCGTTTAGAGCTATTAATATTTCCCCTTAAACTATGAAATATAAATATTTATCTAAATTCTCTTTGACGGATGCTTAATATTTGGTGATGATTGCATTTAAGCTGTTAAATGTCAAGTCATTTGGAAACATAATGAGATAGCAACAATGGTGTTTTGCTGTATGGGTAGAAAGAGTTCAAGGGCACATTTCTCGTATTCTCTTCAAAAGGTAAACACATCCACCTGCTTCCTCTCAGCTTTTCAAATGGAACACTGCATTATCACACTGTAGTTGGGAGGTCAATCGGTGTGTGACTCTGCACAGTGTTTTATTCTTAGCTTCAAAAGGGAGACTAGTGAAAGGTCGAGCTTGTCAGGTTCGTTCATATTCAAGCTATCTCAAATTACCCACATCCCACCTTAAACATCCTCCACAGACTCGGAACTGTTCAGTCCCATCATCCCTCAGTCAGTCTGTAAAATACATATCACTCCAACTGTGCATTTTCTCCTGAATTTGTTGTTGGTACTCCTTCTTAAACATAAGTTATTTACAACAAAATAAATGGAAAGCAAATGTAGCCTTTTTTTTTTTAAGTTTTGTCATGCTAGATCATTTAAACTTTGTTACTTGAAAAGGTATTCAACTTTTGAGTGATGATAAGACAAAAACTTATATGAACAATTATCTGTAATTCATGGGAAGTAAATGTTTAATGTATGAACACAGGTTATTTTAAGTCTTCTAAAATTATGTTATGAAATAAATATTATTATTACTATTGACCATAGATAAATGCTGCATCAAGTAATTGAACATTATGCATCAAATGCAAATTAAAAAGTCAGGATTTATCCAAAGCATACTTTGGTCGACATCTGACTTCTGGAAAAAAAAAGCAGAGGTGTATAGCATTGTGGAAACATAGGCTTATGTATGAGAAAGAAAACACATAAAAAAGAGACAATGATGTTTGCTAAATATTTAGGCTTGTTCTCTGAAAATAATAATAAAAAAGAAATTAAGTATCTATGTTGTTTTTAACTATCAATATTATTATGCCTACCGTGTTGGGTGCCACTTGTTTTTACATTATCTGTATTATCAGCAATTTTTTATTATCAAGCCTATAATTATTACTTCAGTATGCCCAGCTAGCAATCAATCAAGACACAGACACCTGTTATATTTTAAAATAGCCTTAGTTATCCTGGGGCAGGACAGATATCAGTTCCCATACCTGCCCCAATTCCATGTCATCTGCTTTTAACAACTTCTATCAAGCTACCTCTCATGCATAATCCCAAATACTTTCTAATGTTCTTCATTTGGGATAACTCTCCAACCACACACACACAAAAAAATCTCCATCCTTGCCGGCCATGTGTTTCTCTTCCATCTAACCCATGGCGGCCATCCTCTCCTCTCTTCTTGGGACTCTCTTCTTCTTCCCATGTCTCTCTTCCCTTTCTCTAAGTCGGGAACCTTAGTCACACCTATGTCATCTGCCCTGCCCAGGTGGGATGGCTTTTTATTAATTAGCACCAAAATACATCAGGCCCACCTCCAACATATCTATTACTGATAGGCTGCTATTTTGAACAGTATATACGTTTTGAATGAGAAACTGTTTTAGTATATAAATATCTGATGAAGCCAAAATTTCTAAAGTTAATTGTTCAAAATATAAAATGTGTAGTACAAATTACAATGACAGGCTTATGTGAAAAGATATTCAAAACTGGCTGAACTTAAAAAAAAAAATCCATGGCTGGTAAAAGAAAGTCAATGAGATAATGAATTTCATTATGAGTGCTATATTCCAGTGATAGCATAATATGCTATAATAGAGTATACATCTGAATTAGGAGCCAGGAACTATTTCTTTCCCACTTAGATGTGCCAAACAAGACACCTTCTCTAACACTTAAATCCTTAGCCACCAAGGAGATGTAATTCAAGACTAAATTGATATTTTATCTTGCACCCATCAGAATGGCTGTGACCAATAACACAAGTGGAAGCTCATGCTGGTGGTTCCTCAGAATAATAGAAATCTACCTCAAGATGCAGCCATGCCAGTTTTGTGCATATGCCCAAATGACACCTCACTCTACCATAGCGACGCTTACTCAACCATGTTCCTTTATGCTTTATTAATAATAGCCAGATATTGGAAACCACCCAGAGTTTCCTTGTCAGAAGCATGGATAAAGACAATTTGGTACATTTACACAATTTAGTATTACTTAGCTATTTAAAAAAAAAAAGACATCACTATAGTTTAGGTAAATGGGAGGAACCAGAAAAAAAAAAAATCATCCTGAATGAGCAATCTAAGACTCAGGATGATGAATAGGGTATGTATATTATCTTACATGTGGATACTAGATTTAAGTCAATGATAAGCAAGTTACAATTCAAAGAGCCACAAAAGATAGGTATAGAATCAGTGGCTACAGTGTACAGATAGATCTCATTATGAAAGAGAAAAAGAATAAGTGATTATGTGTGGACAGCAGGGCTGGAATTTTAGGGATGGGGAGAAGAGAGTATGAAGAGGGTACTGGGAGTCAAAACTAAAATTAAAGGTCATTTGAGAGAGGTTATGGAAACCTAGTATAGCAGAGGCTTTCTTAAACATATACATATATGAAAGTGTTATAAATGAAAGTGCCAAACAATGGGAAGAGCCAGAGCCCCAACTTGCCACCTCATGTCACCGAATGAAGCTTTCCAGCCCTGGGATTGGCTTACATCTAATTGTGCTCTTGGCCAATGGAGCCCGATAGGAATCTCAAAACTAGGCAGGCTGTTGCCAGGACTATAGTTTGCTGTCGACAGAGAGACAGACAGACAGACAGACAGACAGACAGACAGACAGGCAGGCAGGCAGGCAGGCAGGCAGACAGAAGACAGACAGAACCTTTTGCTGAAGACTATGTGTACAAAACCCATTGAACATGGAGCCATAAAGCTGCTACCTACATAGAGTCTTCACTGCTACCTCCTAGCATTTTTGGTACAGAAAAGTACTATGCAGGCTACCAAATGTGAAGTGTAAATGCCAAAGTAATAACAAAACCTCTAATCTACAATGGTGTATTGCATGCAAGATATGCTAGTGCAACGGTGGCACAAAGCTTGTGAGAGTTACCAAGAAACATCTGATTTAACTTAAATGCCACTTCACGAGATAGAATCCGAGATTTGATATCTCAGGCACCTAGGGTAAAACAAAATACTAAGGTGGCAATAAAACAAAACAAAACAAAACAAAAAATAAACCAGAAATGTAGTAATGAGGTGGCTCCTAGTGGCATTCTGTTATACTCATGACCAGTGCCTCGCTCAGCCATCATCAGAGAAGCATCCTCCTCCAGCAAACTGAATGAAATACAGAGGCCCATAGCTAGTCACTATGTAGAGAGGTGGGAGTCTTTGGAGGCAACCCCATTAAATGTCTCTTCGCAGAGCTCAAGGAACACTGGAGAAGAGGAGGCGGAAACACTGTAAGAGCTAGAGTGGCTGAAGAATACCAGGAAAACAACTCTTTAAATCAACTTAATCAAAGTTCATATGAATTCACAGAGACTGAAGCAGCATGCGCTGGACTTGCCAGGGTCTGTACCAGGTCCTCTGAATATATTTTATGGCATCCAGTTTAGTGTTTTTTATGGAATTCCTGAGGTGGAGGGTCTCTGATTCTTGTGCCTTCTCTTAGGCTCTTTTCTTTCTGCTTGTCTGATTGTCCAATTCTAATGTGTTACTTTTAAAAAATATAGTTTATTATAATTGTGTTGTTTCACTTAGAAACCTTTTAGTTTTCTCGTGAGAGGCAGAAAGGGAGTGGACCTGCATGGAAAGTAAGGAGGGGTGAACAAGGAGGCATTGGGAGAGGGGAAAACCATAATCAGGATATATGATGATACTATGTGAGAAAAAAATCAGTTTTCAATAAAAAGGAAAAAAAATTAAATATCATGACTTTCTGTTTTAGGAGAACCCTTGAATTTTTATTTTCAGTATTTTATCAGTGTCATACAACTTGACAAAGAACTTTAATAAATTACAGACAAAATTCACACTCTTCCTCCACCCACTTAAACATCTAAGATAGAATATGATCTCTTGGTGGCTGAGCAAAATATGCCATGATCAAGAATTAGCATATATGCTTGCATAGGGTGCATTATTTAATTTGGAATTAATTTCACATCAGCTTCAATCATGCTTCAACACATATTTTGAAGTATGAGATCAAAGTCTCGTGGAGTGTAAGCGCTGTTATCATTGAGTTGTTGACAATGGACTAATTCTGAGGTCCCTCAGTGCCTTAGATGGCAAAGCAGAGGCATACTGTTTGAAGGTGAGCATGTGATGCAATACCATTAGCATTAAGAATTAAAAGGAAAAAAAAAAAAAAGCTCGTGCCTTTAAAAACAGCAATTGAAAAAAAAAAAATCACAAAGTAGAAACCATCATGGTCAACATTGTGACCTTCAGACAGGCTTAGGCTCCCTAAGGATATGTGCTGTGCTAGACGATAAATGAAAATAAGAAAGAATGTGACTAAGACAGAAGGAGAAAGAAAGGAAAGGAGGCAGGAGAAAAGACAGAAAGAGGGAGAATGCTTTCCCTTGTAGACGGAAGACGATGCATTGGGATTTCTTCCAATCAAGTTTATTTTGACAGTACGCATTTAGAGTATGAAATGAAGTGGAATTGAGTTTGCTCATGTTTGGAAAACACGTAGAAGTTGACCACTGTCTGACTCTTACAGAACTCTTGTTTCTACTCATGCAGTGAGGGAAAAGAGCAGGAGTGTGTGCATGTGATTAAGATGAGCCAGTTTCAATTGCTCTGTTCTCTACTTTTGACTTATATTTCTGACCTTGGGAAATCCTTAACTGGAGGCTCTTATTCACCCCCCACACGAGTGTATAAATCTTCAGTGTAGGCATTCCTAATTCGTAACAATAGAAAAGCGAAATGACTTGAACTGTAGCCCATTTCAGGAAGTGAGCAAGACATGATGTAGAAATAGCAAGGGGAGGGTATTGATATATTTCCAGGTTAATTTTCCATTTTATAAGCCTTACACTTTGCCATCATAAACTGACATTTCTAGAGAGAATTAACTAGGCATACTCCTTTAGAGATTAAGCTGTCTGCTATAAAAAGTGATTCCTGATCAAATGCACTTACTGCTTTTGCTGCCAGCTTCACTCACGAGACACCAGCTTCATGGACTGAGCAGCTACTGAGATTTCTGCCTCTCCAGCGTGTACTCTGTCATCTAAACCAACTTAATAAAATCCCTCTTTAACACACATGCATGCTTGCACATATGTGCAGACACACACACATTCATTCTGTTACTTTATGAAGCCATCTAATACATATAGAAAAGTAATACTTTAATAAGATTCTTACTGAAGAGTATTTTAGGCAGAGGCTGTTATGAGGTCAATGTGTAGAAGATAGAATAACTTGTCATATACTAACAAGAAGAGCATGGAAATCAAATTATTTTTCAGCTGGAAGAAAATGACTATCGATAGGCAATGAACTACTCAGATTCAGGGACAAAAAGTTTCATAATAGAAACTTTTTCCAATAAATAAACAGATGTCATAGGAGCTACTATGACAGCTTGAATGGCGTATTAACTAATTTGTATGTTGACATTACAGGCAATGAGTTGTCACAATAGAAAAATGGAGATCAGTGAGAAGAATATTGTTCATATTCATACTGTGATAAATAGAATAATTATAGTAATGATGGTGGCATGGAGAGATCAACTGGAATCTTAGTAAGACTAAAGTTATGTATCCATCAATACAGTTATATATAGATAATATATAATTTATACATATGTCAATATATAAATGTAACACATATTATATATTATGTACAAATATATAAATATTAGCTATTCCATATATATTTATAGAAGTATTATATATAATATAGATATATATTACATATATAAAGCTAAATATAACTATATATACTTGTATTACATATTTACATTTTATAAATATATTACATATATATATATCTATACAGATGCTAATATGTAGTTATATATAATATATAACTAAGAAATATATTAATATAGAATATGTACATATTATGTGTTATATTACATACACATATGTAAATATTATATGCTATATGTAATATATAAATATTATCTGTATTATATATATCATAATATGTAATATAAAATATATACTTAAACAATATATAGGCATATTTACTACATATTTATATATACAATTATATATAATCTTATAAAATTGTATTATATAAATATATTTTATAAGTATATTACATATTCATATATACAATTGTATTATATGCCAGGTTTTATTTATGTGCTAGCTAATTTTATGTCAACTTAACACAATCCAGAGTTGCCAGAGAGGAGGGAGTCTCAGTTGAGAAAATGGCTCAATAAGATTGGTGTATAGGCAGGTCTGTAGGGAGTATTCTTATTAGTGTTTGGTATGAATGAGCCCAACGTATTTGGGGTGGTGTTGGACCTGAACACATGTTCCTGAATTCTATAAGAAACCAGAGCCAGGCATGTGGGTGCACATCTGTAATCAGGGAGACAGAGGCAGAGGAAGGTGGCTCTCTGTAGGTTCAAGGCCAGCCTATCCATCAAAGTGAGACAAGGACAGACAAGCTACGCAAAGAAACTCTGTCTCAAAAAATTAAAAATGAGAGAAAGAAAAAGGAATAAATAGATGAAATTAGAATGGAGCACGCCACAAGGGGCAATCCATTACACAGCACTCCCTCGTGGCCTCCACAGCAGCTTCTGTTTCTAGGTTCCCGCCCTTCTCAAGTTCATCTTCTGACATCCTTCAACAATAGACTATGATACGGAAGTGTAAGAAAAAAAAGAAAGAAAGAAAAGAAAGAAAGGATAAGAAAAGAAAGAACATTTAATTGCCAATGCGTTTGATCCTGCTGTTTCATGAGAGCAATAGAAACCCTAATTAGTAAAATTTTACTTTCCAGGAGAGTGGGTCAGAGGAGAGGTCATCCTATTGAGACTTTAGGCGAGAGTAGCATGGAAGAATGGGGAAATAGTAGGATCCACAGGGTCCTGGAAACCTACAAGAAGAACTTTATGACAGGCAGATCTGGGTCCTGGGGTCCTCCTCAAACTAAGGCACCAGCCAAGGTGAATATAGGCAGTAAACTTCGAACCCCTACCAAGACCTAGCCGACGAACATGATATTCTCCACCGTTGAGTAGAGAGTGAGATCTGACTCTCACACGAATTCTGGTGCCCCTTTTCTGACAATGTCCCCTGGATGGGGAGGCCTGATGGCACTCAGAGGAGGGATAGCAAGTTACCAAGAAGAGACTTGATATCCTAAGAGGGAGGAGGTCTCCCTCAATCACAGACATAGAGGAGGGAAGAAGGGGAGAAGTTGGAGGAAGGGAAGAATGGGAGGAAACAGGGGAAGGGCTAACAATCGAGATGTAATATGAATAAATTAATAAAAAAAATAAAAAAAAAAGAAACCCTAATTAGGACAGATGTTACCAGGATATGGGCTACTGCTGGAGAGACCTGACCATCTGGTTTTTGAGGGATTGTTAAGGACTTTGAGCCTTTGTTCTAGAAAAGCTTGTGTGTTGAGAGCTCCATCGACTGTTCTGTAGGACCTCAGAGTTAAGAAATTTAAGTTCATATTGTGGTCAGACAGTGGGGGAGGAGACCCCCACCCACTCCTGCTGTAAGAGGTCTGGGGGAGGGGAATAGGAAGGAAGAAGGAGGGAGGGTTAGAATGGGAACTTAAGAGTAAGGGCAGGACAATCCTATTTAATGTGAATAAATTAAAATAAAAATATATAAAATAAACGCATTTCTCCCATCCTGCTTTTGGGCATCATGTTTCATTATAGCAAAGAAACTTAATTAGAGCAATTCGTATACACAAATGTAATGTATCGTATGGTACAATTATAACATTTTCTAAAGAATTAGGTACTACAAATAAACACATATATGAATGAACATGTTATATGTTATATAATTTATTTCTATATATGTGCTATGAAACTATATTAAATGTTATTTAAAATATTTCTGTGCTATATTGTAGTCTTTTTAATTAGATTGTATGAATTACTAGTTACTTGCTTTGAAGAGAGAAAAACATCACTGATAACCACATGTAATTTTTTCTTCTAATTACCAGCGATATTTCTTCATAATATATTTGTAGACACATCAAAATTCACTAAGTAATATGAGCTGTAGTAGTGATAATCCTGAATAAACTTTATCAGGAATATTCATTTTTTTGAGTGAAATTATTTAAATATTAAAATCTTTAAAAACATTGAAACACATCTTTTTATATCACTGAGCACCTGTGAGAGAAAAATGAATTATTTGTATTTTATCTAGGTTAAACAAAATACATTTTTGATCGTGATTATCATGATTATCATGATGAAATGAGAGAAGCATGACGTTTTCTGTTAGATAATCAATTGAAATAATGGATGGTTCCTTTAATATTTGTTAAATGGCTTACAAATAATTAGTAACAATGTATCATGATGTTATATACATAGAAAGTATGGATGCTTAAATTTCACTTTTACTCTAAAATGGAAGCTCTAAGTTTACTAATAGAATAATTTCAGAAGAATTAATTAGTTCAACTCTTATTAACTTTCTAGAAATCAATGGTTATTTCAAATCTGGGTAATGAAATCTAAGTGAACTACCAAACTATTCATTTAATCAGTAAAAATAAATAATCATATGAGCCCGAGAATTTTAGGTATTTTAATTCATCTTATCTCCATGGTACCAATCTTGTTAAAGTCAGAAAAATTGGTCGAAATAAAGTAATATTCCAACTTCCAGAAAAATGTCCCTATTTTTACTAAAATGATATTCCTTTATTTTATTTTATTTTATTTTATTTTTTTATTTCAGACCAACTATTCTACAGAACCATCAAAAAAGAATTGTACCTCCGGAGTTCCTGAGACTTCCACAACTTAGAGGAACCAATTAAAAGGTAACTAAAGGAGTCAGGTAATAGGAGATAAATTTCAGCTGGAGCTGAAGGATGTCTTCCCTTGGAGCTTGCTAGTAGACCCTTTTACCATCTCTGAGAGACCACAGGGCGTATCTAAGTCCTTTGAGAAGACAAGACCCTCTACCGTGGGAATGAGAAAATGAACCAACGTCCATAGCCACTCCCATCAAACCGTAAGTCTTCTTTTAGCTAAACAACTCATTTACTGTTGGCCTCCATTAAACTGTATCTTTTTAGTACTGGTTTGACAGACTTGATGTCAAGCAAGACCTTTAAGAATCTGAGGAAAAGGGAAGCTTGATTGTAAAGTAAAGGAGGGTGAGTCTTTATTGTATTTTTTTTAACCCGATACTTTAATACCTCTTCCATGGACGCTCCTCAAAACCGCCTTTTCTTGATGCTGCATGTGGCTCCTGGAAGCTAGAGTCAGAGCTTCCTCTTTTGGAAGATGTGCAGGGAGTGTTGCTCCATGAAGCTCTGTTCCATGAGCACTCTTCCAGGGACTAAACTGTCTCAGAAGCACAGTTGTGAGCATTACCAGATGGGGTAATTGAAACTTCTCAAAATGAGCTCCGACAACTCTGCAGATTTTTAATTTTCGGAAGGTAAATGCACTGGGGTGTTTTCGGTCTTGTCAAGTGGAAGAGGAAACAGGATGGATGACACATGTTCCTCAAACAGAGTAGGAGAGTAAGAACTAAGTTCCATGAGTAATTATGATGGCGTGAAAAAAATTAATGTGTGCTACAAATCTGGAGCTATTCCATATTTTTACAGACAGAATCCTCTTTTATTCTCTCAGTTTCCAATTAAGTAAATGTCATACTATATTGTACGTTTGAAAAAAGAATAAGACACAAGAAGAAAACAGAACATTTCCAGAGTCTGCAATTTAAAAATTTCCGTTTGCTGAAGCTGGGCTGTAACCTGAATTGCAACAATGCAGACAAGCAGAGGGTGGAAGTGGAGCTCTTTAGCATCTCAAAAGTTACCAGCTTCCCCCAACCCCTCAGCCTATTTGAGTAGTGTGCTACATTGTGTTTTGAATAGTTTTAACACAAAATCATTAAAATTTAGAATCTGTGTCTAAAGTTTGTATCACTTTAAGTTTGTTTTCACACACTCAGCCATACCTAAACACATTAAAACTCATATGCTGATCAAAGTAACCTCTTTCAAATAAAAGGGTGGAACAAAAATTTCATTTTCTTCTTATCACCAGCTTTATAAAGCTACTCTCTGCCTGAGAAAATATTAGGTTGGAAGGTAGGATTATTTACATAGGAAATTTTAATTGGGATTTTTCCCATACTGCTTTTTGTTACTTGTTTATAGTTAAATTTATAGGAATAATGAATCATAAAGGGGGATTTAATATCATCCATGGTGTATGACATTAAACTCAAACATAGACATGCTGATAGTTATGTTCAGATTAGTACACATAAAAAAGAGCAAGACAAATCGTTGAGTCATTTTCAGGAAAGGCAACGCTAACCCTAGATATTAAAAACACTGCAATAAAAATAAAATTACCAAGGATGATTTAAAGATAAGGCAGTAGATGATATTTATGTAGCGAACATCTTAAAGCGTGAAGATGTATATAATGAGCATGAAGAGGTATGTAATGCACTCTGAACTGACGCACACAGCGAAGAGGCTCTGAAGAGAAGGAGGCAGAGGAACAGAAAACGGGACGGCATGTGGGCAGTAATAACCGGCCCAAAGTGGCGAAGAAATAAAGTAAACAGATCGAGCATTTTCACATCTCTCAGGTAGAGAAGACATAACTAAGTTTGTACACATAACAACAAACTCATTAAAACAACAGGGGATATCATTGGTTTACTGCAAAAGGTATTATAATACAAATTAGTTTTTCACAATGAATGATGAAATTCTAAAGAACAGAATTCCCATTTTAAATTTTTTCATTTTTATATATAACTTATATTATTACACATATAAAAACTATGTCCAGAGAGAAGAACCACGAAATAATCAGGAATTATAAACATGTAACAGTCATAGTGTTTGGGCTATTTGCATTTGGGAACATCTTTCCTATCTTGGTGAGTGTTGAATTCTGAATGTAAATCAATATCTATCATATCTCATCTATACCAACTTAAAACATCTCAATAGACCTAAAAACATCTTAACCACTAAACAGCTAAGCTTAATTCTAAAACTAAACCATCTGGTCTTTAACTCCATCAGAGACTTGAGAAGGAATAAAATTAATTACCTGCGTAAAGAGGAAGGACAGGTTAGCACATATGCACCTAGATATACACACACAAAATAAGTGTAAAAGATAAAATGTTGAAATAAAATAACCATCCCTTCTTAATTTTAAGATATCAACAGAAGTATAGTTCACAAATAAGTAGGCAAAACCTCAAATGAGACTTAATGTAGTGAAATATGTTAAGAACTTTAAGTTCCCAAGGAAGAGTTTTAAGTAATAATTTAAACAGAATTCTAATAAGAATTTTCTGCATGCTCTAATAAGATAATGAATAATTTAAAAGTTAATAGAAAGGAATTGAAAAAGTATAAAGGACAATTTTAAATGAAGGAAGAAAAAGGAGAAAAATGTTAACTATAGTCTCTGAACTAAAATATTGGCTGGAAAATATAAATGAAACATCAATTTAAGACTAACATTTTCAACTTGATTCCTCCAAAGCCTGTGTACAAAGTATGTGGTGTCCCTAGAAATAGGTTTTTTTTTCTTCAAGTATAAACTGGAAACCTCTTCCATGAAGATGTTCTATCATAGTATCAGAAAGTGTTATACAAGCCGCAAAAGGAGAGAAGTAAAAATAGTCCTACCCATTTGTAAAGGCTGGCATCCAGGACAGTGACTGGCCTGTCAAGATATTCACAATAATATAATAGTGGTGCTTATATCTTAATGGTAAACAAGAGCTATCTAATTGGATGTAAGGCATGCTCAATATAAGGTAAATCATGTATACATAGTGGACATAGCCTACTAACTTTCACTGAGGGTGCGATAGGTTCTACCATTACTTAATTGCTGTCATTTCCCAAAAGTAATTTAATTTTAACTATAGTCTAAACGTTTATCTTTAATTTCACACATTGGTGTAAGTCCGCTCCTTATCAAATAAGCTTTTTAAAGCATATGAAGTCTAGTAAAGATCAAAGCTGCCCAAAGCACAGAGAACAAATGACTGTGGGATGTCAAGTTGTAGTTGAAACAACAACAAGCCAACTTTACACTTGAATCCGAGGAAGCACTGAGGAGGAAGGTGTTGAAAGACTGTAAGAATTGAGAAGCTGTTGCCTGCTGGTAGATAATGTCTTCTAGACATGACAATATCAAGTATTAGTTGTCTGAACAAGATATGAATACTGTCTACATCTGTCTACATACTAGCCAAGGTACAGGAATGTTAGCAAGGCCACAGCTGTAGGAGAACTACAGAAGATTAATGGATGTGGAGCGAGGGAGAAGCAGTCGTTTGTATGGACCGGCCACTTGATAGTTTATCCAACCCCAAATATTCAGCCTTAATGAAATACTCATCAAAGCAATACTAAATGACCTCAATGGGTTGTATGGTTGTGTGTGTGTATGTGTGTGTGTGTGTGTGTATGTGTGTGTGTATGGTTGTGTGTGTGTGTATGTGGGGCGGGGTGTGTGTGTGCACACACATGTAAGTTGTGTGTGTTAGTAATAAATACAGAAGATATCACTATCACATCTTCCTGGGTAAGTAGGAGGGGCATGGATGGAAATAGAGAAGGGAGAAGCAGGTAGAGGAATTATGTTATCATGACATTCATGTATAAATTTATCTGTTAAAATTCAAATTAAAAAATAACTTTCCATTTTACTAGTAAGATAAAAATAAACCTGTATTAGTTTAAAAATATCATTTAATATTAGGAAACAAGAATGTTAATATTGAAAGAGTAAGAAAACTTATGGTAGCTTCCAGAAATAAGAAAACCTTTGTTGAAACCAACTTCATATACCAAGTTTCAAGAGCGGCCAGAGTCAGAGAAGACTAAGGAAAGGATTAAACAATTCATTTAAATTTCCACCTGTAGCTATAGCAAGTCTGTATGGTGTAATAACACAGCACAAAATGCATTTGGGAAACCAACAGAAGGAAAGAAGAGACAAACTCACAGGGACAAGTAGAAACTGAACTTTTTCTCACAATTACTGATAAAGGTAAGCAGACAAAAATATTTTATCATGTTTGTTGCAACTGGTATTTTATATTTTGGGAACCACCTTTTCACTTCATTACCACATTTTTGTTGAATTATTTACATATTTTAATTCTCTCTCTGTTCTAGGTATCAGTCTTCACTGAGAGGTACATCTAACAAAGGTTTTCTCTCGTTATGTATAATTCTATCACTCAATCATTCCCTTAGCTGATAAGAGGCATGTAATTCCCTGCACTGTTGGTTTTCATTGCCCGAGCATATTTTTGTCCCATTCAAGAAGGCTTGAATTATATCTTGAAGTTTTGTCATACTCTGGCTTCTGCAGTTTCAGAGTTTGGGGTATGAGATGAAGATCTTTGAGCAATTTTGAGTTTACCTTGTATTGGTTGAGGGGAGACGGGGTTGTAGCTGTGTTCATTTCCATGTGGGCATCCATCTTTCAGCACTGAGTGTTAAAGAAGATATGAGGTCATATTTTCTCCTATGATTTGTTTCAAAGGTTTGTCAAAGGTTTCAAAGTGGCTGTAGCAGTGTAGGATTACCCCTGGTTCCTGTATGCTAAGTCATCTATTTACAATCCTTCTGGTTTTGTACTTCCACCGCGCTGTAACTATTGTGTGACTCTGAGGTACAATATGACATGTGGTTTTTAGATACAGATACCTACAGCACTGTTACTCTTTGGAGTTTCTGGAACTAGTCAGGATCTTTTGGATTTAGTGATCTAATTCTCATACTGTTTCATGGAACAAAATATATTTGAAATTTAGTCTTGTATGTAACAAGGTTTATAGTTCATTAATTCACTTATTTATTTTATGGTTTTTTTTTATTCACTTATTTTTTAAGACTGGTTCCCCCAACCAATCTCAGCCATGTTTAGAAAACTGTAAACAGCATAGACTAGCTTTGATCTGGTAATGAACCTGCGTCTATCTTCAGAAGCTGGGATTTGTAGGAATATACCCCAATGATCGGATCTATTTCATTTTAGTGCCCTTGTTTTAAAAAAAAAAGTTTATTTTAAAAAGCAAGTATAGTTTGATTGCTACTATATCTCTGAAAAAGAAATACCAACTTGAGATGCATGTTTTTTTTCATTTAGTAAAATCATATTATCTTGGTGAACATCAGCATGAGGAGTCACTTCTCAAGAGAGTTTTCAGACGCATATTTCACATACATTTTCATGCATACATACAATACAAATTTCAATTAGTATATAAGACAAATGTTTAACATTAGATTTTTAATAAGAAAACTAAGAAGGCTAAATAGCTCTAAAAGGTAGAACCACAAGATAATTTAATTCTCCTCTACAAAGCATTGTGTCAATATTTCAACCTATCCTTTAAAAACTTATTGGAAAAGTTAGGCCAGGCTTTGGTTGGACATTCCCTCGATCTCTGCTCTATCTTTATCCCTGCACATCTTTTAGGCAGGGTAAATTTTCGGTTGAAGTTTTTGTGTATTGGTTGGTGTTCCCCTTCCTCCGCTAGGAGTTCTGTCTAGTTCGAGGGTGTCGAAATGATTGTTCTTCTCTCTACAGACCCTCTGTCTTACAATCCCCACTCTCCTCAAGTCTGATCTCCACCCTCATTTCTCCATGCTTCCTCTCCTACCTTGTTCCCTATCTTCCACCACTTTATCTATTATATTTCACCTTCTCTCAGTGAGATTAAAGCATCCTCTCTTGGGGCTTCCTTGTTACTTACCTTCTTTGAGTCTGTGAATTGAAGTATGATTCTCCTGTTCCATACTATGTGTGTCTTTCTGGGTCTGAGTTACTTCACTCGGGATAATCTTTTCGAGTTCTACCTATTTGCTTGAAATTTTCATGAATTCCTTATTTTTAATAGCTGAGTAGTAGTCCATCATGTAAATGAACCACAGTTTCTTTATTCATTCTTCAGCTGAGAAACATCTACATTGTTTCCAGATTCTGACCATAATGAGTAAGGCTGCTAGGAACATAGCTGAGCAAGTGTCTTGATTAGATGGCCGAGCATCATTTGTGTATATGATGAGGAGTGATATAGCTGGGTCTTGAAACGGAGCTATTCCCATTTTTTTCAAGACTCTTCCCCTTTTTCCTTTCTGATAGATTTAGTGTATCTGATGTTATATTGAGGTTTTTGATGCACTTGGACTTGAGTTTTGTTCAGGATGATAAATATACAGCTATTTTTCTACATGTAGACATCCATTTATGCCTGCACCACTTGTTGAAGATACTTTATTTTCCCCATGGTATAGTTTTGGCTCTTTTGTCCAATATTATTTCTCTAGGTGCGTGGGTTTATTTCTGGATATTCAATTCAATTCCATTGATCAACCTGTTTGTTTTTCTGCCAGTATCATGTAATTGTTACATTATTGTTCTATATTACAGCTTAAGATCAGGATGGAGATTCCTCCAGAAGATCTTTTATTGTATAGGGTTATTTTAGCTATTCTTGTGTTTTTTTTCCCATATGAAATTTAGAATTGTTCTTTCAATGTCTATTAAAGAATTGTATTGATACTTTGATGGGGATTGCATTGAATCTGTAGGTTGCTTTTGGTTAGGTAGTCAGTTTTACAATGTTAATTGTACCAATCCATCTTCCAATATCTTCTTCAGTTTCTTTCTTCAGATACTTGAGGTTCTTGTCAAAGAGTTCTTTGACTTGCTTGTTTAGAGTTACAGCAAGATACTTTATATTATTTGTGGCTATTGTGTAGTTCCCCTGTTTTCTCTCTTAGTCCATTTTTGATATGTATACAGGAAGGCTACTGATTTTTTTCAGTTAATTTTGTAATCAGTCACTTTGCTGAAGGTGTTTATCAGCTGTAAGAGTTCTCTGGTAGAATGTATGGGGTCACTTATGTATACATATGTATATCATCTTTGAACACTTTTCTATTTGTATTCTCTTGATGTTCTTTAGTTGTCTTATTATTTTGGCTTGGACTGGCCACTCCATGAGAGAGAGCCAACCCCTGATACTATTACTGATACTCTGCTATGCTTGCAGACAGGAGCCTAGCATATCTGTCCTCTGAGAGGCTTCTGCTGATCCCAGCAGCAATTCGAAACAGTCTCAATGCTGAGACTCAAAGCCAATCATTGGTTGAAGCTTAGGAGTCTTTGAAAAAGTGGGGGGAAGGATAAAAAGGCCTGGAGGGAACCAGAGTTCCATAAGAAGACCAAGAGAGCCAACTCATCAGGGCCTAGAAGGGCTTGTGGAGACTGAAGAACCAAGCAAGGACCATGCATGGACTGGGCCTAGGCCCCCTACACAGATGTAGCTGATGAGCAGCTTGGTCTTCATGTGGGTCCCCAAGTAAGGGGAGTGGGGGCTGTCTCTGACATGGACTCTGTTGCCTGCTTTTTTATCACTTGCCCCTGAAGGGGCTGCCTTGCCAGGCTACAGAGGTAGAAGATGTGCTCAGTCCTGATGGGATTTGATGTGCTGGGTTGCATTAGTGGATAAATTCCCCTTTTCTGAGGAGTAGGGGAGGGGGCACAGGGGGAAAAGTTATGTAGACTGGGACTTTGAGGAGAGGAAGAAGGGGACTATGATCAGGATGCAAGGTGAATAAATAAATAAAATTTTAAAATTTAATGGAAAAACTATGAAGACATGACATTTTTCTTAGACTATTATCCTCAATTGGATATGAAAACAGCTTTTAAGGAAGTAAATATTGAGATTTTATATGTAGATACAAGATGCCCTCATAGCAATGATCTATACTTAGTATAAATTCCAGTCAAATAAAAAAAATATGATCCACCTAATGGACTCTACCTGGCAGAGTTCTAGAAACATCCATTATGTCAAAATTTGCAAAACAAATGTATTACCATTGAGACTGGGAATGATTAACATGAAAAAAAATTGCTCTCAATTTTCTAAAACATATTTCTTTGCCAAATGCATTATATAAATTAGAAAACAATCTTAACCTGCAGTTTTAATACATTCAGGTTGTATCATAGCACAAGCCAAAATATAAGAATTTTCTAACAATTACTTCTTATTTGCCAAGCTTGCATGGGACAACATTGAAAGGAAAATTCCAGAACCTCTGATTGAGTCGCAGTGCAGATTATGAGTACACATCTGTCCATTCTTCTCTAGAGATGTGTCTGTCCAGATTGATCTATCTATCTATCTATCTATCTATCTATCTATCTATCTATCTATC